>JAQFVV010000596.1:0-345705 GCA_028023455.1 Epiperipatus broadwayi | reverse complement strand
TATTATTTGAAACAGACAGATCGAAGAATCGATCTTAGTTTCATGATTGTCATTTAAGAACGGTAATTCTAAACCACTATTTACCCGCACTGAGACTTTTTCTATTCCAAGCCACATAGATTTTAAGTTATTTATTTTGTGTTTGTTTAAAAAGAATTTAATGTAAAGAATATGAGTATAAATGTCACAAATCATGGTGAATAATATTCGTGTGTGTGTGGCTTGTGGATTTATATTAGCTCAATTTAAAAGTTTCAATTGCGTGTATATTTTCTTTAAATTTTAATTTTGCAAATTATACAAAGTCATTTAAAAATGCTGATCAAAAGTCACATTCCTTTGATCAGTATTTTTAATCAAAATCTTACTTGAACAAATGTATAGAATAATTAATTTGTACTTCGATAAATTAAGATAATGAATGTATATTTTTGTATTCATGAATTCCGATGTAATTGTTTTGTCAATTTAGAATCATGTATTAAATTTAAAAATAAATGAGAAACGTAGAACGCTTATCAAGAAAGGCAAATGCTATTGTATAGTCAAATTAGATATTGCTGGAGGCTGAAATCAAAGGAGGCGGAGTTATGAACAAAAACTAGGCAGAAAGGTCAACCGTAGCCATCTTGGAGATGATATAGACACTCTAACTTTTGACTTGGTTGTGCTTGGATCATCAAGCTACAGCAAAGTAGTTGTTCCAGAGAAATCACTTCAACCGTTATTAAGAAGTTGCCCGGTAAACTGCAATGATTATGGGCTAAGTCCAACAACTGATCCCTGTTCTGCCAATTTAAATCTTTCGTACCGCTGATCTGTAATGTTTTCCGTGCTTCCAGTCTTCCAAATTCCAACATTTAAATTAACCATGCCTTTCTAATAAATTCAAAAATGCGCGCCTACGTTCTTCATACATAGCACCGCAAGAAGAAAACTGGACGAAGAAAGAATGGTAACTTTTGTTACATGAACTTTTTAACTTTCCTCTCAGTAATAATTTTATATTTAATCTGTTAATCAAAGTAATTGCATGTAAATTTCTTGCTTTCCATTTGAAAATGTTACACTAAAACCTGTCCGTAAATCTCTTCTCTAATATTTCTGTGCTCTAGTCTTTAGATGATAATTATTAATATTTGTGCCTACTAATAATCCATTTGTGAATACATTTATATTTTACTATTACTTATTTTACAAACAAACGATGCCAATAATAATATTTCTCAACTCTAATTAAAGTCAGTAAAGTTTATCTCATAATGTTTGTTATATTCATTTTAAAAGTAATTTTCTTTTATCGAACTAAAAATTGTTTCATTTATGTTGAGTTGAGAAATATTCAAGTATTTTTATTGTTTCTTTTACTTTGTCATGATATTTTAATCTATACTCCAAATCTCAAATACTTAAAATAGTCTAAAATTTTATTATAATCTTTTGTTATATATTATTACGGAGTAAGAATAATAATTTATTATTACCTTCCGAACAATCTGGGGAGTTATGGGTTTCAGAGTAAAATTAATTAATTATTACTTTTGCGATCGTTTGATTTCGCCATGTTTTATTGAATAGTTATATCGGACTGTTGCGTAGAAAATGTTACGGAGAGAAAAGGTTTTATATAATTTCATTTTAAAATCCACTTCCGGTCACTCTTCCTCGATGTTACTGTGGCAATGCCTTTACCTTCGCTTAAGTTGGCGTCTCGTTTTACTACCACATGGAGAGAAAGAAATTCTTCTCCAGGTAATCTCTTGGATCACCGGGGTTCGAAAATGAGCCCGGCTGGTTGTAGTGTCCCGGATCTACTTGGGGGCATTAAGACTTGTCAAAGTACAAGCCGCCCGGTATTCCGTCAATGCACCGCAAGTTATTATTTGTAGTATACATTAATCCCTGCAACCATCAGTACATCAGTATTATATCATATTTTTATATAAAACCGCCTCCCATTTATCCGTATGCGCAATGGTTTGAAACTATTAAAATAAAACAACTTAATATAAAAACTAGTAGATAAATATTTTAAGTGCTCCAATTACTCTGATTCTCATATCAACCTGTACAACCATTTAAACATATAAATATTGGCATGAGTTTGTTAATCAGTACAAACCGATTATTAATGACTAGCAGCAATTTATTATAAATACATATGAGAGTTACCGTACCTGTAAATAATATTATTCAATGCTTTCAATAATTTATTAAAAATTTGTCTAACCTAATTTTGTCTCTCTTGCATTATTACTCTCGAAATCTAGCCAACCACCTGTTGTCTGTATCGACAACTTAAATATATACATTAAATTATTAGCCATACCAATATCCCGACTATAAGATATCTATGAAATAGCTGATTGTAGGTAATTTAGTCTGTGTTTTTCGATGAGCTAGTAAAGGGAGAACCCCGTACCATGTAATGTTGTCATCGGTGGGTCATACCAGGGTTTTGGGTTCGAATTTAGTTTGCATTTTGGAATTTATTTCTAGACGTGGACTGGGTTCGGGATTACTGTGTGTGAATAGGCATGGTGATTTTTACCGGTACAATATATATATATATATAATTCCTTGTGAATAAACTTCACTTGTCATAGGATACATAATGCTATAGTTTTACCCAAAGATAAATGTAATTGCTTTATCGTACTGAAATGCCTACAAGTTATATGAATTTCTTCTATATAGTTTAAATGAAACTCCAATTGATAATGAAATCGTTCATGGAAGAAGATGTCAACACCATGCAAGAAGAATGTTTAGGAACAATTGGATACCTGGATAGCTTTCCAAGGATTGACTTCCAAGAAATAAAGAACTTTATTCTTAATTAACATTATTTCTAAACATGGAAATGAATAAGATAGTAATATGAACTTTTCATTATATCACATTGTCTTTATGAAGTGTCATTAAAAACATTTAATTTTATTTCCTTTGTTGCTAAAATCTTTTGCCTTTGGAATAATTCATTTATGAAAGACTAAATGAAGATGAACAGAAGATCATGAAGCTAAATATTTTTTTTATATTTAATAAAATATAGATCTCTTACGAAAACGACTTGATTGGGATTTAACCTAAGGTACAAAGTAAACTTAATATGAAAGTAAGAGTTTATCATTCTTCATATTGAATTTATTTATGACATTGACAAAACATTGTTGATACTAATTTAGTTAACATGATAATGTTTATTTGTTATTAGTTGTGTAAATAACTAATATTCTGTATGAAAATTTTTATTTCTTAATGATGACTTTACATAGGAATGGTCTCATGAAGCTGGAATTCTCTCATATGGAATGTATAATATAATATTATTATTTATTTATATATGTATTATATTGATATTAGCTAGATTAGCATTTTTATAATTTTTTATCGTAAATTATAAAAATTCTTTATTATATTATACATTATTCAAATCTGTTCTTGTTATAATATACATATCTATTATTGAAATATGGAAAGACAATAACTATTTAAATTTATAAAATAGTAGAGATGTGAAACAAACCTTTATAATTATTTTTGTTATTTTAAATAAATTGTAATTGTTATTCGTTAATAAATATTGTCAATGTTTATCTTAAATTTAAAGAAGTTTCTAATTTACTTAATTTATTTATTCATTTTACGAAATCAAAATAAAGTCAAACACATATACCCACACACATATATTATATTTATTTAATATCCTAATAACTGAATTAAAATAAATTTTAAAAAGATATTGAGATTATATTGAATATAGTTATTGCTATAAAATTGATAGAAACCCCTGAAGAAAGTTAACCGCAACTTTTCCCTGAGTTTGAATTCTGAGCATAACTGAACAATTAGTAAAGATTAAGGTTGAATGAGTTATTCTGTATTGGATGCATATTAGATATTTAATATTAAATTATTATTATTATTATTGAAGTAAATTCAATTTTGGATTTAATTTAGATCAATTTATTCACAGCATCCTATTTGAATACCCAAAATCTGATCATAGTGAGATACAACTGCCTTGAGGTTTTTTTTAGAAAAATTCCCATATCATTACAATATATATAATAAATATATTCTTCCAGAATATGTACACAATTATTAATTATTATGGTAATATATTTTTGATACAAAACAATATGTATTACTTTGCTAAGTCAGGCTTTAAATGTAGTGTATCTTTGTATAAACTGTAATATTGTGAGTAATGGTCAACTCTAGCCACTCCACTGTTACAAGCATGTATAATTTAGAATATATTAATTAAGAGGGAAATCATAGAATTCATTTTTCCACATGTTTTTATAAGATCAAACATTAATGTTGTTTTTTTCAAATGATAATATGAGAATTCAATAACATTGATATTTAAAATAATAATGGAAATATTTTAATTTCTGATAAATGATTGTAAAAAAGAGAGAGAAGTATAAAATAAAGTAAACATTTTTTTATTCTCTGTCTACATTAATTTACCTATCAGCTTTAACTTTCATTTTAATATTAAAGAAAATACTAATTTTATTTCTCTTCACTGAGTATTCATAAATTATAATTCTAACTTTTAAGGGAGATAAATAAAGTTTTAAAGGACAAGAAACAAAACTAGATTTTAACAATTTTGTTAAATTTTTTGCTCTAATTAAAATTATTCATTTTTGCTTTAACTTTCTCTCCAAAACAACAACAATAGTTATAAAATCAGTATAATTAACTGATGATCTTATTTTACTTTTGGCATAAGTGAAAAACAATTACAAGTGAATTTTTTTTGACTTGTTTAGTTAAAAAAGGAGGAAAATAATTAAACATTTTTTATAAAAAGATACCTAATTGGCCAGAATTTAATTTAGTCATATAGGAGACAAGTTTGTGGTTTGCTGAAGACAGGATTGTTCCAAAAATAAGAGTGTAGATAAATCAGTAGACTTCTGTCTTGTAAGGAGAGATCTGTCATGGTCCAGCTGTCAAGGAGAGCAGTAGTAATGATTAATGGCTCAAATATTGAGGCGAGCAATAGAAGTGCTTCCTAATTCAGCTATTAAACAGATGTAGAAGCTCACCTATTTAAAAATTTTTTTAATATGTATTAAGTTTACAGAAAGCTAAATCTCATATACATCTATGTAACCTACACTGGATTAAATTTAAAAGAGAGGGAAAATATCCCTGAGGCAATCTGCAACAAGCTGTGTATCCATTCAAGAGAATAACTGTCTTTACTTCAAGCGTTATCTTGACCTGGGAAATTATTAAAAAGGAATAAACTCATGTGTTATCTGACCTGAAAGAAAATAAAGGGAAGAAAATAAATTTATTCTGTGTGAAACCTGAAAACATTGTATGGCACAATGGATAGATTAAATGTGTAAATTAGCATGGAATGGAAAATCCTTCAAAAAATAAGCCTACATGAAAACTGGAAATTACAAATGTCAAAGAAGAACATAAAAAAAATTAAAACCATGGTAAATGGTATTTTTAATGTGCACATTATATTTTCATTTATAAATAAATAAATTTATAGAAATAATAATTGATAAGAATGAATAATTTTAATTTAACATTTTTTGTGTAACATGTTTTTTTTATTTATTTGATTTTTACTTCAAAATTACAAAAACATTTTAGGTAATTTAATTTTAACTAAATTAAACATTTTCTTTTGAAACATGTTTTTTATTCATTTCATTTTCCCTCCAAAATTATATAGAAGGTTAATCTTATTTAAAATGTCTTATTTCTAATTGTGAAAAAATTGTTTTCCAACTTTTGTTATTTTAAAAAAAATAACTTAATAAAAACAAAAGTTATTAATTTAAGGAATAAAATCAACTGGTTAGTCATTTTTATATGAAATATTTTTTGATTAAAATATAAAAATTTAAATTATCATTTCTCTTTTTTAATTATTAATCAGTTAATTTATTAAATACTTGGTTAAAAATATTTTAAGTGTTAATGTCTTTATTTTTGCAACTACTTCTTCTATGAATTGCAGTATGTGTAACTTGATTTCATAACAACAAAGTATTTGAGGAATTTTTATTTAATGTAAAACAGGGTAAACTGTTATATTTATCTTTTTTTATTCACAGTTATAATTCCTAGATTCTTATGATTTTTAGCTACCTCTAGAGGGCTGGATGGTTAGATGTATAGATGTAGGAGTTTATGTTCATGTGTAGACATCCAGATTACAATTCTGTATGATCTAAGGTATCACCTTAAAGTCCATTCAATGCATTTTGTTTTTATCAAAAATTGTTATAGTGAGCTGCTACACTAATTGTACAATATGATCACATCATTGACAATAATAAGCATGTATCAGTATTCCAGAATTACTTTTATTATTTTTGACTGTGTGACCATTTGTCTACATTGCTATCTTAAAAATAAACAGTAAAATAAATCATCAATTAGTTAAATACTTTAGTTTTCTTTCCACATGATAGTAGGAGCATACTAAATGATTTTTTTAAATAATTGCCAAACCATTTTTATTATAATATGCATATTTTAATCTGTATTGTAAATTGTAAATGTTGATAGAAGAGAAAGAAAAGTATAAAATAATATAAATAATTTATTTTGTTCTCTCTCTTCAATGATTTTATTTAATTAGCTGTTACTTTTAATCTGTTTTATTAAAAAAATGTACCATGAGAAAAAATATATAACTTTTTGTTTTTAGTAAATTGTTTAATATTTAATTTTAAATTTTTAAAAGGAATAAAGTTTTATGTTTTAACACTATTTTTAAAAAGAAAAATAATAAGATTTTAATGCTTTTGGTAAATTTTATTTTTAATTAGATTTTTTTTCTCCTTTTCTTCGTTAGAAAAAATCAAATCAGTGAAATTAACTGATGGTCTCATTTTTCTTTTTTCAAGAAAATTGTTTTAATTAAAAATTAATGTCAAGAATTTTATTAATTTAAATTCTTCCTTTGTTTTTCAATGTCAATCTTTAAGGAGGTAAATAGCTGAACAATTGTATTTGTAAAAAGTTACCTAATTGGTTGTTATAAAAATTATCAGCTTAGAGACAGTTTGTAGGCAAGATTATTTTAGAAAAAATAATAGAAGTGTGAATAAGTCAGAAGACTCAAGTATCTGGTAAGAAGAAATTATTCCTAACATAATTGTTGATGAGAATATTTAAATCTTAATTTCAGCTGCTAAATAAAAAAGAAACAGAAGACTTATTTCAATTGTTCCCTAGAACAGCAGAAGTTTTAACCAAGTTTTTAGCATACTGTGAGTTTAATTATAAAATGGTTTCTACAGTAAAAACCATGTGCTAAGTTAGCTAAAAGCTAGACATCATCTTCTAAGTAACTTGCATTTATTAAAATTAAATGTAGATAATTTGCCTCCTAAAATAATCTGCAACCATGGCTTAAACCAAGAGCATGAGTTTTTATATGTGTTAGTGTCACCTTTACAATTTTAGCAGAAAGAAAAACTAAAACTGGCTATTTTTTAATTTCAAAATACTGCACATCAGGAAAAGAACTCATTAATCATGTTCATTTGTAGAAGCCTTTTAAAAGAATATTCCACCGGAAATTATAATTGGGAAGGACTCTACAGAAAATAATATCACATTAAAGCTTTTTTTGTGCAAACTGTATTTTCAGTTATGGTAAAAAAGAGGGATTTTTTTATATAAAATTAATATTTTTTGTAAGAATTGATCATTTTAAATATTTCCATTAAATTAATCTTTTCAAATTGTGAAACATACTTTTTTAATCCATTCAATTTTTTCCTAAAAATTATGAATTTCTCTAGAAAATTTAACTTTTTTTACTATGAAACATTATTTTTTCCTCGTAAAACTTAACAAAAGGTTCATTAAGCTAAGTCAAAAATTTTATCTTTGATTTTGAAAATGTTATTTATCCAACTCTAAGTTATTTAAATAAATAACTTAAACAATTAAAAATTAATTCAATGACTAGAAATCAACTGATTAATTATAATTTTTATGAAACTAAATTTTATTTTTTGATGAAATGAATGTTAAAATTTCATACTATCATGTCATTTTTTTATTCATTGTTAGTCAGTTAGTTATTAAATAATTGTTTTAAAAATATTTTTTGCCATAATATATTTATTGTTTCCAATTATCTGTTACATGAATTGTCAGTGTATGTGACTATTTCAAGTCAGCTTAGTGTTCTAGAATTTTTTTAAAAAATTATTATAAAAAAAACTACTTAATTATAATAGGGAAACCTAAGAATTATTTAGAGTGATTTAAAATAAGCAGGTTTATTTATTTATATTTTTCTCACAGTAATGGTCTATAGAGTTCTGGCTTCCTGAACTAGATTAGATCATAACAGTTAGTTATATGGATTAAAGGTTTAGATTGGTGTTTGGACTCCAAGTAATCCTGGATGGTATAAAGGTAGATCCTTTAAAGTCCAGACACTACATATTTATTTATTATTATTTAGAAATTAAGTTATAGTTGGCCAGTACATTAATGGTATTATATGACCAGGACATTGATGATGATAAGCATGTCTTTAGTACCTCAGCATTATTTGATTATATATATATATTCTGATGGATTGGCATCCAAATTATTGTGCTGTATTGCTGCACTAAGTTTGCAAGTGGCTACATAATTAGCATGATCTATAGTAGTCCCATTTCAATTCCAATCACGAGGTTGACTGTTCATTTTTTTATTGTTGATTACTCATCGTGATGAATGATTATTCTTCTTCACTGTAATACTGGGTGAACTTATATTTAGTTCTTTGCTAATCTCTCATGCTCATTATATTCATCATCATTCCTTTTATATTAAATTTTATATTTTGTTTATTTGGGGATGATGATGGTTTCCCATCTCCTCATAATCAAACCTAATGTGGTATACTGTTACAAATGGCTATCCAATTGTGGAACCTTGTAGACCCAAATTCTCCCTTATTAACCTCCCCATTTTCTGAAATGTTACAATTGGTATCCACATTAGGTATCATTTGTAACAGTAGGCAGAAACTATGGGGAACCTGGAGTAATGGAACTCATTATTATTAACCCTAGTTCATAATCAAATTATAAATTTTAAAAGGAATAAATGAATATGAACATGAGAGATAAGCAAAAAATTAATTATAAGTTCTCCCCAGCATTACAGAAAAAAGGAATAAATAAATCAATAGTCAATCTTATGACTGGAATTGAAAGTGGTCTGCTATAGACCAGGCTAATTGTTTGGCCTTTACTGAGCTAGTGTCAGATTTTATAAATACTTATTTGGATACAAAAATTAAGTGCTAATACATAAGAATATAACAATTAAAAAATAATTCTGGGATACAAAAACATGCTGATCATCAATGCCCTGGACATTTAAGACCATTAATGTACTGTCCAACTATAAACTTAATTTCTGTTAATAAAAACTAAATAAAATATAGTGCATAACTTCAAAGAATATTCCTTTGTGCAAACTAAAATCATCATCCAACTCAATGAGCAAGAGCTCTATATCTGTTACTATGAACAGGGGATAATACTAACATATAATGTTTTAAACCTAGTCTAGGATTAAATAAATTCACTGGAATTAAAGTTAAAAGTTAATTAATAATTTTGAATTTAAAAAAATATTATAAATTAAACATTTAAAATGGTCTACTTAATGATTTTCTCTGATTTTGATAATTTAAACAAGCATGTTAAAATAGATATACTGGTAATTATAATATTCCATTATCTATTTTAATTAGATTAAGAAATGTTTTTGATTAAAACTTGTATAACATTTTGATAAAAATCCTACAAAAATGTTATTGAAAGAATTAAGAAATACTTTTAGATAAAATGTTGGTATTCAATTAAGGTGAATTAAAAAAGAGTCTAATATTTTTTAAATCAAAATAAAGAAAACTTACTTTTAATTACTGTGTTTTCTAATTCTGTGATACAGTATAAAAAGGTGGATTTGAATCATTTATGACAACAGATTTACAGCAATATGATTATGAAGTTATAAATGAAGGCAATAGGCATGGTATCCAGCTGCTGCTTCTAGAGCAATGTAGTTTGAATTCACACGGAAGCAAATTCCAGTTTTTATGTGGTTCCTAGCCCTATATGTGTGTGGATTGGCAACATGCCTGAAATCTACCCTTCCCCAAGATGTCAATAAGCCAGTCTACTGTTTTAGAAATGTATCAGCTTACCAAGATACTCCATTAGCTTGCTGAATGATTTCCTTGCCATGATTCTATACATATGCTGATTTATTTATATGCAAAGAAGCACAGACAAAAATACTGTATCATGTATATAAAGTGCATACAGATATCAGCTGGTTTTAAAAGTAAATAATTTTTTACTGTTATTCAACTAAAACTAAAATAATGAAAGAAAATAATAAATGACCATTTTCAGTTTTATTTATTAGAAGAGAAACTCAAAACCTTTCTATGTTGGAGATGAAAAACAAAAGAACTTTCTAGCAATTTTTTAAAATATTTATAATTAACAGTAACTTGAAAAAAGAAAAAAAGGGAAACTTGTATAGGATTTTTTTCTAAAGAGGAAAAACTTTCTTTAACCTTTGAAATGTGTTTGCTAAAAGTA
Organism: Epiperipatus broadwayi; assembly: GCA_028023455.1. Taxonomy (NCBI): domain Eukaryota; kingdom Metazoa; phylum Onychophora; class Udeonychophora; order Euonychophora; family Peripatidae; genus Epiperipatus; species Epiperipatus broadwayi. Next base: position 335,077 of record JAQFVV010000596.1, on the reverse strand, counting down.
ATCACATATATTTTAAAATTAATTTTGTATTATAGAAAGTAAAATTTTATTATTGGTTTATAACAATTTAAAGATGTTATTAATTTTAACTGCATAAGCAAGACTTATATTTTTGTAATATAATATATTTATTTTTCATAAATGCACTCATTAATTTATTCAACATATCTCAAGTGTTTGAAGAGATTAGGCCATTCAAATTCATACCAAGATCAAATCTCTCTCTCTCTCTCTCTCTCTAGATATTTTTTAATAGGTGACTATAAATCACCTCTAGATTTAGTTTTCCATTCTTCATTAGTAATGTTAGAATCACTTTCAGTGCATTAAAAGATTCTAGTTCTATCCAGGCTGCCAGTGAATCTTTTTATTCTTTTCCACTCATGATTTTTATATTTTAATGCATTTTCTGTAGTTTGTATTTATGTCTGTAAGACTCTTTCAGTTGGGGTTTGAATCCCCACTTTTTCACATCATATGTAAACCTACTGCTATTAAATGCATTCAACAACTCAGTCGATTGATTGACACTTTTTTATGTCAATCAACATATTCTCTGTATGACTAGAAAAAATGTGTCTCACTATCATAATAATTTAATTTTCAGATAGTGGACTAGCTGTTATAGTGTGACCTGTCTGAAAAAGACTGAATGTGCCATTTTTTTCTGAGACACTTGATGTTTTGTATTTAACAGGGCCTGCTTACACTTATTAAAACTTTTAGGTTTATCAAATAGGAGTTCCATCAAGCTTGAAAGACCCCCTTGTAGATGGTTGCATGCAATTGTGATTTTAGCCTCTTCACCTAATTAATTCAGAGTGAAATATCTCTAAACTACTAAGATATTCTATATAGGAGTTTCATCTGCATGCTCTGAAAATATTTTGATTTTTAAAAACTGCTTAACAATCACAGATGTTATTAGATAGAGTGTGTTTTGCATTTGACTTAATCACTTTACTGTCATTCAAATCACTTCTTTTTATTTTATTTTCTTTTGATGGATTCTATCACTTCTGTTGGTGTTTAATGTTACCTCTCAACTTTGATTTGTATGTTATCAATTGTGGTTACTTCTAAATGAACTTGCTATAATATTCTATTATTTTCCATTTTTTATTTCCTCTATTACCTCATGTAAAAATTCCATTTTGCTTTATTCCTCTATTTAATTTTATTGTATTTTTTGGCATGCCTCTTTGACTTTATTCCCAATCTGTTTTAAATCTTACTCTAGCCCTTTTACAATTTCTTTCCTGATTTGTCCATAACTTTTTTTTAATTTGATATTTTACCTTTTCAAATATTTTATTTTGATTTTCAAATTTTATGGCTGTTTCTTCATTTTCATTTTTCTGTTTTTTTTTCTAATATTTCTTTATTTTGATTTTCATATTTTGTTGCCATCTCTCTGACTTGATTTTCAAGGTTGTCTAATATTTAATTTTCAGATTTTGCAGCCATCTAATTTTTTATATTGATCTTCAAACATTTTCATCATCATTATTACGATGTCATTGTCTCTTTTTCTATTCAAAACTTTTGCTTATTCATTATCTTCTTCCTCACTAGGAATATTTTCTAAATCTTTTTCTGGAGCTTGCATTTTAGTTCTTGATCTTGTAAGCATCTAACAAATTACAATATTCACCTGCAATATTTGTTTCTTTAATAATACTATTATTGTAATAATTATTATTATTTAATTTTATTTATTCAAATAATTGGTATGACCATTTTTCTGTCCACTCTTTAGCTCTATCTGTTAAATTGTCTGGCTGAATAGTTTACTGCCTACTATTTTACCACTTTTGCACAATATATATTTTATTGCTTTGCCTACTTATGCATATTTATACATATATTTTATGATTATTTAAAATCAATTATTTTATATCAGAATTAATATTAATTACTAGTTTAACTATTAGCCTCTTCTCAGTTCTTACATTTTTCATTGAATTATTATTATTTATCTATTTTTTTCATCACTAGATAACAAAGACTATTATCAGACACTCTAGTTGAAAGCCAATTATGTAACCATCTGGAAGTGATGAGAACTGAGGTTTTAACCAGTTAAGTCTCATGTTGAGAAGATCTAAATATAATGAACTCCTGAAAAAGGCAGTTACAACAAAAGGGGAAATATAGTTTATTTTATCTTATAAACTTTATAAATTATTATACTAATGATCAGACTGGGTACTAATTATGTAAACCTAATAGACCATGACAACATTTCTAGACCATTAAACTTTCTCACAATTAGTAAAAAGAAATTCTTCATGAATATATGAATTTATATTAGGTTAAAACCAGGATGCTATCCTGAACATGGGGGAAATCCATGGGAGAAATTTCTTTACCTTTCAGCATTACTAAAAGCTATATGTTAATATATTAAATTTATTAAGTGCAAACAGATGATGATAATAATGTGAAAGGCTAAAAACTTTTGACAGATACACTTTAAAAATGCTTATATGACAGTGAATCAGATGTAATAATGACTGCATGTAGAACTCGTAATTCTAAAACACAAGTCAGAACTACAAGAAAGAGATGGGACCCATCTTCTTCTCTACTTAAATTTATATATAAATAAGCCAGACTCAAGCATTTCAAACTAAAAGCGTAAAGCTTAAAACACCTTCACATTTAATTCACTAAATATCATATATAAATAAACAATGTGAAATCTTTCAATTTTCTACAAAACAATTTTCAAATCTAATGAAATGATAGTAACAAATGTAAATATATTAAATTTATTAAACTCAAACAGATGATAGTAATAATGTGAAAGGCTAAAACCTTCGTTGTTAGATACGCTTTAAAAATGCTTATGTGATAGCCAATAATCAGAACAGCTGAGTAAAAGAAATCTTGTTTCATTGGATATTATAATTTGACCTTTTTAAAAATGAACAATATATTCTACAAACAATATATTGATCTTATAGTAAATAGTTCACTAAATTTAAATGGTGAAAAATTAAAAGAAAAAAGAATGGAGGCCAAATAAACAAATAACAAAACAAACATTGATTTTACAGTAATAATCTTTCTATTTAATTACAATTCTTTACAAAATACTAAAATGGAATCATGTTAGTTTAGTACTATTAACAATAATACAACTAATAATAACAAAACTAGTACAAATATTTTGTTGAATTTTGATATATAAAATATACAACACACAGAGACAATTAATTATAATTCTTACCACAAGTTAGGTGATCACCTCTATGAAATTTCTTGAAAGTATTTTATTAAGAGTCTTTGGTTGAAGTTTTTATTTTGTTAAGCTTATAATTTTTCCAATCTTTTATATTTTTCTTCATTTTTAGCATTACAGAGTCTATTCCAGTAGATTTTTTTTCTTGCAAGAAATTATAGTCTTAAACTTCCCCAGCTAGGTCTATACTGTGGGAATAACTCATACCACATTTCATTGCTATCTACATTTTATATTTTTATAGGCTTACATTTTATATATTTTGTGCAGGCATAATATGTAGTATAGGGCAAACACAACTCAGACAAAGGCAGAATAAGTTTGGTCACATGTTAGGCTTTGACATGTGCTCTCTGGATAGCTCATTAGGAAATACATTGTATCCAGACTGATGATCACACACTTGGGATTCAGCAATGCATCCTCATTAAAATTCTATAATAGCATATTTTATTCAATGCTCATAGTTTGCTGAATCAATAATTTGAAGTTCATCGGACAGCTATCAAGCATATATTTTACAGACTATACACCTTAGCAAAGGAAATGAAACGATGAAAGAGAGTTTCAATAATAAAAATTTTAATATTTTTGTATATATAAACTGACCCTAATCTATGTTGAATCACCTCTGCTTCATCTTATTACTGTTTTATTTTTATTTTTGTTAGTTTGTTTAATTACAGAACATAAACTACCTAATTCGATTTAATAAGTGATTTAATCTGGTTAGATTTTGCTAGATAAAAATTTTGTTCTAATTTTTTTTATGATTATAACATTCCATAAACTAACAAAACAAAGTTTAATTATCAAGTGGTGGTGGCCTAGTGGTTAGCATAGCTGCCTTCCAAGCAGCTGGCCCGGGTTCGCTTCTCGGTCAAAGTATTTGACATATGAAAAAAAAAAAAAAGCTTAATTACCTCCCCCATCTCTTTTTTAAGTCATATTTTTCAACTCTGAGAAAATATAAAACATTATTGTTTCAAAAAAAATATTTCTCTTGCCTTCCTTCTTTTTTTTTTTGTTTTTAATATGAAACTTTTTTTTTAACATAAAAGAAATATCTTTAAATTAAAAATAATTCTTTTTTTTTTTTTTTTTAACTTAACTTGTCTACTTTTTTTTTTCTTAATTTTAAAATGTCTTAAAATAAACAAATGTAATATTTTTCCTTTATTATTATTATTTTCGTTTTTAACAATTGTTATTTATAATAATTACATCTGTCTTTAATTCTTTCATGCAGCTTGCATTTTGCAATGGCTACCATAAGTATAAGCTATTATCCATTATATACAATACCTGTTACATGAACTGGAAATCAAATATATAGCAAATAATGTGATTTTACATTATTATGTTTTTATTTAGTTTTTTAATTTATTTTATATAATCAATCCATTGGCATTATAAGCAATCTTAATTTATCTCGATGATCTGAATTCATTCACAGGACAAACTTTATTTAAAATGGTTTTAAGTGATGCTAATCATTACTAATGGCACATTTTTTTTCCAACTAAAATACCTAAATATCAACATCTGCCATCCATTCATAAAAGACAATAGAGTGTACTCATATGTTACAAAGCAAGTATACCCTTCTATGAATGCACAACATGTATTTTTGTTTATTTTGCAAAACAAAAAATAAAACATTTAATTAAATATTACCATTTTTCCAAAATATAATATTGGCAAAATTCTGCAATTAATTATATTATGAATATTTAACTCAAAATTCTTCACTTGCATGAATTTTAAAATTGAGAAAGAAATAAACTTTTCCATGAAAGTTAGAACTAAGCTACATATGAATGATATTGTTTTACATCTGGGATGTAATATATTTCACCCATGTTTAGAACCTTGTTAGATCTGTAATCCATATAAACAATTAGGATAGATAATGCATGTGGTCATTTTGCATTGGCATAACTTTCTAATATGTACAGGGATGCTGGAAAGATTTATTAATAGTATTTGGTTGATTAGTCAAAACTGGAAAATATATATAATTATTGGTTTAATTTATAAATGTATGTACTTAAGCACTATCCTAAGAAAAACTATAAACAAATGCATATTTACTGAAGTTTAGCATTTTTGAGGGTGACATATACCTTCATGTTCATAGCATTGCAATTTGTATATATATAGACTATAATATACATAATATATTGCATATTTCTTTTATGGGGAATCAGAATTTCTTGCTATTCATGGCATTATGGTTGTTGGCTATATGCCACAGCTCTTTAATTTTTCACTTGGTCATTTTGCTCAATACATGCAATGTTGGTGACTATGGCTCAAATGTATGGTCCATTGCATTTTGGTGATTGAGGAAGATAGACTTATGTTTAGGATTGTTTGTAATTCTGTTGTAGAGATATTTGTGCTGAGAAATCCTTTTAGAGATGCATGCACATGACTCACCATAGTAGATAGTGCTGAATTCTGCTTGGGGGCATGCAATTTTGTATACAGTGTGCAGAGTGTGATTGTTCTAGTGTCTATAAAATTGCATGCTCCCAAGAAGGATTCATTGTTATCTATTATGGCAAATTAAGTGCATGCTTCAGAACCACAAACAATTCTGAACATAAGTATACTTTCCTTGGTCACCAAAACGCAATGGGCCATACATTCAAACATCACATGTATTGAGTGAAATGATACCAAGTGAAAAATTAAAGAGGTGATGGCATATAGCTAACAACCTGAATATTATGAATAGGAAGGAATCCTCCTATCCCATGTCAAGAAAATGGGTACATAGATTGTTCTCAAAAGTTCTAAACTTTAGTAAATATGCATTTGTTAATAGCTTTTCTTAGGATAGCACTTAAACATATGTATTTATAAATTACAGTAATATAAAAAAAGTTTGTTAGTACTGTTAAATAATTTGTTTAATTGTTTATTAGTTTTGTAAAATTATTGAATGTTTGTATTTTAATTAGTATGTGACCTTTGCATTCAGATTTTATTGTATTAGTTTTTTAGTAGAAAATTTGTCATTTGAAAATTTGTTAATCTCGAGTAGGAAACATCTACTAATTAAATTATCCTTATTTTTTTTTTTTGTAAGTAAAACTTAATTTTAATACTTCAAGAAATATTTTAATTACTGTAATGAAATTTATTTTAAATATTCCAATCTTTAAGACAATAACTTTTTTGTTAAATTTATTAGATTTAAATAAAATCTTTTGTTTCAAATAATTATTTCTGTTTATTTCTATTTATCATTTTTTTTACTTTTTGAAAAGTTGATATTATCTTTAAGACTAATTTCATTTTTTGAATTTATAATTTTAATGAAATTTGTAAAAAATAATGTAAATATTAAATAGAGAATAACTTTTATTTTTATTAAGAAATACAAACAGTATAAAATATAAAAGAAATGGGATTATGACAAAAAAAATGGGCAATTGAAACATTAAATATATAATCTTTTTTAAAGCAAGAAAAATAAATTTTGATTTAATTTTTTTCAAACTTTCACTTAGTTTAAGTGTCATGCACATAAATGTATAAACTAAATAAATAATATGAATGGTTGTGAATACTAGAAAAGTTATACTAATGGATCTTTCCAAGTAAGTTTTATCAGATGGGTTAAACCTTATAAAGCTCTATCAATTTTATACAGTACTGTTTTTATACAAATTGATTTTATAATATGTTTAGAAAGCATGTATTCATAATAAACTTTTCTTAATAACTTACATAAATAATTGTTAAACATTTTAATATATTAATAAGATTACATCTCTTGCAACTTTTGTATAAACTTTAAATTTAATAAAGTACATGTACATTCTCAGCATTTTTATATGGTGCTCATATTTTATTAAATGTCCTTTTTTTGATGTTGTGCAATAATCTAATGTTTTGACCATTATTTAGAGTATCCTTATAATCTTTTGAATAATAGACTATTTGATGATGATGATGATGATGATGATGATGATGATGATGATGATGATTATTATTATTATTATTATTATTATTATTATTATTATTATTATTATTATTATAGTTAATATGTCAGTTAATAAATCAAATTAAATATATATTATTCATTAATCTCCATCCTATCCTTCTAATATGAAATTTTAATATGTCTTATTCTGACATTGTCTTTTAAATATCTACATCTATTAAATAAAAAATTACTGCATGCTGAAGAACATTTTTTATTAATTCCATCTTTTATACTAAGAAACATTCTTCCCTAATTGATTTACTACTTTATTCTCATGATCTACATTTCATTATTAAACCCTCTCTTATTACTTTTTATGATCATCTTGCACTTAATATTAGTTTAAACATTAACCTATAAAACCAATCTCCATTAATTTTCAAAAACACAATCAGACTGTTGCTCAACTCCTGAACACCAGAAGCTGCTATATCAGAAATATATATTTACTTCAAAAAAATAAACATACTAATATTAAATTCAATTGAAGCTTGGTTCTCCTTTATAAATATCATTACATCTACCATAAATTTCTACACTCATAAAAATAAATCACCAACCTCCCTAATGAAAAATTAGATTCCATTCATTAAAAATTAAAAAAATACTCCTTGTGATGCATCTTCCATTAGCTTAATTCATTTTCTGAAGTAACAATTAGTAATTGAATACATTCAATGGCCACTTGAACATAAAACAAAAAAAAATAGCACATCATCTATTATAAAAAATATCCAATTAATCAGTGGAGAAAATATGCTACCATGCATATATTATTAGTATTATTTTAAAAATAAATTACAAAACAGTAAACATCCAACTATCATTCCTTTCTAATTTGTTCAGTATGATAGTAATCATATGATCTTAAAAAAATGAAATAGCTTTAAAGTTAAACTCCATCCCTGACAGCACACATTTTGACTGTCCATCACTTTACTATTCCCATAATCTGCAATTTACATAATAACAATTCTTTTCAAATTTATAAAATTGATCAACTGTACTGGGTTTCATAGTACTTTTTATTTAAAAAACATATCCCCTTTCCTTAACAATTTATGGCCTATCTCCATACACCAATACTCATTAAAACAATAGCTCTTTTTAAGGGTAAAATTCAAGCAACCCTCCTCAGATCTTTATCACAATACCAATTTGTCAAGAAAGGTTATGTCCCAACAGTATCAATTATGCTTTTTAGACTTATCATTGACCAAGTAAACGCTTGTAAAAAGACTTGGCCTACTGCAATTTAGTTGGAATTTCAATTTAGTTAAAAATCTTTTCAGCATTGTTCCAATAAATAAACTGTTACAGCTTTTAAAAGATTAACATCCCCCTGCACTGTTATACATTATTGATAATTTTCTCATTAGCAGAGAAATATATATTATCCTTAATGGTAAAAATTCATCAGGATTCTATCCTCACAACTTTATATCTCATGGATCACCACTCATTGTCCTATTCTTCATAATTTATATTAATCCCTCACTTCTAGCTATTGAAAAAAAAATGTCAGAAATTTACATTATAACTATTAATGAGTTCACTAATCATATATGCCAGGGGTAGGCAAATAGCGGCCCGAGGGCCACATGCGGCTCGCTAAGAGTTTTTATGCAGCCCTCCAAGACAATCAGAAAAATCTACCTTGGACTGAGACTTCCTTCCTGTTGCATGACTGAATATTCATCTCATATTTTCCACTAGAATGGCCACATCAATATACATGTGCAATGTAGATATGATGTGCAGTGCTTTTCCAGTTGGTCTGATTAATTTCAATTTTGCCTTTGCATTAGCAAATATATATATTTCCAACTTTTGTGAAACCATGAATGCCCAAAAAAATGTAAAATTGGTAATGAATGTCAAGTGTTTAATGAAAAATGGACAAACAAATATTTCTTTGGTAATACAGGGAATAAAGCAGTGTGTTTATTGTGTCATGAAAAAAAGATGCGGCCCTCCGTTAATCTTTGCTTCCACAAAGTGGCCCCCAATGTGGCCCTCCACCAACCTATATGGCCCCCAAGCCAAGACAATTGCCCACCCCTGATATATGCTATAAGGATGATCATGTTATTTTCCTACCTTTACAAAAAGCTATATCCCACATTATCTCCATCCTTGAAGATTATACTAAAATATCCTTCTATAAAGAATTATACCTCTTTTTCAGCACTAATTGTAATAAATTAATAAATGTTTGACCATTTAAAAAACAGAGAAGGTTTTTCATTGGTTTAAATATATTTATTAGCTTAGCACTTTCAATGCTATTAGTCTCATAGTCATAGCTTTATGCAATTAAATTTTGCTAAAAGTTTATCTTATATATATTTGTTTATTCTTTATTGAATTAGCATAAACTTGAATTTTTTTGTTTTGTTTAATTATATTCAAATCCATGTAAACAAAATTATAGATGCCATTTTTTTGGAAAGAGAGATGCTAGCTTGTTTTTTTATTTAATGCATGCAAGTCCAAGTCTCTTTAACTTTTCTCTTTCTGTCATCTCTCTTAGTGCATATAAATTCTATCTTAGAGAGATCAAATCTGTGGCCTCACTATAACTCATGCTCCAGAAATATTGATGAGTATTCATTGCTTTTTTGCCCTGTTGTATAAGTAATTGTGTTACGCAAGGCTCATGGAAAGGTTAGACCTAATTTTTTTGTAGTAAGCATTTAAGAAATTTAATATTTGCATGCAATCTTAAATACTATTTGGTGTGCAACCTCTCTAGTTAAGTTACATTATCTTTAAAGTTGTTTAACAACTTATTTAATGAAGGTGGTGACCAGAAACATATTTATCAGTGCCTTTTTTAAAAAAAAAATTATGCTAAATTTTTGACACACAAGGGAAACTAGTCCACATTTTCTCTTCAGATTGGATATTTAAAAGTTCTTAATTTTGCTATAGAACTTTTCTATTGTACATTATTCCTCATATTTATTACATTTTTCATATATGACTCTTATTTTTTCTTCTATCTGCTTCGAATTTGCATAGTTTCAAGTTTCTGTGGAAAGAAATATTTCAGCCTGCATATTTATGGGACATCAGGCTTAACAAACTAGGATGAATGATCCTTCTCATGTTTATAGGCTTTGATTCCATCTAATAGTTCAAGATGTTCTGTCTTTGGATGTTTAAGTCTAAAAATGCAATGTTTTGATTTTTACCTTCCTTCTCAATTGTCCAGACCAAGGAATACATCATTAATAATTCTTGATGAAATTGGTTTATAATTTCTTCATCCACACATAGTAGTGTATTGTCCACATGTCTTGAATATAAAATAGTTTTTGGCAGTACTTCAAATTTTGGAATAATTATTTTTTCAATTGTAGATAAATGCAAGCTGCAGACAACACCACACTGGCTATCCATGATTCATTTTATACAGTTTATTATTAATTGTTGCAACTATTTCTTCACTAATCCAATTCAATGCTTCTATTACAAAATCTTTTTTCTGAATGTTGTAGTTAGTTTGCTGCAATATTTTGTTTATCACTTTTATCAACTCACCATGAGGATCTGATCTGTATAATTCTTTTATGTTTAGAGAGGCAATTTTGTTGCTGTTTTGTATTTTAAGGTTTCTAATTTTCTCAATAAATTTGTATAACAATTTTATAGTATATAGACAAAACACAGATCTTCTATAAGACAGGAGACAATCATTTTTGCTGTATTATAAAAATAAAAGCCATCAAAGTCAATTATCATCCTAAGAGGGAATTTCTCTTTGTAAAGCTTAATATTGACAAAGATCCTATGAACAATGGCAGACAAAATAAAAATTTTGTAATATTTCGAACTAGTAAATAATTTACCTCAGTATTTCCTAAGTATTGAAATGATAAATCTGTTATATTGCAAATTATAACCCTTTGTTTCATAAATTTCAAGCTACAGATTTGCTGCATAATTTTTTCATTGAACTCTTGTCTTTTTAATATTACCAGCTGATTGGCCTTGTCCTCTTTCAAGAAAATGATGTTTATTTCATTAATATACTTCCAAATGCTATTTATGTTACGTATCCATTGGTTATTGTTTGATTTTGGGAGATATCTCAGAGTATTAACTCTTTGTCTATGACTCTTTCTGTAGGTCATCTTCATATTTTGACTCTATATCTGCAATTATTAGTGAAATTTATTTGACTAAAGCTAGGACTATGATACTAATAGTGTTGATAGTGCTAAGTTAATGAATATATTTAAACAACAAAAACTCTTTTTGTTTTTTAAATGGTCAAACATTTATTAATTTGTCAAAAAACAAAGCAAATCAACTTCTTGGAACATTTTAACAGATAATAAAATTAACTCTCCTATTACTGCATCATCTTCAAAATCCTTGACCTTCCAATTCACCTAGCTAGCATTGCTATGAGAAATCCAAAACAGTATGCTGCCATCAATACAAACTATAATTAATTCTTTATCCAAAACATATCTTTCTATTTATACTAAAATATCTTTTATCAAACATCCTCCTATTCTCCAAATATATATATATCAGTCATTAAATACATTACCTCTTTTATTAAAAAGTAAAATCTTTATGTATAAAACTAATCTGAGAAATAAAGCAGTAGTTTCTGAGAATAAAATCTATGAACTATTACATCACATTTAATGGACTTTCACAGCATTGTATTTCTATGCTTCATTTCCGAAAAGCAATCAATGAAATCAATAATTATTACCACATACCCAGATACTAAAAAATTTATTAGCATCACACCATCAAATACACCATCTCCAATTACAATGAAGAGTCTCCTTATTATACTCAATTCCATCTCAAATCACACATTATAAATCCATTTCCTCCTTAATATTAAAATTAAATATTGGCAAGGGTATGAAATTGCTTACAAATCAGAAAATGTGACAATTCTCAAATCATCTTTACTTTCACCAATAAACAGATAATTAAAAAGTTTCCATATTTATAACCAAAATACCTTGACTTTCTCATTAAAAATGATTTTGAGGCACTATCCACCAATTCTTTCTTTGATAAAAATATTGTTGCTCATTGTTATCATATAGATGAAGAAGAACTAAAATGCTTTCTTTTTGCTTGTTCAACATTAAACACCTACCACAGTCTCATAGCATCAATTAGTAAGTCACTAATTAATCATTAATATTAGTAGAGAATTCTTTCGTAATAAAAGGATAACCATTTTTTTCTTTTTTTACTCCCTGGTTTCTGAGGTTCCACTTTTGCCTCAATCCTACATCTTGAACACTTGCTTCTTTATTTCTTAACAATTTTGGGGAAGATAAAAATCAGAGACCGAGTTTTAGTATTTCTTGATATTTTTGTTGTTAATTAGAGTTTCATATCATTATGCATAATACTCTAATTTTTATCATTCCATAAATTTTAATTTTCCTTTGTGGTCTTAAGATTGTAGATAATATATTATATACTTGCATCAATTTCATTTGAATTAATTATACCTATTTACATCTTATTTAATTTGAAATATATATACTTGTGTTAATTACTTTTCATTGCCTGAAATTTGAAATGTTATGTACTGTGCATCACTTTTCAAATCATGTATAAAATAGAAACCATATGTAAAAATTAATGTACCCAATTATTTGATACTTAAAGCATAGACTAAAATAGTAGTCATGGTGGTATTAGTAATAGTAGAAGCAGTAGCAACAATGATCACAGCAGTAGCAGTAGCAGTAACAGTAGTAAAGAAAAAAAAAATTAGGCAGTAAAAAAACTATGCTAATGTACACTATCAATTTACAGAAATTTTTTATTTTTTAAGTGTAATAGCATCGGCCGGGACGCGAACCCGCAACCCAGGCAACTGCCTGCAAGTTCAAGGCAGTCGCGCTGACCTCTCGACCACCAATGCAAGACAGCAATTAAGAATATAATTTATAATAAAATGCTAAAAATATAAACAAGTGTTACATGGGCAAAAAATATTGAGCTTTTGATAGCCTTAAATATATCAAGGATATATTTGTAAGTTAAAGTCATATCATAATTTATTAAAAATATAATATTTTCTAACATAATGAAAAATGATTGATAATCATTCTGCAAATTTACTGAGAGAAGATTGTTCTGAATAAAAACAACCCTAATAAAATAAATTGGTGTAATATACATTCATGTATAAAACAATTTATTATCAGTTACTTGTTTAACATTAATACTTTGGTACAAATTTACTCAACTTTTTAATAATTTACTTTGTGTTCTTTTTGTCTGTGGTAAACTATTATTTTATATTTTTTTATTGGCTTTATTTTTTCTCTCTTTTTTCTTAATTTTCTTTATTTGTTTTGTTTTTCTCCTCATTAAAAGACAGCTAATTAAAACCTTTTAAAAAAAACTAATTAAAACTAAACCAATTAAAAATTTGTTAGTTTTAATTCTCTAAATGTTTGACTGTTAAATTTTAATTTTGCCTTTGTATTTTTTTTTATCTCACAGGAAGAACCGCATGCTTAGAAGTAAATAAAGCAATTTTGTTGTTGTTCCAATTTTTATTCTAACGTTTGTGACTTTTGGGGATATTTCATTTTTTAAACACGGCATTGATGTCTTGCATTGTTGGGCGAGAGGTCAGCGCGACTGCCTTGCACTTGCAGGCAGTTGCCCGGGTTGCGGGTTCGCGTCCCGGCCGATGCTATGACACTTAAAGAAAAAAAAACACGGCATTGATAAATACAAATACTTGTAGATAATTTTAAAATTGTTGGAGCATCACATTACAAACTATCATGTATAAATTAATTTACAAAATAGCATATCGCTTACCATATAAATAAAAACTTGCTATAATTTTGTAACAAATCAACTTTTTGGAAATTAAATATTGTTTTACTCTACTATATTGTTTAATTGCTCATTTTAAAAAGTATTCTATTGGCTTTAAATAAAAAATAAAATATTTCAAACTAAGAGGGGAGGAAGCAATTTTTAACTTTTCTTATACTATATTTAAAATTTACTAACAAAAGGAACCTTTTCAATGTCGTCTAGCTAGCATTTTTTTAACAGGTTTACTCTAAATAAAAATATTTGAAAACCAGGCATTCTTCACAAACCTGGAGCTTAATTGTAAATATAGGGGATTTGAACTCAGGCTTTCAAGTACCCACCAACTATCCACACTATCTCATACAACTGATACATATGATCACACACATGTAGAAAAGATAAATAATCACCAATATACATATTTCATGCTAAACTAGCACTCGTCAGTTGGTCCAGATTATCATTTCCCACACACATATATATATAATCAGTGCTCAGTTTATATTAAGATCCATTAAAGTGTGAAGATTTGCTATCTTAATATAAACTGAGCACTGATTATATATATGTGTGTGGGAGATGATAATCTGGACCAACTGATGAGTGCTGGTTTAGCATGAAATATGTATATTGGTGATTATTTATTTTTTCTACATGTGTGTGGTCATGTATATCAGTTGTATGAGATAGTGTGGATAGTTGGTGGGTGTTTGAAAGTCTGAGTTTAAATCCCCTATATCTAAATAAAAATTTAAATATTACTTTGTTTAGTTTAAGATTTAATATTAAAGATAATTAACATGGAAGTTTGGGATGGTAGCATTTTATTTCTAGTTATATGTTGAACTATATCCATCATCTAGTTGAATTATACATGCTAGAAAACTGCAAACTCTATTTATACTTTTTAAATATATTCAACTGTTAATAATAAACATAGATTAGTATAGAACACAATGTTTAAGTTAGTTAGGGCATTATTTTAAATTCAATATTAATACAAGCAACAATATCACACCTTACTCATATGCTTATTTATATACTTCCATAAACTATTATTTTACTCTATTCCATGGATACCAGATGGTATAATGCTTTAAAATTTCTATTTCAACATGATTTCTGGTTTTGTTCTCATCAAGAAGTATGCATAAAGCCATCATTCCAGTTCTAAATCCTAGACATCAATGATGAAGGCAAAAGTCAGAAAATGGTCTGGAAATTGGGTTTTTATAGTACTATTTTATCAAGTGATTATGTGGCACTAGAATAGGAATGAAGATAATTTCAGTATTCATGAATCTAAAGTTCATTTGATTAATAACTGCTCTAGCTGTCATACTATTGAATGTAGTTAGAAAAACACAAAGTTTGATTTTTTTCTAAAGGTATTTGACAATTCAATTAAATAATGGAAGTTGTCCAGCAAGTAACTATAAATAATACTACAATCTATTAAAGTTTAAATGTACAAATAGCAACTTTTTCATAATCATTTTTCATAAGCAACTTAAATATATAAATTTATTAAGCACTAGCAGATATCTAATAATAAAGTACAAGGCTAAAACTTTAGACAGAAGCACCTTAAAAATGCTTATGTGAGAGCCAATCAGATGTAATAATGACTGCACGTGGAACTCTCAATTCAAAAACACAAGCCAAAACACAAGAAAAAAATGGGACCCACCTTCTTCTATATTTAAATTTATATATAAATAAATATATAGATATCTGCTAGTGCTTAATAAATTTATATATTTATATTTATTACTATCATTTCATTAGATTTAAAAACTGCTTCATTGTAAATCAAAAGATTTTGCATTGTTTATTTATATATAATATTTAGTGAATTAAATGTGAATATTTTTTAAGCTTCATGCTCTTAGTTCGGAATGCTTGAGTCTGACTTTTTTATATATAAATTTAAGTATAGAAGAAGGTGGGTCCCATCTTTTTCTTGTGTTTTTGGCTTGTGTTCTTGAATTGAGAGTTCCACGTACAATCATTATTACATCTGATTGGCTGTCACACAAGCATTTTTAAAGTGCTTCTGTCTAAGGTTTTAGCCTTGTACATTATTATCATAAGCAACTTATTAAATTCATAATGCTCTATTCTTGTGATTTATTAACTAATATCTTTTTATATAATAAATTCTGCCTTTCACATCTTTTTGTTTAATTCTAACATGCTTTTATTCCAGTGATTTTTTTATTTATAAAATCCTAATTTATTCTTTTTTATATATTTGATATTTATATTTATTTACAAAATTGTGTGCTAAACCAAAAGTTACCTTTGTTCAGAAATACTATATTTTTTACATGACTTTATACTTTACTCCCTAACCTTATTAATCTATCATTTTTTCAAATGCATTAAACCTACAGCATTTCAGCATCTTCTATTTTTCTCACATATAAATATAAGGCTTCAATTTATTTTACAGTATTCTTTTTTAAGGTCAAAAATAAATTAATTCATTTTTAGATCAATTCTCTCCTTTTCTTTATTTTTCTTTCTTTCTCTTCTCTCTCTGTTTAGTTATATATATATATATATATATATATATATATATATATATATATATATATATATATATATATATATATATATATGCCAACAAGTCAGTACTAACTCCAAAATGAATTCATTCTTGAGGATTATATACATAACATTCACAAGAATAACCAATCATTTCTTTCATTTTTATCATTGCTGGACATTTTTTTCTCCTATCATCATCAACCTTTCCAAGTTTTATACTCTTTTCTACAAATTAGAGTATTTCATGATATAAGTAAAATAAGACAATTCCCAACTGGTCATTTGTATTTCAGCAAAAATTCATGGTAATCTGATCAAGTATCTCCTTGTTTGACTTTTTGTCATTCAATAAATGTTCAAAGAGATTTTCAGTACTGTTGTATTTTTTCATCCATAAAGGGTCACAAGATACAACTTTTTCTCATGTGTCATAGCATCAGCCAGAAAGCAAACCTGCTAACCCGGAACAATGGCTTGTAAAGCAGCTGTCGCTGACCTCTCGACCACCAAGATACAACTTTTTAAAAAAGATATGTCCCTACACCATCTTTTTTTTTAAGTTTGTTATTTGTGCCTATTGTTTGTCTGTGGTAAATTCATTGTATATTACATTTTTTATTGTTGACTTACAATACAAGAAAGCAAAAAATATTAAACACTTTTACTTTGAAGTCAGCTGCAAAACTTAATCATCATAAAAAACTCTTTTAACTTTCCTAATGAAAGCCTTGAGTATTTTGTATTTTCAGTTTTAACTATAATATCATCAATAGATTGAAGCTGATAAAACTAAAGCAGCTCTTCAAAATCTAATGACAACTAAAATTTTCTGAAGATTCATAAAGATAATTTTTCTTTAAAGTGTATTTTGTTTTCACAGGGGGATTGTTGATAAAATTTCACAAATTAGCCTTTTCTTTTGAGGCACTTGATTAAAATAAATGGATTTGTTTGAAAACATGATTAAATATTGAAAATATGTACCAATCAATTAATAAAATAAAAAATATGAATTGATTTCTTTTTATTCTAAAGAAACCTTAATATTATAAGAAACATTAATATTTTTCTGCAAATAATATTAAAGTTATTCATGATTTTTTATTATTATTAGAGAATTCTATGTATTTTATGAGTAATAATGTGTTTTATAAGATTAGAGAGGGATAGGTTATTTCTCCTTTAATGTACTCTTTCCATATTGATTTTTTGGAGAGTAATGTTATTAATCATTTTTCTGTTGTTGTTTTTTAAATTATTTGTTAGGTATGTTGATGAATGTTTGTTTGTTATTCGGAAAGATTAATTGAAGGATTTTTTGATAGATTGAATACCTTTGATTCTAATATTAATTTTACTATTGAATGAGTGGGATAAGTTTCAGTTTGTTAAATTAAAATTTCTAGATTTTCGTGTTGAATAAGTTGATAAGAGTTTTATTTTGCAATCATTTCATTAAACAAAATTTTTTAATAAATATGATAAGAGATAGTTATCAATCTTTTACTCATAAGACAATTTAATTATTAAATTTTTATAGGAACAGAATGGTTAATAATTTTGACAATAATGCTTATATTAAGAGGAGTCAATTTGCTTCTGATTATCTTGATTTAGGTTATAAATTTATTAAAAATATTATACTTAATAAAAATATCTCTAGGCCTGATAATAATAAAAATTTAATTAGTGTGAGAAAAAAATGTTTATTTCTTTACCCATTCAAGTCATAAATTTATAGATTGGTTTATAGGAATAGTCATTTATTGGGTGGTATAAAAGGCTTTGGTTTAAATTCATTATTAAATATTTCAAAACACTCAATTGACATATTCCTGGTATAGTTTATAAGATACCTTGCAGTTGTCATAAAATTTATATTGATCAAAGTAAATTAACTCTTAATGAAAGAGTTATAATTCATAAGAATAGAGTTAAAACTAGATATCATTGCTCATTCATGAACTAAATACAGATTGATTGTAAAATATTATTTGATAATGCAAGTTATCTTTTATGAAAAAAATGAATTAAAAAAAGAATTAAATAACTACTGATGATAAATCTTTTTGGAACTGAGGCCACAAACCTCATGAAGATAATCCTTTGATGTTAAAAGTGATTGGCTGAATTGAATTGTGGGAAGGCTATTTTGTTTTCTGTATATCAGTTGTTCACATTCTTCTGAATTTTACTTGGAAATGTCTATTTGTTAATAAATGAAACCAAGAATGTGAAAGAATTTTAGTAAAATATTTTGTTTTTGCCTAATTTTGTAACATTATATGATTTTCTATTTTATTTATCATTATTAGTATAGGCAGTTTTTAATTATATATATAATAAAATATATTCTACTGTATTATGTAAACAATTATCAACTATTATAATAATAAATTTTTCACATAGAACAATATTTGATATTCTGGTGATCTTGGCTTTTGATACAGTTTATCTTTGACAATGCACTACTACAATAAACATTAGTGGATACATTAGCACATCCATGTGCATTTAAACATACACCAAACTAGTCACTAATTGCCATAGATATTAGCATATTTGTGTATATAAACTGAATTAATAGTTGGTTATTGCTCATATTTATTGTAGAATTAATTATGTGCCAAGCTTCTTTTATTTTGCATTTTTTATTATTATTACATTCTAAACAAATAATTTTAGCATCAATAGGTTTAAAAAAATCCTCAGATTCTTTCTCATGGTCTACAAGCATCAAACTACAAGCACTATTGCATTTAGCTCTGTTATATTGATGAGCATGCTTGAGTGATTTTAGAATTTAAGTTTGCACATATCTTTCCATAATATTTATTAATGAAAGATTTACAAGTCTGAGCATATTGTATATGTTAATTGTCAATTTTTTAATGTTAGATATTATGAAAAGGCATGTGAAACTTAAAATCCAAAATCACTCAAGCATTTTCATCTATATAACAGAGCTAAATGCAACAGTGCTTATAACTTGATGTTTATAGACCATGAGAAAAATTCTGGTCATTCCTTTAAACCTGCTGATGCTAAAATTATTTTAGAAAGTAATAACAAAATTGCAAAATAAAAGAAGCTTGCCACATAATTCTAAGAATTCCATAGATATAAGAGTCAATAGCATTCCTCTCAACAAACACTAATCACTTAATCTAGTGACATTCCAATTGTTACTTTGATTTGCACATGCAAACATGCTAATATCTATAGCAATCAGCAATGAGTTTATGATTAAATGCATGCAGATATGGTAATATATTTGCTAATGTTTATTATAATCAAGCTTTGACAAAGCTTTGCTGTATTTGAAAGCCTGGCTCATAAAAGTAACAAATATTGTTTCATACCAAAGATTTATTACCATAATAATTAATAAGTGTTACATACTCAGAGTAGAATATATTTTTTATCATATTATCTGTGGAATATACATATAATATAATTTATATATATATAATTTTGATTTTTTTTATAATTTATGTAATGTTTTGATAGTGCATTGTATGAACTATTAATTAGTCTTAAATTTAAAATTTATTGTTTTATCTCCTTTGTGTTTACTGTTTAAACTGCTGTAGACATAAGTTTATTGACATTCTTTAAGTTATTCATGTCCACATCTATTTAAAATCTATTTTTTAATACAGTAATGTTTTCATATTTGCAACAGGAGGTTCATAGTCATATTATACATATAGAAAGTCTTGGATAATAGCAAACTATAATAAGACATATTTATAACAGACATATATATCTATATTGGTGAGTGAGCTTGTATATGTACATTCATGTGTATAACACACATTTTATGTGTATACCTATTGCATATGCATAATCAATAAAACTATTAAAACATAAAAAAATTAATTATTTTTATTTATTAATTTATATTATTATATATTTCATTTATAGATAAAATACCATTAATTCAATATCCATTATTCAAAAACTTTTATTATCTGAAAAGTAAAAGTCTGTACCCTTTCACAATAAATAAACTATTATGTTATTTTTACTTTTCTTAAAAAGATTGTATAAGATATATTAAGTACTTGGCAATGCAAAATAAGAAAAGCTTAACAGCAAAAACTTTTAATCCAATATGCTCAGCATGCTTTCAATATCATTATATTGATATCATAACATAATTACAGCAATGAATGAGTGAAATTGTGGGTGAAGAATGTGATACAAATATCATGTAAATGGTATTCAAATTGTATGCAAATGCTTACATAACCCATTTTTTAAAGAGGGTGAAGCAGAAATCCTTTTTGTTTATAACATGATTATTGGCAATATACCAGGCTTTCTTTATTTTATGTTTAAAATCATTTTATTTAGACATACAGTGCTGGCTGATATAGATTACATTTGAACCTACATCAGCCAGCATGATATATCTAGAAAAGAATGATATTAAATGTAACATAAAGGAAACCTGGAATACATCAGCTAGCATTGAATGCCTAGAAAAGAATGATACTAAATGTACAATAAAGCAAGTCTTATATATTGCCAATAAGTACATTGCTATAAACAAAAAGGAATTATGCTTCCATCCTTTCTAAAAAGTTGGTCATGTAAGCATATTTGAATACAATTTACATAATATGTATATCACACCCTTCACACACAATTTCACTTGTTGATTGTTATGATTATGATGTCAATACAAAGTACTGAAAACATTCTTAACATAATAAATTAAAAGTTTTCACTATTAAGTTTTTCTTATTTTGCCTCACCAAGTGCTTAATATATCTATCTACCTAATAAATAGCTTAGTTTATACCTATATTTGTAAACAGAATTAAATGGTGAAAAACATTCATTAAATATCTTTAAATTAATAAATATAATTTCAGTAAATTATCTCATTTTCTACCTTAATCCAACATTTGTATTTAATTTAAGATCAATGCTATAATTCATCTTTAAACAATAAGTAGAGGAGAGAAAAAAATTATTGTAGAACAATGAATAAATTTGTGAATATTTTTTTTTACAAAAGTTAAATTGGAAGTGCTAAATAGAAGTTAATCTTTATTTTAAATAAAAAATTAAAAATTGAGAGGGGATAATCAATAAAAATAAATTATTTGTTTGTATTTTTTAAATTTCTGCCACAAAATTTTTTTGCACTATGTAAAATAAAACTATATTATATTTAAAGTTTTATATTGTTATTAACAAAATAAATTTACGTGGTATAGAAAGTTTATTCAAAATATAATACTAATAAAATGCTATTACTACAAACATTCAGATAAATATAAATATGCAAAATGTATTTATATACTGTAATGTTAAACCACTAAACATCACATGATCACCATCTCTTATGCTAGCACATAACTGTTACCATTGATTACTACTGTATGGAGAGTTTGCCTGTTTAATACTGTAATGTTTTGAACTCAGCCCGAATATGGCATTGTTCTGCATTACAACCTATCTTATTCCTGAGTAAAGAGTTACACTAATAAAACATGCAATAAAAACTTTGATATGTGACAAAAATACAAAAGAACAGAATTATTAAAAGTTAACAATTTAAAATGTTAGCATATTTAAGCAGGTCAGTGTTTTTCGGACTTCATAAACATTTATTAAAAAAACGAGAATAAGAAGGAACAAGGAATATGATATATTGTATTTAAAGTTTTATATTTTTATTGATAAAATAAATTTATAAGTGTATAGGAAGTTTATTCAATATATATTACAAATAAAATGCTATCATTACATACATTCAGGTAAACAATAATATGCAGAAAGTACTTAAATATTGCAATGTTTTGAACTCAGCCCAATTATGGCATTGTATTGAACTACAAGTGGCCCTATCCCTGAGTAAAGAGTTACACTAATAACTCATAGAATAAAAAACTTAGATATGCGACAGAAAGTTGATTAGCATATTTAAGAGAGGTATATCTGTTCAGTATTCCTCAGACTTTATAAACATTTGTTTAAAAGGAAGAGGGGAATACAAAAATAATTTACACATTCTTATAATAAAGGAAAACAAGAACGACAGCTGCTTTACAAACAGTTGTCCCGGGTCAGCAGGATTCGCTTCCCGGCTGATGCTATGACACATGAGAAAAAAATATATAAAAGATAAAAAATACACAAATTCTAGATGGATGTACAAAAATCGATAATAATTTTGCTTTATTTTTTTAGCACAAAGAAAATTAGCTTTTTTTTTTTATAAAACATTTTTTAAGTAATCAAAAAGCTGTAGAACTAATGGTATAATTTAGTAAGTTTGGAGCACAAGAAAATTATTTGATAACTATCCAGATTGAATTAATTAAAATTAATTAAATATGTAAATGGAAAACTACAATACTAATTAAAGGTTTTTGATCAATTTATTTGTTCAATTAAAATATTTAACTAATATAATTATAAAATTAAGACTGGGATGGTGGTAATAAGAAGGCATGCCCTTATTATGTGGCATGGTATTAACAATGAAAGATGAATGCTAAGAAGTAGAAGAGGATATGTAGAAGTAAAAGATACACATCTACAATAGTTAACCAATCACAAGATTTAAATATAGTTGTTATCTTTATTAATTGCAACACATTCTCAGCAATATTTGTATCATGACTGAAAATGTAAAAGAACTTTTCATTGCTAGTGAATATATTACAATTTAACAAAACATTTCTCAATATGAAGCAAACATGATGAGATTTTAATCACATTCATATCGGCTTTAACCAAATTGTGCAAACGCTTTTTACGAGTGTTAAATAATAAATGAATACCCTCTGACCCATACAAGATATAGAATTTATGCAGCAATAAAAGGAATCCTCTTATTACTACGACTCAAATATTTATATATGAGCAAATCTGAAGTACTGGCACAGAAGGTGTGACTATAGAACAGTTACTTTGAATTACTATATATAACTTATGAATGAATGACGCCGATGAAATTTACTAGAATTTACTGAACGTCATTCCAACTGAAATTAATCATATACATAAATCAGCATTTATTTTTTATAGCGTCTGTATACAATTGTAATCACATTCATATCGGCTTTAACCAAATTGTGCAAACGCTTTTTATGAGTTGTAGTAATAAGAGGATTCCTTTTATTGCTGCATAAATTCTATATCTTGTATGGGTCAGAGGGTATTCATTTATTATTTAACACTCGTAAAAAGCATTTGCACAATTTGGTTAAAGCCGATATGAATGTGATTACAATTGTATACAGACGCTATAAAAAATAAATGCTGATGAGATTTTATATTATGGACATTCTTAATATGATGAATGATGAGTTAAAATCCATCTAAATGCACTAATTTAGAAGTTGATCTATCTAATTTTTGAAATATGATGGCTTTACAGTCTACCAGAGTAAATGAATGGTACTGCAAAGTGATATTTCCAGCCCATAAAAGACAGATACCCATCAGTTACTGTTTTAATTGCATATATGGAAAAGAGGGATCCAATGAAAATTAAATGTTATATAGAAAGAATTGAATTTACACTTAGTCATAGACTTTTAATAGTAAGCGTATTATATTACCATATTATTAATAATGTCATGGTAAGATTTCTTTTGATTTCAAAATATAAGGCCTTAACTGATTTTTTATATTACAATAAAAATAGCAATGCAATTGAAATTTATAATTTATTCTTTAGGAAATATTTATTCTCATCAATATGTATATACTGAACATAAATGAATAATTTCAGAAATTAAATAAGAAATCAGTCCAACACTTTATGTTATTTCCAGAGTAAATACAGCAGAGCTGTTTCAAATAAAATATATAGTTTATAAGATATCCTAGTGAATTCAACACAAATTATTATTTTGGGTTGTAAAATATAAATATCAATGCTATTTGATCTCATTTCAAATATGCATAAGAGAAATTTAATACATTCTTAAGAAAGTAGACTCTGAGCAGAATAGATGTGGAAATGTTAATGGAGAATAGAGAAATTGTTACAAGGATTACTATGTCTGGGGGAATTCTTTCCAAATAAAAAATGGCAACCCATTGCAAAAGCTAGTTTAGTCCAGCTACACATAATAGAAATTATAAATATGAAAATAGAAGCCAGAATAATAACAGCATGCTAATGAATGAGGGAGAGAATATATCTGATTCCCTCCGAATTGAATTAATAGATTGGTGATCAAGAAATATCAGCAAAAGCTAGTATTTATCATTATCAACATCAATTTATCATTTGAATAATTGTATACAACAACTATTATTGTATGAATCCTATTATGAAACTGACATTTGATCTGTCAATTTGGGAAGTTCTGATTCAAATGATAATATGATAATCAATTATGAACATTATCTATAAATGGTAGCATTACATAAATGCTTCCAAACATGATATAAATAAACCTATAATAAAAAAGTTCAAATACAAATAGGGCAGGAAGGAGGGATTGTTTGGAAAGAGACCAGAGGTAAACACTAAAGTAATAAGTAGAATTTAATTAAAATAACAACAATAAATAAATAGAGCAGTATTGTGTGCTAAATAATACTAATAGTCCAAAATAAAAAACATATGGGTATTAAATGAATAATCATGAAGATTAGAGTTAAGGGTTAAAAGTTAAGATTAGGATTGCAGTTAGTGTTAGGTTTAATGATAAAGTTAGAGTGTAAAAGTTAAGATTAGCATTAACTTTATGGTAAGGATTAGATTTAGGATTGAAATTAGAAGTTGGTTAACCTAATGTACTAGTTAATGTTATGTTAAAAATAAATGTAAATTTATATTGAGTGAAAAATACTGTAACAAATAATAAAGTAATGTTGGTTAGATCTAAATCTACAGAAATAAAGATACAAAGAAAAGATATGGCCAAAGAAGAAGTAAGAGTAAAAAGTGAGTCAGAGATGCTTGAAGCAATTGGGAAGAACAGATAACAAGACAGAGAACATAAAGAAAATCCAAATTTAAATTTTAATAAAAATGAAGGTAGAAAAAATTCAGCAGTTATAAAAAATATCAGCAATGGATAAAAGACAATGATCATAAGAGACTAAAGAAGAAAATTGGCAAGCTATGAAGAAGAATCAATAAGCTTTGTTAAAGAAGTTGGAAGAAAAATGAAAGCATAAAATCAGATTATAATATAAAATTTATTTAAAAAGTGGAAGATTATAATGCTGAAGGAGAATTAAAATGAACAAAAGAAGAAACTAAAAAAGACTTTAAAATAATGAAGTATAGAATTTTAAAAATCAACATTTACAAAATAATAGTGAATGTGGATGACATAAAAATTAGCAATGAGAAAGGTATAAAAAAAGTTCGGAGCAAAGATGTAAATAGAAGTTCAACATTTCAGTCTGGTAATCATTCATTCTTTGGCAAAAAAACTGAGATAGATCAGAGAAAGATATAAGAAAGAATTAACATGATGAACAATTTATAACATGAGTTGGTAAAAAAACCAAAGAAAAAGTAAATGTTTTGATCCAGCACTAATGGGTACAATGAAGTACACAATAGTGTTAATTAATTTTTGAAAATCAGACTAATTGGGATCAGGCTGGCAACTTACCTTTTGAACATTTAAACAACTTTAGATAGGTACTCCAACCTCAATATAATGTTAGTAAGACAGAAAATTGGCTATAGCTATTACACATTTACAAAGGATTTTTTTAGCAAGATGGAACTCCTTATTTGATCAATCTAACACTTTTCAAAAGGTTGGGAAGTTTTGGTGGACAATACTTGGTCGGCTTAGAAGCAGGAAACAATTCTTGATCAGATTATGCAAGAAGGTTTCATAAAGAATGTATTTAAAACTGCTACCAATTTTTGAGATGGCAAATAGCTAAATTAAGGCTGTTTTCTGATAGTGGCATGATCAAAAGGCAGATTATCTGGATAATTCACCATAATTCTGCTTTTTCAGATAGGAAAGATGTCCATAAATCCTAAAAGACTATAGAACATGTATTGAAATTACAGGACATGAATATACAGAGTTAGCAAGAGTTAACTAGAAACAATCTTGCACATCAACACAATTGAAGTTCGCTATAGACATTTTATATAGGAAAAAAATATCATCAATATTAAACAACACATAACATTTAAGCTTATGTTTTCTAATAAAATATAAGCCATTAACATCAATACTAAGTAGCCATTTACTTTTTAACAAATTCTTCTAAAATGCAAAAGCAATTTGTTTCAAGATAAAAAATAACTATCATAAATATATAGCAGCAGCAAGAAAGCCTGAAAATGAAGATTCAATTTCTAAAATGCATAGTTTTTATTTTCTACATCATTCTTTCACATTTTTAAATATATATTACTTTTAGTTATGTGTAGGACATTTACATAATTGTTTAGACATAAGATATTGCTAAGAAATGGATATATTTGAAGAAATATAAATAAAAATTGAATTTTGTAAAACATTTAACAATTCTACAGATGTTGGAAATAGTCCAACATTAACATCACAATACTTTATTATAAGTTTCCAAAAGTGGTTTGTTTTATCTTATGTAATAGTCCTATTCTTAGAGAAGTTTTTGGCATTTGTCTACTAGCTTGAAGCCTGTCCATTAAAGTATGAAGATTGTTTATCTTAATATATATATATCTGAGCACTTATAGTATATATTTGTGGAGATGATAATCTGGACCAACTAATGATTGCTGATTTAGCATGAAATACATATATTGGTGATTATTTATCTTTTCAACATATATGTGTTTAAGTGTATCAGTGTTATTAGATAGAGTGGAGAGTGAAAGTCTGTGCTCATATACCCTATATTAGCTTGAATCATATAAAGCATAAATTTATTACAACTTTGAATTATAGTCTTTATTGGTGAAGGTAAAAGCTAGAAATTAGTATGAGAATATGGATGTTATAACACCATACAATTTGATAGCCATTAAATACTCAAGTTTATAGTAGATGATTTTAGAGTAAAATAATAAAAAAAACATGTTTTTGGAAGTATATAAAAAAGCATACAAGACAGTCATGAAATTATTAATGCTATTGCTCTTCATGGTTTGGCATAATTGGTAATGCTTCTAATTTAGTATTGGGAACTCCCAAGATTGATTCTGGAACTCAAACTTCTTATGAATTCCTGAGCAATAAAGCCATATGCATTTTTCATTGGTATTAACCTGCTTGCAGTTGAAATAAAACTAACATTTCTAAAACACATAAAAAAAAATCCTGTTATAATTTAGTACCAACAATTTTTTTTCTGGACAATTGTAATATTCACATACATATTCCAAATACTTATACAGAAAGGGTAAACTTGCTATAATTATAATATCTTATGTATGAAAAGCATGCTAAGCATGGATAAAAGTTAAATTTAAAATATATAGACTATTTTTTCTCTATATGTACAGAACATTTATGTGAATATTAGATTTATAACTGTACAGGAAAATAAATTTGGGTTCAAAATTGTAGTGTTTTTTTAAAAAAAAATTCAAATATTAGCTTGCATGATATAAAGGAATAAAAGAACGTTCTAGTTGCTTATTAGATTATAAATCCCAGGCTTCTTAATGAAGAGAAAATCTAAAAACTGGTCTGGAAATGGAGATATTATGACACTATATTTATATCTAATCATTATTGATTACATAAGTTCACATGCTATATCATTAGAGTAGAATTAAAGGAATTATTTTTGAAAATAATTGAACACACACACACACATATATATATATACACACACAGTTATATGTATATTATCTGAAGTAGAAACTTTTCTTAGAAATTATAAACTGTTACTGAAATAGATGTAAATAAACCGTATGCAGATTTTAGCACACTAAACATTAAGATAACAATCCAATGATCTCATATTATGAATATATTTTATCCAAATAATGTCATCAAATGTAACATAGGTCTGAAAAACTCCTGATACCTATTTTAAAATAATAACTCATGCTCTATATATAGGTATTTTAAAGTTATATATATTGAGAAAAATTATTCCTCCTTATGCTTTTTTTTTCTCAGAATAACGGCTATTAAAATTATTAAAATTACACTCATTAAATAATATGTTCCAAATATTTTAAACAGGAATGTGAATGCATATAGGCAAAATTCTCCATACAGTAGCACCATTCAGTGTAAGCCAGAATAATCAATGGATGCAGGAAGGTTTTTCCATAAAATCCCTATCTAATGCCTACTCATCCAATATCCCTGAACTAGTTTTTAGCATGTGCCTTTCATCACTGAAGAACTTTAAACATGAGAGTGCTGTATCTCAATTTTATGATCTAATGCAACCCACCAGCAGCCACTTTTTACTTTATTAGCTAAACATAAAGTTTTGAGTCCAAAATGAAAACACAATAATGTTTTCAATTTAATCTCATTAGCTTGGATAGTCATATAGTTCTGAATTCAGTTCAGCATTCATACTTTTTGGTGTCTTCATTTTTCAGTAACCACACCCACCATAATTCTATTGGGCAGGATTAATAGTAAAACATTAAACATGACATGGCCACCCCACAAGCCATTTTCACAGAGGCAAAACTCTCCATACATTAGTGCCACTCAGTGCAAGCCAGAGTAATCAATGGATGCAGACAGATTTTTGCATAAAATCCCTATCTAGTGCCTACTCCCCCAATATTCCCAGATTAGTTTCTAGCTTATGGCTTGCATTAGATCCTAAGATCTAGGTGCAGTGCTCTCAGATTAAAGACTCCTCACTGATGAAAGCCACAAGTTAGAAATTAGTCTGGTTATATTGAATGAATTGGCACTAGATAGGGACTTTATCCAAAAACTTTTCTGCTTCCATTGATTATTCTAGTTTGTACTGAATGGCACTACTGTATGGCGAGCTTTGCCTCTGTATAAACAGCTATGTAAGCATAAATAATGGTGATCATGTGAAGAATGTGAATTTTTAATGTTTATTAAGGATAATTTTAAAAGGGGAAAAAATATTAAAATATTAATAAAATAAATGATTTTTTTTTTCTCTCATCAGTAATTTTATTTATTTATTAATTTTTAACTTTTGAAGAATAATAAATGAGAAGTAAGTAAAATTGTAAGTAATGTTTATCAGCTTTGAAATACAAGAAAATAATTAAAGTTGATTTTTTTTTAAAATTTTCTCTTTATTTCTCTCTCTAAAACAAAATGTAATGATCTTCAAATTAAAGTGTTAGCAAAGAATTATACTATTTTGGCAATTAAGAAAAAAAAAAAACTACAAATGATGTTTGTCAATAAATAGAATATGATTGGATTTTTTTTAATTAATTAAAAAATAAAAAGGGCGAAAAATAACCTTTTTGTAAAAACATATTATTTTGGGCAGGATTAAACACTTTTATGTGTGAGATAATTTGTGATTAGATAAAAAACAAGCGTGTACCAAAAAAATTAAGATATGTGGGCAGGTTAAAGCATTGTACATGATCCAACTATTGAAGAATATTGTAATAACAATTCAACTCTTGAGAATAAAACAGTGATAAATAATCTTGTAGTTAAAATATGACTAATCTCATTACTAATTTAAACATTTTTTAAAATGGACTTGAAGAAAACCTTGTGTTAAGCTCCTAGAAGTCAAGCATCACCAAACTAATCATGTAGCCTGTTCAATAAAAATCTAAAAGGATACCCTGGGGAAATATCTGCAACAAGCCTAGTGTTCCATTCAAATGCATGACTATCTGAGCCTGAGTTAATCTGAATAACACATTATTATATTGGAAAATGGATAATTTATCCTGTTCACACCTGACCTTGAAATCAGTAATAATGTGAAATATATTAGGATAAATTTAATTTGTGTTAATCTATCCTGGAAATATCTATATTAACTTGGAAGTTAACATAATGTAAATTTGAAGCTACAAAAAAAAATATTATAGGAAGATCTGATTATTTAATCTGAAAAGTTGAGCTGGAAAGAAACTTAAAATTATAAATTTACAAGGACTAAAACAAAAAAATCCATGGTAATATAATATTGTAGTGAGCACATTTTTAGTAAATTATCTTTTGAACATGTTTGTCACCAGGTGGGTCAGCAATATGAGATGGCATGAAGAGTTGAGAGTCATATGAAGATTTGAGTTCGAATCCTGCATACATTAAATGTAATAATGAATAATTTTTATTATTTTTTGTTGAAACATTTATCGTAATTTCCCTCCAGCAAAGTTAAAAAATAAGGGACTTAACCATTTCCTAAGAAAAGAGGAAATGGTTATAGCAAATCTTAAGGTTTTTTTTTTATCTTTTATGGTGAAATGTTGTTTTTCAGATTTAATCAGTAAAAAGAGAAATAAAATTTTGTTAAAGTAAATGGTAAGTAATTTAGTATTAAGAATCAACAGTTTCATTTTGTTTGCTACATAAAATGATATTCCTTGTATGAATGGATTAAATTTGGGATTGCCATAATATCATACTTTTTTATTTTTACTTTTTAATTTTGCTATTCATTGGTTAACTTTATTAAAGTAATTGTTAAAAAATAATGACTTTATTTTTCCAGTTATTTGGTTTATGAATTGACAATCTGCATGACTTTATATCACTCATAGTGCTTTAAGGGATTTGTAAATTATTCCAATGAAATTATTTAAATTAGAATAGTTTAATTATATATATTTATATTTTTTCATTGTTCACTATTATAGTTTCTAGGATCTTTTGATCCTGAGCTAACTCTAAAGCAATAACAGTTAATTTATTTATGTTTGAGGTATTTGAAGTCCATTTACTGCACTTCATATATAGAGATTAGAAACTAGTTGGAAGTTGGCCTGTCCACTTATGGTAGAATATGGCCAGACCATTAATGATGGGCAGCATGTATCAGGATCCCAGAATTCTTTTATTAGGATAGATACTTTAGCACTTAAGTATAGGCCTGCAAATTATTTGTAAGTTATGCCCTAAGTTTGGCACTGGCTAAATAATTAACCTATAGATGGGCATAGAACCTCTTTAAATCCAGTCACAATAGATGACTATTGATTATTCTTGTTAATGCTCATGATGTAATTTTTTATTATTATTATCATAATCTTCATCATCATAATCATCATTGGTATTTTATTATATGTTGATTGTCCCACGCTCTTTTCTATATTTGTTGATATTTATTTATTGACAAAAGCATTGACTGTGAGATTTGGTGATGATAATTTTCTATCTACCCATATTTATCCCTTCTTTCAATCTACTGCAATATACATGTACATATATAATAAATTTAACGGTAATTACCGTTAAATTTATTATTTTTATTATAATTACAATTTTGTTTTAATTAACTAGAATTTTATTTATATATTATATATATATAATTGAAATGGAAGTAATTACCTCCTACTGAATTATGTAATGTGAAAAGATAGAATGATATGAAATTACTTTTAAGCTCTGTTATTATATAAGCCTAGTTTTCTGACAGTTTTAAATTAAAGGATGAATTTGATCTATTATTTTAATTTATATGCAGGCTAAATGATTTGAAATCATCACTGATATATTCAGAGGATCAAGAATGACTTAGTTTTAGCAATCTCTGAATGTTATTCTTAATCCTCTGAATATATTGATGATGATTTTAGATTCTTTAGTCTGTACATAAGTTAAAATCGTAAATCACATTCACCCTATAGTTTAAAAGTACATCAAACAACTAAGCTTATATGACAACAGAGCTAAAAGATTTTTTTTGATTCATATCATTTTATCTTTTCATAGTTGTTGACATTACATAACTCAATGGGAGAATAATTACTTTCATTTCAATTACATATAATTATTATTACTATTATATATATAAATATTGTGTTTAATGAAATTGGTAATAAAAACATTGAACACCCTACACAAATCAAGTTATAAATAAGCATGGTCTTATTTGCAATTTTACACATATTATTAAATATCACCACTGCAAGTTTAAATATTAATAAATAACTTTTCTTTGCTGATTTATACAACTTATACATATATATGTTTTCTTTTATGATTGCTTACAATATTTTGTAATTTAGCTGAACTTCAATTAGTCCTACAATGCAATTTCTTTAAAGAATTTGTTCAGCTCTTTTAATTCTATCAACAATGAAATTGATATATATGTATAAGTAATTTGTCTGTTGTACAACTTATAATAAATTTAGCTGCTAATGGTATTAGTACAACATGTTTGATGACATATATTTATAGAAGCAGGTTTTTGTTACTAGAAACATAATCTTTGCCAACTATAATGTCTATAATATGAGTTATTAGGACACTATTTCTCAATGTTCAATCAATCGTAATCTCCTATGTGCCTTGTTCTCTGTGATTTACTTTAGTGGTAGAGTGGAGGATTCAGAAATAAACATCATGGGACATAAATAAAAGCAGCAGTTGAACTTAATTGAATTGATTGTTGAATGTAATCTGTTTCTTAATAGTGTATTTGAGTTTGGCAATACATTACTTGTTACAATAAAATATTCTTACTATATTTGCTTTAAATTTAGATTGCTCTCATGTTATTCATTTTATAGTTCAAGGACTAGGTTTAATGTATTTTTTAATGTTATCATTTTAACCAATGTTATATTTACATAATCTGAAAAAATCCTTCCTTCTAACATTTTAAATATCAAAAATATTTTAAAATTTGAGAGCTAAAACTCCTGTTTTGTATTGTTTATATGTATATTTCATTTTCTATTCTAAAAATGCTCCTGCCTAAATATTTATCAGCTTATTATTTCTCAATAATCCATCTTAGGCTACCTATTTATTAGATGTAGCAGATTGTTTATAGATTTTTTATTCAAGTACATGATTATATTATATATACCTTGTGCATTACTGAGGTCAAACTTTAGACATCAGAAAAATTATATTTAAAACTGGCCAAAAAAAAAAATAAAATAAATTAACTTTCTTATGCAAATCTTAAGGAATTATTTATAAGAATTTGCAACCTAATCCTTCAGTTCAATCCCGGAGAGCTAAGAAAATTACTCAGGAAAAAAGTGAGTCCATATTATGGGAAAGTATAAATTCTTAAAGGTTTTTCCTAGTATCAAACCTTACATTTCATTGGCAATGTAGAATGTTTTCTAAAAAAATAAAATCATTGATGAAAAACTTCACAAGAATTTTTCAAGCAGTAATAAAATCATATTTTAAATTACATGTAAAAATAATGTCATAAGAAAAAAACTGAAAATTTTCATTGCCATATCAACTTTCATACTGCATCAAGCAATCTACCAGCTTAATTTGTTAAACATCTTGGTTCTAAAAGTCACAAATTATGCATTATTAATTCATAATGTGACAGTGAAATTACTAATGTGAAATAAAAGTGGCAATTCCATAAGATACTTTTTATCAGTTCTATATTGCGTTTTTGCATAATATTTGTCATTAAATGGAATATATTTTTGATATTTGTTTAGTGCTATTGTTAATTTTTTTTCATTGAGAGAACTTCCTTTCAAATTTTTATTGATTTCTTACTCTTATTAAATTCTTATAATTTTGTAACCCTATATGTGTGATTACTTCTGCTAATTTAAAGTATAAAGAAATGCAATATTTGTCTTTAACTTATAATGTCTTGTATATATATATAAAATACATATTTATGCGTATTAACATATATATATATTATACTGTACATAAATGAGTCAATAAAAGTTTTATTAAATAAAGATGGAGTCAATATTTATGCAACTTTATGTTAAAAAATTTGCATAGACAAAGAAATAAATGAGATATAAAGTTTAAAGGATATTATGTATCGACAAAGAAATAGAAGGGGCTTAATTAAAGATATGTCTTTTTATAATTTACCTTCTGTTAGATTAAAATATTGTGATAAATTTTATTCTTTATGTATTCATGTTATATTGTTATGAGGTTAAGGATTGCATTAATATTTTATCATGGTATTCCTTACTGGTAGTTAAACAAATATGCTCTCTTTCAAATGTAATGTTTTCATACAAAAAGTTATTTTTATGCTATAATATCAGTAATTATATATGTGTTGTCAATATTGTTTTGGATTCATTGGTGTGTGCAGGTTATAATTGGATATCAGCTGTTATTGTATTAGTAAGAGTGTTTAATAGTAATTATAATAACATTTATTATACACATGATGACACATGAGATCTAGCAATACTAATAACAACATATACATGGATAAATCCAAAAGCAATCACAATTTTATAAAAATCTTAACTTTAATTTATTTATATATAGTCATTTTAATTAACATTTCAATTAAATTATTTAATGGATCCTTTTAAATATAAATAGTTTTATTATTTCTAAAGTAATATATTTTATTTTGATTTAAATGTAAAATTTTCTTAATTTATCTTTTTCTAATAGAAATTTATTCATGTTTGATATAAATGTAAAATCTAAATTTATACTGAATAATTTATGATTCTTTTTTTTTTAATAGAAAAGGTGGTCAAGGAAAAAAATGAGCAGTAAATATTACTACTAATTTTCAAAGCATAACTTGCAAAAAAAGGATCATCAATACTCGCATCGATTAGACAGAAGAAAAAATATGTGCCTATTGTAGTTCAACTGGATATTAAGGTCGCATTTGCTCAAAAACACCAACATCCTTAGAACACATTTATACATCATTGTAAATATACTTATCAATAGAGAAATACATATATCTATCAATGGAAGAAATTCTCCATCTTTCACACCAAACCAATCTATATCGCAAGGTTCACCACTTAGCACTTTTATATACTACATTAAATCTCTCATTAAGAAGATACAGAACAACACAGCACATAGCTTGTTTAGTATTCATGGATGCCATCACAGTTTTTCTGTCATCCAAAAAACAAATTCCACGAGTACAGCAGCTAAGAATACATCACGTAATATAAGCTCAAATTCAATCAAGCAAAAACTTCAACATGGTTTCTATTCACAGAAAGGCCATGTGCAACTATGTATCAGTCAAAACCAATATCCTTCCTGGGTTTCCCATTTCATTTGAGAACCAACTATTTATGACCAAAATCAGCTATTATTTACCAATTATCAAATTCTCAAAGGTTTTCATAAAAAAATCAAGGCAATATATAATCAGCTACTCTGGTCCAAGAAGACAGTTGCTACATTGAATAGAAAAATGTCTCAACTGCTGATAAAAAATGAACCTGGTCTCCACACAGTTGAAATCTTCCACATACAAAAGTTGAGAAATGCAATTATTACAACTATGAAACAATTCCCAAAACTAAAATTCAAGTTACTCCTACTGACAGACCACCACCACTGGGAGTATACATCTCATTCATACTTTATCAATGTAAAACCACTAAAGACATAACAGAACAATATGAGAACAAATATTTATATTGGGAAATATACAACCTAGTAAATAAAGAAACTAATGCAAATGAACCCTCACCAATGTTTGGAATAAATAACAGAAAACTAATTAAACAATTCAAGCAATGGGTATTGGAACCTAAGTTCTTCAATTTTATAATAAAAATGAACCTCACAGCCATGCCCATGACTTTTTTTCTCCCCTATAAAAGCATGTATATAGACATAGATCCATTCTGTGGACTATGCCACAGAGTGGAAAAAACAATTGAACACCTAATTTACAATTGTAAAGGTTTGACAAAAATAAGACAAATGGCATGCAATATATATAGAAGGCAAAACACGATGAGGCAAATTATTGATACATATCAAAACCAATCGATACCAAGCATAAGGACAGCCACTTTCATCCTATATTAATTTTGGTACACGAGATGCTTTATAATGAAGAAAAATACTCAGCATCATCCAGCCACATTCATTAACAAGCTAATACAAATCAAAGATAGAGACAGAACTATTGTTAGACCAGATTTATATGCCATGACTTGGTCACTTTTAAAAGAACAATCAAAACTATAAGAAACACAAAACAAAAAGAATTGAAACACTAAATTTACTGCATTATTTATAAACTATAGGACAAAGAACAAGTTCAAAATTACCACAAGAAAAAACTTGTATTTAAAGAAATGGCAAACAAAAACTATAATTTTTGTGAAATCAAATTGTAAATACAATGTAATTGAAGCTATGTAAACCAAAAGCAGTAATAAAGTACCTTTTGAAACATAATTTATGATTCATCTATAAATTCTTATATAAAAATGTTTCATATAATAATGTCAACAAATCTTTAAAAAAAATAAATAATTGTAATGATATGACTTCTACAAGTTGATCCCTAAATTACATAAACTAACAAAGAATTCCTGTTTCATCATCTGGATATGTATTATATTTTACATTCATTATCTGCTTTCTTTGGTGCCAAAAATATCCATCATTTTTCAAACTGTTATATTTTCCAATTACTGTTGAAAAATTACAGTTATAATGCAAATATTTTCTGCATGAATTGATTATTTCATTAATCAGAAGTGATATTTTAATATATCTTTTAAAAAATAATAATAACAAACATATCTTCTCTCTCTTTTTAATTATTGTAATTCAAAGAATCAATAACTTTTACTTTTTTTAACATTAGAGTGAATTGAGTTTGATTCCAAACTTTTTTCATTCTTTTATGTTCTTTTAAAAAAATGTATATTTTTATCATCTAAAATTTTTTATTAAAAGTCTTAACATTTACAAAAATGATTAAAATGTATAGATTGGACTATTTTCATCATCTGATATTAAATACTGAATATCTTTAGTGTAACTTTATTTAAATTTTCCAATTACATTCAACAGTAAGTAATAGTACACAGGTTAGTATATACACAATGATTTGAGTGGTATTATTTCTCCTCTTTTCTTCAGGTGTTACTGGCATAAGCAGTGATAATTCTAGCATGGGAATCAAAACTGGATCTTCAGATTTTTGAATATTGAAGTTTAAGATAACATTTTAACTAACTGAACCATAATTGGTTAGAGGATTATCATAAACTTCCAAATTCAAGAATCTAATGTTCCATGTTCAATCCCCATGTTAGTTTACCTCTGGTCAGTCTAGCAACTCTTGAAAAAGATAGAATAATATCACTCAAAATGTTGTGTATATACTAACCTGTATGCTATTGCTAACAATTGAATGTAATTGGAAAATTTAAATGTTTTTTTTTCTAAAGATATTCAATATTTAATATTAGATTAGGGAAATGTTCCAACATATAGATACAAATAAATGTGAAATGTTTCGAATTATAATGTGTAAGTCATACTTTAGTTAATCATTAAGTTATATTTTGCTTGTATAATAATTTTGTGAGTAATTGTTAAGTACTTTTTATATACAATTTTAATAGGTTTTTGTTCTTGTTCAAGTTTCTTAAAAACAATGCATCAAAAGATTAGTATATATTTTTTTCTATTAATCTTATTAACATATTATTTATTCTAAGAAACTTAAAAATTACCTTAGCTCATAAAATCTTATTAAAATTTGAAGAGTAACTTTATTTCACTGTTAGTAATCATTAAACTATTTAAATTAAATTTCTAATTAATTATTGATTTTTTTGTTTTTAGGATTTAATACTTAACAAGACTTTGCTGTGTATATCTTCTTACTATTTCTTCTCTTTAAAACATTTGAATAGTTACTTAAAGTTCAAGTGCAAACTTTTATGTTTATAATTTTGAGGCTTTATATTCTTTTTTTTTTTTTGTTTAATGGTTATTTTTTTTAGAAATCTGTTTTAATTTAATTATAAAGAATTTGAACACAGACTTTCATGCTCCCTTTAGCTATTTACTCTATCTCATACAACCAATACACATATCCACACACACGTGAAAAAGATAAATGATCTCCAATACATGGATTTTGTGCTAAACCAGCACTCATCAGTTAGTTAAGATCATCATCTCCCACGTATATATTTAATCAGTGCTCAGTTTGTATTAAGATAGCAAATCTTCAAACTTTAATGGAAAGGTTTCAGTCAACTCCATCCTTCAACTCTTCAGCTATCCATATAAATTAATCTTGTTGTGCATAATTCTGTCAATCATTATCAATACTATTTTTTCTCTAAATTTTTACCAATATCATTCATGTTGTATTTGTATTTCTATTATAAAATAATATCTATCTAACTATTATGTTTTGTTATTTTTATTTTATTTACATTACTTATTATTTTTTATTGCAAAATTAACCTAGCATTAATAATGTAGTTACCATGTGCAGTTTAATTTACCGGTGATGTGGTTTACTTAAAAGTTAAGAGTCTTGGATTGATTATCATTTTATTCATTTTTTCCCCCAATGTTTCATCACTTTTTAGAAAAATCCATTAAGACTTTAATATTTTTAATTCATATTCATCATCATACTTGTAATCAAGCAGCATAGCTATATATATATTTTTTTTAGTTATTGATTATACTTTTTTTTTGTTTTATACTGAAATCTATAATGAGTTTCACCTTTTCTTGTTCATCAGCTTTGATAAAGAAAACCTGCACTTTCTTTTTTATTATCCCCTATTTTGCTTTGCATTTTTCTATTTGTTTTGTTTAGGGTTCTTAATACTTTTATTATTAATGTTTACATTGCAAAGCAATAATGACAGATTTTGATTACAGATGACCATAGTTGCATCAGCATTTAAACTTATTTCAATCTTTACAAAGAAATGAATAGTAAAATATAAGAATAAAATAATTTAATAGGCCTTAAATGTGAATTTCTTAGATTTGAAAACATTAAACATGTTATTGAAAAATAAATCAAAAATATTTTATAATAATGTGTGCTTGCATGATCTTGGTAGATTGCTACTATCTTTATGTGAGAAAAAAAATCAAAACTATAAGGAGATCACCACTTCAATTATAGATGGAAAAAACTTAAACTAAAAATGAATTACATACAAATATCTTAAGAATGGTACAAATCCAAGCAAGGATATTTTAGATTATAAGAAAATATTGTCTTATATTCAGACAAAAACTAAAAATTGAGATAAAAAGACTATCATTATATAATTACATAAGTTGCCAATTGACACCAGTTCAATTTTATGGATACCCATTCATATCATATAACCCTTACAATTTAGGCATGTGAAGAAAATATTGAGAAGTTTTATAGTCAGGTGGAAGCATAGTTTGATAAATGTTTTTAATAGATATGTTATCCAAAATATCAAAGTTGAAAATGAAAAAAGGGATATTCTCTGCATCAGCATGGTCTTAAAAGCAAAAATAGAACAGAAAAATTAATAAGCTTCTATATCAATGTGACAATTATGCACTTACAAATCATTAGGTGAATATATAAAAATTAAATTCATTATATTCTTGACATTTAGGGTCAAATATTTCAGTTTTAGCAAGAAAAGCTTGGTCAATATATTGTTGAAATAGTCATAGGTTATTCATATGTGTAAAAACCTAGTGAAATTAAAATGCCCATTTTTTTTAAGAGTAGCATCAAAAATCAATTTGAATTTTTTTTTATGTAATTGCTGATCAATAAAATGAACTGTGAGTTGAAGTAAAGGGAATCATTAAAAAAAGAATCTGAGGAAAATGTGAGTACTATTAAAAACCAGAAAAAAAATCAAATTGCATGTAAGAAAATAGAATTGCCATAGAAAAAAAAAGAAATAAAAAAATCAAAATTAAAAAGATAAAATTTTTGCCAAAAAAAGAAAACACAAACAAAAAAACCCAATATTTTAAAAATCTTTTCAAAAACATAGAAGACAGACACAAGTTTTAAAAAGTAAAAAAAAAATTTTCAGATTATTTATGACATCAAACAGAAGTTTTAATCAAAAATAAATATGGTGAAAAAAACCAATAACCAGAATATAATCAAATAACAAAAATTAAACAAATACTAATGAATTATAGGAAAAATCTGTAAAACAAAATCAGTCAAGATAATTTTGATGTGATGCCTTATATTAACAAAATCTTTAATAATAAAAGATTGAAACCAAAAGATAAGACAAGTAGACTTGGTGGCACTACCTCAGCAGTATTACCTGAAAATGAAAATCAAATTATGATAATAAATTTCAAAAACCACATAAGGATTGCAGATAGGAGAAATCAATTTTTTATTTCTATATCAAAGAAAAACTTATCTTACTGAACACGGAAGTAAAAAATATTTTTAAAATCGTACAGCATAAAGTAGACTTTTACATTGAAAACAATTGTCATGTTATATATAGTTTCAAAAAAATTAAAGAATTAGAGACATAAGAAAAAACAAAGTTTACAAAAAAAAGTTTCTATGTATTTAATTGTTTAAAACAAAGTTCTTGATTCAGTTGATAAATATTTTAAAAAAAGATTATTCTAAAACAGTGGTTCTCACCCTGTGGGTTCTGACTTCTTTAAGGGTTGAACAACCCTTTCATAGAGGTCATCCACAATCAGATATACCCATATATGAGTACCAACTCCATCACATATATCCTGTACAACTACAGTGTATGGGACAGGATTAACATCATAATGTACATATGGCAGTCACATATATGTAGAGAACAGCTACTGTGTTAAAAGAAGCTAATACATTGAAGGCAGCAGTATTGGAAATAAAATGATACTTCATGAATTATAATTACAGGCTAAATTTAAAATCATCAATTACTGCAAAAAATATCTGTAACATGGAAACTTAATCTGAATGCTGATTGTTTTGTTATATTCATTTGTGGTTGATGTGAATACTGTCTTCTTATAATACTATCAGGTATGTAAAAAAACAGCACAGAGAAGGGTAAATCATAGGAAATTTTAATGAACTGTATTAACTGAACTATGCCATGTATCATCTTTTGTATTATTAAAATTATTGTTATATATTATTTTCATTAGCAAACCATTACATGATAATGGATCATATAGAGAAGAATGTTAAGAAAAGAAAATATAGTGAGGATTGTTTGCAATACGGTTTTACCTCAATAATTATAGCAGGAATTGAGAAACCACAATGTGTTATTTGTTGTGAAGTTGTATCAGCCAAATCAATGAAGACAAACAAACTAAAATTCCATTTTGATAGCAAGCACCCAAGCTTTTCTGGCAAGGATACCAACTACTTTAGAAGCAAAGCTGATGGACTCAAGAAAATCAGATTTGATACTTGTGGCAAATACTACAAACAAAATATAGCAGCCATTGAAACTTCATATTTGGTGGCACTTAGAATCACCAGAGCTATGAAACCTCACCCCATTTCTGAGGATTTACTATTGCCAGTGGCCAAAGACATTGTTTGAGTTATGATAGGAGATGAACTCGTGAAATTGAGTGCAAATTTCCTTATCTACTGACACTGCTTGCAGAATAATAGATGATATGTCTGCTGATATTCTTAATCAGGTAATCTAGGAAATTAAATCTGCATTACTTCTAATATTTAGTATCCACCTTGATGAATCTACAGATGTTACAATTTGCTCACAGTTACTGGTTTATGTGAGGTATATTAATGATGGTGACTTTTAAAATGAGTTTCTTTTTTGCAAACCTCTTGAAATAAAAACTAATGCATGTGATATATTTGACACAATTGATTCATTTCTGAAAGAACATAAGATTTCATGGGAAAAAGTTTGTGGTGTTTGTACAGATGGTGCTCCAGCAATGCTAGGATGTTTGGTATTGAATGAGTTACCAGAATTCACTGGATGATTCATCAGCAAATATTAGCAACAAAGACACTGCCACAAGAATTACAAGAATAAATGAAAAGCATCATAAGTTGTGTCAATTTTATAAAACCAAGCCCTTTAAATAGTCAACTATTTTTGCAACTGTGCAATGAATTGGATACTCTGAACAATGCACTGCTATTTCACACTGAAGTAAGATGGTTGTCGAAAAAAAAGGTTTTGAAATGTGTTTATGAGCTTTGTGATGAACTCAAAATGT
This sequence comes from Epiperipatus broadwayi, assembly GCA_028023455.1. Taxonomy (NCBI): domain Eukaryota; kingdom Metazoa; phylum Onychophora; class Udeonychophora; order Euonychophora; family Peripatidae; genus Epiperipatus; species Epiperipatus broadwayi. The sequence continues at coordinate 292,410 of JAQFVV010000596.1, read as the reverse complement.
TTTTTAATCAGAAGGTAAGATCACAGTTCAAAGCACTTTTTGGTGACAAAAATGAATTGCAGAAAATATCTTACATGGTTGACATCTTGAATGAGTTATATTTATCACTGCAAAGACCAAATGCAACATGTCTCAATTTGTCTGAAAAGATCTGATAATTCCAAATGAAACTTCAGCTTTGCTAAAACAAATGGATGAAAATAAAATTTACATGTTGCCTACTTTATCTGCTTTCTTTGAGGAACAGGTCATTGAACCAGACAAAAAGATTATAATGATAATTTCTGTGAAAAAACACTTGCATATGCATGCACATTAAATTTCATTGTATTTTCCTAATCTACCTGTCACTCCATTTGCACTTGCCGAAGCCCATTCACAGTCAAAGTTGAAGATGTTCCTGAGACAGCACAAGAGGAGTTTATTGAACATATTAATAATGACACAGTAAGAACTGATTTTTCTACAATGCCAGTTACAAAATTCTGGATCACTTGCAGTTATATCCTGTTATGTCTGAAACCTTCCATTTCCAACAATATATCTTTGTGAAACAGGTTTTTCCAGCTTGTTGTTTATAAAGTCTAAATACAGAAGTAGACTTGTTTTGGAAGATGATCTGCATTGTGCTTTTGCAAAGACTGCCCCAAGAATTTCTGATCTGGTGAGAAAGAAGTAATCTCAGCCTTCGCACTGATCTTGGCTTTTTATGCATACTCACAAAATGTAGCAATATAGTTTCCTGTTGTTATATTAAGACTATTACCATGCTGCAAAAAAATTTTCATTTATTTATAAATTATAAATAAATATTTCACAATATATAATTACATATTGTTTTTGTGATTAATCATTATGCTTTAATTATGTTCAATTTGTAATAATGAAAGTACATTCTACATATCAGATATTTACATTACAATTCATAACAGTAGCAAAATTACAGTTATGAAGTAGCAACAAAAATAATTTTAAGGTTAGGGGTCACCACAACATAAGGAACTGCATTAAAGAGTCATGGCATTAGGAAGGTTGAGAACCACTGTTCTAGAAAATAATTCTTATGAAAAATCTCTTTGCAAGACTAGAATTCTACAACAGTTAAACCAAGTTATTGTCAAACAGACTGTTTTCATGTTAAAAAAATATTTATAAAGAACTGCAATTTTGTTAAATTAATTATTCAACTTGTACTCTGAATATATAATAAGAAAAGCCACTTTTAATAATAACGAAAATGAATTCAGATTTGGTAAAAGAAATAGCAGCCTTAGACCAGATCCTCTGTAGTCTATTCCCATAAGTTAAATAATCAGTGATTACCAGAGGCTCGATTGCATAATTCCCCTTCTTAAATTATTCAATAAAGCTTGAAAGTCAAATCTAGAAGTAATGCATCTATGCATTCAAAAAATATCTTTAATTATGTTTTGTCATTAAAGCTAACAAACTGATGTTCAAATAAGGCTGTTTCTTAATCTAAATCTATCTGTTCTACTAGTTATATAGATTACATTCCAGTTCAGTATTCATGTTTTAAGTATATATGCAAATTTTCTTTATAGGAATGTTATTAATAATAAATTTCTTAATTCTTCAGCTCAAACAATATATGATAAAATAAAAGCAGTTCTTTAATGTAGAGGCATTTACTGCAAATTTAAGTAATTAGTGATAGTGAGATGCCTATATAAGTGCTTAATCAGATTGATTTGTGTTCTAAACTTTAGACTATTTTGAATTTTAGGTTAACTTGAATGATAAAATGAAGTTAAAAGTGTTGTTAGATGCCTACATGTTTTATTTACAGCTTTAAATTCCAAGCATTATTCATAAAGGAAAATGCCAGAAACTGTTCTGAAGATAGGAATTTAAAATGCATTGAGGCATTGTTAATTAATAATTACTGAATAGAGCTCCCTTTATTTTATCATACATTATAAGAGCTAAAGTATCAACTCTAAAATAGCTGATGATGTAACATTTATAAGTAAGAATATAAAAAAACTTCAAAAATCTGAAGTTAAAAAAAAAACATCAGATTTTGAATTAAAACAGGCAAAACTCACTACACACGTTTTGCTACACACAGCAAGCTAGAGTAATCAATGGATGCCAAAAGGCTTGTGCATAAAATCCCCATCTAGTGCCTACTCATCCAATATCCCCATAATAGTTTCTGGCTTGTGGCCTTCATCAGTGAGGAGCCTTGGATTTAAGAGCACTGCACCTAGATCCTAGGATCTAATGCAACCCTCCAGCAGCCACCTTTTATCTCCACTTAACTACAAAACTATGAGTCTTAAACTGAAAACACCTTAATGTTTTCAAACCAAGCCCATTAGCTTATATAGTCATATAGGTCTGAACTCAATTCAGTACCCATACATTTTGGTGTCTTTGGTTCTTTAATAACCATAGTCACCATTATTCTATTAGGCAGGATTGGTTTTAAGCCAATAAACATCACATGACCACTACTTCTTATGCTTGTGTATAACTGTTGTTAAAATAGGCAAAACTCACTATATTGCCACACACAACAAGCTAGAGTAATCAATGGATGCCAGAAGGCTTGTGCACAAAATCTCCATCTAGTGCCTACTCATCTGGCATCCATTGATTACTCTAGCTTGCTGTGTGGGGCAATACGTGTATAGTGAGTTTTTCCTGTTTAACAACAGTTATACACAAGCATAAGAATTGGTGATCATATGATGTTTATTGGCTTAAACATATTGAATTACTATGGAGGTGTAACATTTATACACCTAAATGATAGGTGGATCATTAATTGAGGAACCCCTAACTTTGAATCTATCATTTTGTTATTATGCTAAAAATTAAATAATAGTGTAAAAATTATAATTATGAAAAAATATGAAGAAGACAAAAATTTTGACAAGATCAGTAAACTATCTGACTTCAGAGTTATAGAAAAACATATGAATGGTTCATATTTTTTGTGTTCTTGATCCTTCATCCAGTCATCAAGAGTGTTGAAATGAAAAACATGAAAAGAGATATGGATGTAAAGATCTTTTTAAAAGCAATGATCATAAATATTCAAGCTTTGGTATTTTTAAGATACTATAGATTTAAAAGTTCTATGTGGAAAAATGATTAAAAAATATTGATGCTGGTGAAGACTTTTGAAAATTTAATGAACAGAAAAAAACCAATAATTGAATAGATGGTCAAACAGGACCTAAACTCTGACTTAAACCATTAATAATCAATTGATATTTTTGGATACCTTTGCGAAGTGATCTAATTTATTAGAAAAATGTATAAAATTTGGAAAACTTGATAATGAAAAAAAAAGATACCAAGATTTCATCATCACAATGTTAAAAGTGTTGAACATATTAAAAAGAAATAAATGCTATAGTATTCTGAAAAAATGCTACTGATATGATTGCTACAAGTTGATGTCGTCTTAACTGCCACCTAATAATAATATGCACGGTATTATGATGTATAGTATCCTGTTTTGACTTTCGCATTACATATAAGGGATCTTTCAGAGAAACAAATTTGATTTAAACTTAAACTTTTTGATTGCTACTACTATTGCTATAAATTATTCTTTTATTAATAGATAAAAATTACAGCTTTAAAAAAAAAAAAAGGAAAATTTTATTATTTAAAAAAAAAAATAGCAGAATGAGACTATTTATCTAATAGTTAAAGTATAAATGTTTTAAAAAGTACAGTATATTTCAAATACATTACATCAAACAAATGCAAAAACAATTATATATAACTTTATATTGTTTTTATTTTATTTATTCTACAAAGTAAAGTATCTTGAATTTTTATAATAAATACTAAATTATTACAGACAAAAAAAAAAAAATAACATTTACATTTAAAATATTTTTCTTGTTTTTAAATATAAAAATCAAACAAAAATAAATATTATAGAGAAAAATATGTAAACAGAGAAGATTTATTATTATTATTTTTATTTATAGTAATAAATGTTTAAAATATTTATTTATATGTACATGTATATTAAAAATTCGTGATGTAGAAAGTCAAGCCCATATTCTAAGGTTTAATTTCTGGAAATCTTCATTTAACAAAAAATCCATATTGTTTTGTTCAAATAAATAATTAATGTGTCTTCTTTTTTCACAGTTGATTTTTCATCTCGTCATTTTATATTAATTACATAAATCATATTTACTTTATATAAAGTGCAGATAGTTAGTTGAAATTAAATTGAAAGGCTGCAAACCTTTCACGCTTATTATCTGACAGCCAATCAGATGTTCACACTTTCAAACCTAAATACTTCAGACTGGCTTAGATATATAGAAAGACAAGTAAAGAAAAGGGTGGACTGCCCTTTTTTTGTAAAATTCTCTGTCTTGTGCTTACTGTTTGATCAGTATTTAGATCGCCATCATAACATCTGATTGGCTGCCAGATAATAAGTGTGAAAGGTTTTCAGCCTTTTAATTTAATTTCAATTAATTACATAATAAAAATTAAAGTATTCCTAATTAAATGGTCTGACTTGCAATATGTTATTTATAATTAGTTTAAATAAGATTTAATATATAAACTTTAAATTAAACATACCTTTAATGTATATGTAAACAATAGGAGTAAATAACCCTCCCCCAGACTATGAATTAAAACCATTCTAGATATTTAATAACTCAAGTGCTATATTCCACCTGGACGATAAGTTAATTTCATTGAATTATCAACAATGTTGACAAAAGTATGCTTATAAATATAAGAGCTACAAGAATAGGTAGATTTAGATCCCTTGTTGAACATTTAGAGTACTTTTGGTTTATCACCTGAGGAGGCTGATTTATTCCCTTTATTTACATTAAAATTGCTTTACTATTTCTATGTGTATATGTGTATATATAACAATTAGTTTTATGGACTTCTGTCTTTGGCATACTTAGACCAATATAAAATTATATTACATATGACTATGTGGGCATTTACAGTACTAATATTTAAAGCTGCTAGCTGGGCTTTTTTACAGAACATCTTTATCAAAGTAAGATAGAAATTTGGGTGCACTTTTAGTACAAGTTAGTCACGTGACCTGCGTTTTAAATTTTTGCGTATTTTTTTATTACTTAGATGTGTCAGATAATGTTTTTGGTCATTTTTTGAAATTCAAAATGATGAGATCGTGTACTAAAAGAGCACTGAAAATTGTTATTATTGCTAACCTTTATATATATAATACAAATAAAATAGCCATTAATAAAAACTATTGTAATACCAATAAAAATAATAAATATAATGGTAATTAAGTATTATATAAAGTTTTTCAAGATAGTTAATGAGTTATATTTATTATATATATATATTCATAATAAATTTAAAAATTAGTGATTGTTGAATAGAACACTACTGCTCTTTTATTAATGGCATATTTTGCCTATCAAGTCTATTTTATTTTCAACATTTTATTAATTTTCTCCAGACAATAATTTTAAATAAATAGGTTCAAATAAATGATGTCTCTTTATTATACTTGAAAAACATAGAAGTATAAAACTGCAGTAAAAACTTAGAATATGTGTCTATTTGTGAGCTAAAGCTCACAATTGACACATATTTTCAGTCACCACCTATGAATCTTGCCAAGACAAGTAATATTTTTTTATTTGATTTTATAGGATAACTGGCAAAGTTTTGTGTGAGTAGTGATGAATTAGTTTTAATTGAGCTTGAATAAGAAGTATCAGAGCTTTTAATACATTATTTGTTCTTTCAAATTAAAATAATTCAAGATTATATAATATTAAAGCCAGTTATTTTAGGTATTTTACAAATTGTCAATTTTCTTTACACATACTATCTTATAATTTCATTACAATCTAAAATCATATTGTGTAAGATTTTATCTACAAATCAAGCCAAATTACTGCAGTAAAATTTTTGTGTTCACCAGAGAATTTTAAGCTATGCAGAATAAATTTGATTAAATTGTGTCTTATAATCACAGTCACTATAATAAAATTTATAGTCTCGCAAATGTCTGAAATAGTGTAACAGGCCTTATACTGCTTATAAGTTGTAATGTTGTAATTTAAATTTAAATTTATTTTAATTAATTCAGGCACTATTTGACATTAAACATCATGAAATAGATTGGCACACATTTTTTGTTTTTATATATTTAACTTTGAAAACATTTTCTTTATTATTATGTTGATGATGACTACTACATAGCCACTATTTGCAATATCTGGATAGATCATGTAGAACATAAGTTACTCCCAGTGAAAATGGGCATGAAATAAATATGTAGACCAGACAATATTACAACTGTCAGACAAAATATGTTCTTTTTCCTAAATATGATTACATTACAAACTGTATCACAAGAATTTATGGCAATGTTTTTTTTATTATACGCTTTAATAACCCATTTATGTTTTTTAGTTCACACACATAGTAGAAAACATTAGTAAAAATTTGTAAGATGTCCAAGGTTTATTTTGATTAATTTTGGACATTAATCTTTCAATTACATGTTATAATATTAACATAGTTTAATGATGGAACACAGTTGCCATAGAGTAACTGCCTGGCCTAATATACATTCTGGATGTAATTCTATATTAAGCCTATTCTCACAAATACAATACATTTACTTATACCATAAGCTTCATAGCATAATCACATACATATATCCAATATGGGTTAATTTTAATTAATATACATTCCTGATAAATAATTATAATGAATGGCCACTTTAGGTCAAAATCTTGATTTATTAATAATTCAACTTATCTAAAAAAATGGTTCTTTTGAGTCCAATCTTTAATTTAATAGTAATATTACTTAGTTAATTGGGGTGATCTTTTGGATATGATTTCAAATTTACAGGATACAACCATAAATAAATTCACCATATAGACATGGAATATTTTAACCATTCAATAGTGACCAAACAACTGCACTTATGTTGTAAGTTGTACTTACATAAAATCTTATTCACAGTAATCAAATGAAGGGTTAATTTATATAATAAATAAACTCAATTAAAATTTAAAATAAACATTTAATTTATAATATTAATAATTATATTACACTCATTTTTGAATCCTCAGACATTTCACTTTATATATTTTATCTGCATGGATACTTTTCATGTATTTAAAATGAATATTACATACTGACTATATACAACTTGCATATTTGCTGTCATTTTCACATTAAAGACAATTATTTTTTTAAAAGAAGATAAAATTTTAAAAAATCATATCAGATCTATAATAAAAACAAGATAAAGCAAATATTTTATATTACAATTTTTTTGTTTTAATTTCAACTGCTTTAAAATCCAGCTTGATTATATGTAGATGCTTAGCAATGAATATTAACTTTTTTAAAACATTCACTTCCTCATTTAATCAACCAATTAAATAATATGTTATATAAACATTTTATTCATAATAATTTATAATTTGCTAGAATTAAATATAAGCTAAGAGATAATAAAATATAACTTAAAATGATTAATACATTAGAATAGTTTAAACATTTTTAAGCTTATACAATAAAAGTTTTATAGCCAGAATTCTCTACAGTTCATTGCAAGGAGTCTTTTTTTTGTGTGTAAATTAATATTTCTCCCATGATGGTTTTCATTAATTAATTCCATTTACATTCCTGTCCCTTTTCTTACAAGTTGCTATAATGTATTTATAGAAGATTTAAACCTTTTTCTCTAGTATGAATAGATTTCTTCAATAGCTTGGTCAGTTTTACAAGAAATCCAAGTTAGATTTTAGCAATCAGCAGTTTTTCTTTTTTTTTACTCAGCCATCCTAATGATGTTCAATGCAGTTTAATAAAACAAGAATCCAAATTGATTAATTTTTTGAAAATATATATATATATATGGTTATGAGCTTGTGTTTTTAACATGACCAAAAAACTACTGCATAAAGTTAAAGAGGACTGGGTCATTGTAAAAGATTCCTACATGATAAATAAAAAAAGAGTTCTGTGTTCTGCTATCAAAAAAATGAAACATTTGAATAAATTTGCACAAGGCATGCTATATTTAAATATTACATTAATTCTAATGGAGAAGTGTGAATGCTATGAATATGACAAGAATTGTTAAAAGCAAGCTTAGCTTATAATAAATAAAAATTATAATCTTTTCTGAGTAAATGTTTGAAACATTTACATAGATATTACAACAAACTCAAAAAAAGAGAAAATTTATATTTTAAGAAAAAAATAATAAAATGGAAATATGCAATGAGAACTATTATTTATTTTACTTATTAAATGACTAAAGCAAAAATAATAATAATGATGATGATGGTGATAATAATAATAATAATAATAATAAAATCTGATGATTGAACTTACGTTTTAAAACTTGTCTGAATTATTGCTAAGTAACCATAAACATAAGTACATTAATATTTAATAAAGCCTTATTGATGTAATTTCCTTTTTAACATTATTATAATTTTTGCAACTTGTATTTTTAAAAATAAAATATATTCGAAAATCTAGATTTTTTTTTTTTTTAACAATCATCAGAAAAAACTATAAAAATCTAATGTTATTAAAATTAAAGAACCAATTACAATAGGTATTTTGTTTCAACTATTGAATGAAATATTTGTTAGAAATTTATTATTAACATATAACATTAAAGTTATTAGCAGAAATTTTTACAAATATTATGGTCACATAAAAAAAATTAGGTTTTATAATAAATATCAAGTAATTGCTTTTATCTAAAATCTAAGCATAATCATATATTTTAAAACAATTACTATATAAATATTTTAAAAAATAATTATAAACATTCAAATAAACTACAACAGATATACAATTTTTTGTTTATTGCTAACAAAAATAAAGAGGAGTTTACAAGAAGTCTTGCAATTGCTCTCTCAAAGAATCAACCAATCAATGACTTATAAGATCATTTGTAATATTTTTCTCTGGACTACTGATACCTTCAGATATTTTTTTGAACTAATACATCAATATTTAGTTCCAATTTTTACCACTAGCAAAATAGGGTTATAGATGGTCCCAAGCGAGTGAAAATAAGCTGAAAGGAGCAGCAGTACCATAAGAACTCCGAAAATTGTAGAATTAATACTGCCACTATCAGTATACTTCTATGTTAAAATGATACATACCAGAAAAACACATTTGGGGCAGTTGAAGAGATTACCGCCTTCACTATTTACTATCTATCATCTATTGAAATCATCAACTTCAAATTTTTAAAAGAAAACTTCATAAATTTTCTACTAATAAAAAGATATTCCCATCAACTATTTATTTATTTTGAACTTTGAAATATTAAGAAAACTCTACTGCTAGAAAAAAAAAATAAAACAAGAAAGAGAAAAAGAAATTTTATAAATGAATATACCTTTACCATTCAAATTGTTAATATATACTATAAATTTATTATTGCTTAAAAACTCTTAGTAAATTATGAGCTCTTTATTTTATATTATTTAATTACAATTATAGTGAGATTCTTTACAGTTATTTTTATTAACATCCTAAATAATAATCCATCAGCTAAAATTATTATAATCTTGTCAATACATTGCAACAATGTTCTGATAAATTTATATATAATTTCTTTATATGTAAATAGATAATTGCTATTTCATTACTTAATTAATTAAATATAGTTTTTGTTAACTTCATAGTATTTTTTTATTTTCGACTCCCCAAAATCTTGATTACACACATTGATGTTCATTATGGATCTCACATTTCTATGCTAAGTTTAGCAAGCGGCATTTATAATACATATATTTATATATAATAGATTTATCCGCGGTCATTATTATAAACAGGGTTAAAATTCTGCATTAGAGAATAAAGAATAAAATTAAATTAAATAAACCAAGTATTCTTGCAAGCTAGTTTCATAATTATGGATATCAGACAAACATTGACAAATTCCACACTATCTCATAAAAATAAAATTAAAAAATTCATTTTTTGCTTATTTGACCAAATTGGCTCTCTGATTCATCATATGTTTATTTTACGTAATAAATCAAGCAAAAACATATTCATATTCCTTTTAACAAATGAGTCCGCATTTTACAGTCATGAGAAAAATGGGCAGGGTCCTGGTATTATTGACATAATTTGAGTAGAAAGAAATGATAGAAAGTAAAAGACTAAGGAGGTTTGATTTATGGTCAATAGCAAATAACAATTGAATAAGCAAAAAATGTACGTGTGTGGGTGTTTTTTTTTTTAAATGCAAAACTTATTCAAGACAAATTTATTACTTGATGACTCCTATCTTCTCTTACTATCTCAAGTAACAACTTCAACTCCAATTGATTCTCAATAGACAACTGGCAATACTTTATATATCTTTAGAAAATTTTTTTTCAAATAAAATAATAAAACAATCAGATACTATTTTCTTTTTGTAGGAGTATTTGCAAAACACTAATTATGTAATCAGAGATAATTAGTTTTAGAGCTTAGTTTTATAGCTTAAAACAGACTTTTCTTACAAAAACAAATTTACAAATATAAATAAGCAAATGAAAAAAAAAAAGTTAAGATATTAATTATTTGTCTATGCTTAATATTATAATAATTATAATTAATCCAAAATTAGATATTTTGTTTAACTCCCCAGAAGTCATGACTGTTTTGAGAGATAAAAACTTTTTTCATAAATATTGCTACAAACATCCAATGATTATAACACACATTCAATAGCAAATTGTATCTAAGAGTTACCAAACCTCTTAATGTTAGTGTTAATGTAGTTGTGAAAATAATTTGAACCTTGTAAGTGAAAATAAATTTAAAAAAAAACAACCATATATTTTATATGAGCACAGACTTTCACACCACCCACCACTCTTCTCTCTATCTCATAACACTGATACACTTGAACACATATATGTCGAAAGGATAAATAATCACCAATATACGTATTTCATGCTAAACCAGCAATCATCAGTTGGTCCAGATTACCATCTCTACACATATATGCTATAAGTACTCAGATATATATTAAGATAGCCAATCCTCATACTTTAATGGACAGGCTTCAATCTACTCCACACTCCAACTCATTAACCGTCCATCCAATTGAAAATCTGATGATGGAACGCTCAAAGGCCAATTGGATGGACGGTTGATGAGTTGGAGTGAGGAGTAGATTGAAGCCGGTCCATTAAAGTATGAAGATTGGCTATCTTAATATATATCTGAGCACTTATAGCATATGTGCGTAGAGATGGTAATCTGGACCAACTGATGATTGCTGGATTAGCATGAAATACGTATATTGGTGATTATTTATCTTTTCGACATATATGTGTTCAAGTGTATCAGTATTATGAAATAGAGTGGAGAGTGGTGGGTGGTATGAAAGTCTGTGCTCAGACACAGGTATATAATAAGCCTGTATTTCAGTTATAACCATATATTTTATTATATAAATATAATAAAGATAAATTTGCATTATTTTTATTTTACTTTTTTGCATTTCAGCTTATACTAGCAATAAATATATTTTTTCAAGTATACAAAACCCTTGCTGTAATTTCTTTGACTGCAACTTTTGTTATATAAATGTAATAAAGACAAATTTGCAATATTTTCAAATTAATTTTTATATTTTATCATATGCTAATAATGAATATACATTTCAGATATACTGACGTTATCTTCAAAATCCATAGAGTTTAAAAAATATAGAAAATAAATTTACAAATTATATATATATAGCAAAACATAATGAACAAAATTAATGAACAAAATTAATCACTTAATTTAATTTGAACAAAATATTTTTGATAATATTAAAATAAAAAATACATGTGTTTGAAAAAAAAAAAAGATTTCTTATAGATGTATTTTAATAGTTATATCTGAAACTTAAATGTGTAACACAAGAGCAATAAAAAAACATTAGAATATACAATGAAATATAGAGAGATGCATGCTGTGAATAACAAGATGTTGAAAGTAAAATAAAAAAGTGAAAGTAAAAATAAGTTTCATTTTTAAAAAAATAACAGATTGAAATTGAACTGAGCTGGATACATTGTAAAAATTGACAATAGCTAGATAATTAAAAATCCTAAAGTGGATAACAAGAGATTTAAAAGATCTAAAAAGAGACCACATGTAAGATTGATAGATATGAAAACTTACTGGAGTGATAAGAAGAGAAACTAAATTAAACATGGAAAGCTTTCATTCTACAGAGCATCTATATGTGTGGGCCCAGTCACATGGATTTTTGGGAACTCTCTATAACAATTTTATTGGGGAAAATGTTGAATTATATATTTATAACATATCCAATGTAAAATCATAATAAATTAAGATAAATAACTTACAGATTTATTTTAACATTCAGTTGTTAGAAGTAATATTTACTACAATGCATAATGAATTTACTTTCAAGAGAATTAATGACAGTGTAAAATTAGGTGAATAACAAAGTCTCAATGAATACATATAAATATGATATGTGAACAATGTATATAAAGAAATCAAAAGTTGTGTTAAGGCCATGAAGCACTACAACATATATATAACATGACTGAAATACAATGGATGTAATATCTATATATAAAGTCGATGAATTTTTATAAGGTAAAATAAGTTTTAAAGAAAATAGTGAAAGTAATACATTAAATCAATATCATAGTCTCGAGAATTACATAGAGAAAATATTATAGATAAATTATTGCAAGTATACAACAAAAAAACGATTAAAATAAAAGGTTACGGTAAGGCTTTAAGTTGGAGAATCATATACATCATCTGCTAGGGATACAGAGGAAATCAATGCTATATGTAAGGTTTCCAAATTTCATTGACTATTGACTTGCTTGACTTAAAGGCAATTGAGGACCATACCAATATTTAAAATTTGATATATAAAATGAACTATTAGGAATTGGTAATTAGGATACATAAGTAAATTAATTATAAAGCATAGAACCAGTGCAAAATATATGTAATAAATACATGGGGTACATGAAAGATCTAAATAGTTAAAGTATAAGTCATTAATAGGTGAAAGATGGGATTCATTATTCATTCAGTAGATGGGAGAAAGTTCAGATCTTAGGCCATGGAACCATGTGAATCACATCTATAACCTGATCTGGCTCCAGGTCCAGTCAGCCAGCTAAGGCTGACAAGCTCGTTTATCCTCATCTTTTATCTTGTAGAGGGATTTGAAAAATCGGTTAACTATTGGGTCATTGCAGCCATGATCAAATATCATACTACATCTGTCAACCCAAATTGAGAAGTTAATAAAAGTGGCCAGTCTTATTGTTCTGAATTTACTCTTTTTAATTGCAGCCTTAAGAGAAATGTTAGCAGGATCATTGTTATTTATCCGGTCTAACGTAGAGGGAAAAGGGGGTTAATGTTGTAACCCCTTTGGTAGTGGAGAAAGACCCCAGTGAGGAAAGCTCCAAGGATGACTTTTATTTAAAAATCGACAAATTTTGGGCTCAGCTTGATGAACTTTGTTAATTTGGGAAATTGAGAGATTCCTATAGGGAGTATATTAATGGATTTAAACATTAGAATTTATAACCAAAATTTTTTTATAAATTTTTATTGCTACACAAAACAACATATCACAACTAGCGCAATTAACATATATATATATATATTTTATTTTGTAAAACTTTTATTAGCTTCAATACATGGATTTTGAATAGCCTAATTTTCAATTGTGTCTTCAAAATTTGTTATTTCAGCTTCTCTATAGGTAATATTGCTAAAGAAGTAAGTTTTTTTGTGACATTGTGAATCAAGAGATATGTTTGATTGATTTAATTTACTAAATGAGAGTTCTGCACTGGCCACATTTACTGGTAGTACTAAACAGATTTTAAGTAAAATGCAAATGTTGGAAAAGAATAATTGTAATTACTTTTTCTTGCAAATTTAAGCAGTTTGAATGGTTTAATTTTGATTAAAGATTTTTCTTCTATTGTTATTCATAAATTCTTTGTCTTCATTAAAAATGTCTAAAGATTGTTCACAAAATTTATTCACAATTCTTCTAGAAATTCAGAAGAGCTGCTTTCTTCAATCAAATAGTTAAATATTTTATAAATTTTGTAAAATTTATGGAGTTGACATAAATATCTTTCTCTATTTGATAAATTAAAATTTCTATCAACACAAAATCTTATAATTTGTCATATAATCATCTAAAGTTTCATCAATCAAAAAAATATCTTCCTTTATGGATATGATAGGTAAGAAATTCTGCTCTGCCACATGATTTTTCAAATTCACTATTTCTTATGTCATGAAATAGATTTTATACTGATTTATTAAATGGAAAATGACTAACATTATTTCTCATTTTATATAGCAGTATTTACTTTATTTATTGCAATTGAAATATTATACCAAACTAAAAGTGAAATAACAAAGGAAAATTTTGTAATATTTTCTGACCCACTATTTGCTTTGGAAACAAGTAAATAATCAGATATGTATTAATAAGTTCATACAAGGAAGATATAATTTTTTCCATTTAAAAACTTAAAAGACTTTTATAAAATTGGTTCATGCTTTCCATTTAAAAGTACTTAAAGATTTTAATGTTATATATATATTACAAATTCTGTCCAACATTTGAATGAATCTGCAAAGAGAATAAATAGTCTTTGTATAATTCTAATAACTTTCTTTGATTCTATAGCACTGGTTGCTACATCACAAAGAAATAAATTAAAATTATGAACTAGACAAGGTACATAGGATATATTTTGATCCATTTTTCTTATTCTTGGTTGTATTTCCTTATAGTGTCTTTTAAGGTTAGTACTGATTATAAAACTGTTCTATGTAGTTCTTAATATCTGTGTGGAATGATTTTAACATATTTAATATTAAACACAATCTTGTACTTTGAAAAATTCAAAAAATGATTATTTCATTTTCTTTTTGTTTTATTGTAATAATATTAACATATCTTAAGATAATGGAAATTTATTCTGTATAAGATATATCTAGTATACAATCCATTTGAACACTATAGTATTTGTTACCTTTCACATTTTTTATAATGTTTTTCATTCTTTCAGTAGACATATAATTAAAAACAGGTTTTGGAATCAATATGATAAGTAATGCACCACTCACCAGTTACTACATTGAATTCTTTTAATTTATTTTAATAACACTATATTATTTAAACTTCCAATTGTTTTCATTATCATCCTTGAATGCCAAATTCCATTTATTTAAAAATAATATAATGTTTATATCGAAAAACTTCTTTCAAATACTGTTGCTCATTTTTTTTTCTTTTTCCATATGTCATAGCATCGGCCAGGACGTGAACCCACAACCATCTGCAACCAACCACTTGCTTGCAAGGTGGCTGTGATGACCTCTCAGCTAACAATGCTTGACTGTTGCTTCACTAAAGTGACACATCATTTGGTTTAAATTGAGACTTTATCATTAACCATTAACATCAATGTGTATTTCTTCTTTTGCATAAAGATGCACTGCAATTTTTAATTTGTCAGTTTTTATAGCCTATAACAAGTCTTGATGTTGCATTTAAAGAATCCAATAACACACACAAATACAATAAACACTGTTTTTAATATGGAATGTAAATGCGAACTATGCAGTTATCTTTTACACCTATTTAATGTATCATAATAATAAACATTAGAAAAAGATCAGATCATTCATTTTTAGAAAATTATATTTTTATTAACTTTTGATTCATGTTTAACTAACTTTATTCTAATATTGTTTGATATAGGTGAAGGCCATTTTCCAATAATAATTCAAAATTATCTGTATGCATTTTGGCAAAAATATTATCAGTGTTTTAAATAAATAATTTATTATTTGTAGAATTTTCTGCATTGGTTTCAATTTATTTTTTTTCGATTTTCATTTCAGGATCAATCTCATGGCTAATATAACTTGATGGTTCTGGAATTACACTATCTTCTGTTTCTGCTTTTTTTTCTCTATCTATTGTTTAAACTACCTTACATTTCTTTAAAACCTCTTTTTTTAAAATATTTTGAAAGTTTCTGTTTTTTTGCACTTGACAAATATTTTCTTTCCAGTGACATTTTATCTAGATAGTTGAATTTTGTTTTTCCTAATTTTTTGCATTCAAAATCACTATTTCATTAAGAAAGACTCCACAAAAAATTTGCCAAATCTATATAATTTTTAAATATGTGTTTTCATATATATTAGAACTAAATTGTATTTTTTTACTGTCAAATAAGAAGAGTAACTAATTTAAAATTGAAAATAACACCATTACCTATAATACACTATAAACATATATTAATATCTCAAATGTTATTATTTATTTAAATTATTTTCACATCTGATTAAATGATATATAAATAAATATTTGAAACTAAAATGTATATTGCATTAAAAAAAGATATGTTAAAGTAATAAATTGATACTAATAAGTGGAAATATTAATAATATAAGAACATTACATTACATAGGTTCAATAAGTTCCTAAAATATTTTTTACTTAAAAACGTAAACACAATATGAAGAGTTCTTGAAAGATTTATATGTAGACATATAATTATAGATGTGTGTATGTTATACTAAAATAGTATACTATTGAAATTTTTTTTGTAAAAATAAAAATTTAGAAAATTATTTAAACGCATAAGATTCCCCCCCCCCCCAAGTTGACAAATCATTTTATTTAATCGTTATCATTGAGTGTATGTACATATGTGTGAATTCGCATACTAATTACAGTAATAAAAATATTCACATAATATTTAAATTTATTCATTTGTTTTCTAATTTGTGGAACTAAAATATGTATTCATAACAAAATATGCTCACATATAGAGAGACAAATAGACAGAAAGAGTTAATCAGTCAGACAGAAAGGTAGCAGACAAAAAATATGTAGATAAATATAGATAGATAGATAGATAGATAGATAGATAGATAGATAGATAGATAGATAGATAGATAGATAGATAGATAGATAGATAGATAGATAGATAGATAGATAGATAGATAGATAGATAGATAGATAGATAGATAGATAGATAGATAGATAGATAGATAGATAGATAGATAGATAGATAGATAGATAGATAGATAAACAGACAGAAAGATGGATAGATACAAAACATAGAAATTGAAAGTCTCTTAAAAAGTCTATGTTGTAAAATAGTCCAAAAATAAATATATATATTAAACATTTATGTTCAGAAACATTAAAGTAAATACAGACAGATGGAAATGGAATGCAAGAAAAAAAAAGAGGATTAAGAGATTATTTTTATTTAATTAATATTGAATATAAAACCCTGAATAAAAGAGAACAGAAAATTTGAGAAATTAAAAGGAAGAATTTAACATATGTATATACCGTTTGCATAAATCATATATTACTTATAAAATGCTTTTAACATAACTCAGTATTTAATATGTAAATAAACGATATATAGTAGTAACTGTCCTACAATAAGTATTTATATTCCTATAAAATTATTTATAATCAAATATAATTGGGAAATAATATTTTTTTTTTAGTTGTTTATCTTAAGAATATAAATAAAACGTATTTTGTTTTTACACAAATAATAGTTACTGTTATTATTATTTTATTTAGTTTTTCAATTTTTTTGAATGCTTTATGAAAAACAACAACAACAACAATGTTATAAAATTTTAATTAGCTCCTTGCAAATACTGTTTTCCTTTGCGTATGATTATTTGGCATAAGGCCTAAAATAAACTTTGGCCACATTTTTTTTATGACAAATCTATTATAAATAAACTCGTTTAATTTTATTTTATATATGTGTATATTTGAGCTTAAAAAATATGCTGAAAAATTAATTTTATTACTTTAAAAACTTTTTTAGTGCAGACTTTTGTGAGACAGCGTTTCTGCCATCAGATTTAAATATATAAAGCCAAAACAGCCTTAAGTAGTCACTACAGTTCAAATAATAATAATAATGATATTGATAATGATAATAACAATAACAATAACAATAATAATAATAATAATTATTATTATTATTGTTGTTGTTTAACTTAATTCTAAATGAAAATTATAGGTGCAGTCAAAAGTTCCTATTAGAACTAAATCCAAAAAAATAAGAAGGAAAAAATGGGGAAAAAAAGATGATTAATATATATAAAGTGCATATAAGTCAATTAAAAGAATATAACATAAAATGATGTCTACATTAAATATTTTAACTAAATAATAGGTTTATAAAATCTAAAAATAGTTAGTCACTTGTACTAGTAGCAAGAATCTTTACATTGATACATTATTTTAGGGATTTAATAAACCATCCATTTGAATTGTCATTTAATATATATAGAAAAAGAGAGCTATATGAATAACGACCCCTTTATAAAAAAAATAAAAGGAATTAGTAAGCAATTATTTTTTATAATATTCTAAAATCTAGTGAAGTTTATTGTAAAAAGCACTCATAGGTAGATATGTTGTACTAGATATAAGTTATATCTTTTCATGGTGCCAAAATAAGTTTAAAAAAAATGAATATAGCAGCAATGTTTTTTTTCTTTTGTACGATTTCTTTCTCTTTTTAACAAGAAAAAAAAAAAAACCCGGCAATGCTACGTAATTTTTTCAAACAAAGTTAAAATACCAAATACTGAACCAAAGTAAAAATAAATATATATATAAGAATTTTTTTAAACTTATTACAGATGAACAATTGATATACAAATAAGTTATCAATTTTAAATCAGTTTTATTTTTGTGCTGATTAAATTTAATTTATGAAAACGCTATGCATATATTCAAAGTAGTGTTGTAGCGGTCATCCGCCATATCCACAACCTGGAATGCAAATGTCTGAGTCGGATGAACCTTGAAATTTGTACAGGTCACAAGCAAACTTATTTGCTCTTTATTGTTTGGTAAATGATTATATAATTATTATTAGTTTGAGGTAAAAATCTGAATTGGTCAGTTAAGTGTGATGGCGATGATTGTTCTAACAAAATATACTGTTTGTTTTTATTTCGGGAGGGGGGGGTGATAAAAATTATACGGTATATATACTAGTTATATTATAACTTTCATGACTTTTTTTAAAATTAACTATAAAAGAATTCATTTTAAAGAAAACTTTACCTGTCTATTGTCTAAATGTCACTAGCTCAAAAAAAAAAAAAATTCCCCCTCAAAAAACTGCAATTAAAGACAATTGTTAACATTTCTTTTCTAAGTAGATTCACTTGTCATTTATGAATTATGCCTAAATGTTTCCTCCTTTTTCATTCACAACTTACCCTCTCAAGCAAATATTTTCTTCATTTTGTCATCCACTCTAAACACAAATGGAAAACACTCGAAATAGGAAAAGTACATGCAATTGTAGAGTATTAAGCTTTACCATAAAGATCAGACTAGCCTTAACTAATGACGAAAACAGTGCTGAAGATTTATTAGGCCTATATCTAAACAAAACTGGAGAAAGCCGCTTGAATGTTTGACCCTTAAGGCTAGATAAAACTATTGTCAACGTGGTTTAGAGGTGAGAGAAATCTCTAAAGAACTTGTTCAAAAATCTTTTACAAGAATATTCGTTAACAAAAGATTGGAGCCTTCAAACTCAGTTTCCACTCGCTGAAGCAGAAAATCAAACCCACAAAAGAAGAAGATTAATAGATGCTGTCAAAGTAAATGAGGATTTTGTATTTTTCAAAGCATTTTATCCTTTAAAAAATTTATAGTTTAAAAAAAAAAGTATGACTAAATCTCTTTTAAAGCATTATTTGCTAAATTTGAATTAACTGCTAAGAAAAAT
Source organism: Epiperipatus broadwayi (assembly GCA_028023455.1). Classification (NCBI taxonomy): domain Eukaryota; kingdom Metazoa; phylum Onychophora; class Udeonychophora; order Euonychophora; family Peripatidae; genus Epiperipatus; species Epiperipatus broadwayi. The sequence continues at coordinate 272,566 of JAQFVV010000596.1, read as the reverse complement.
TTTAACTCACAAAACTTTTTTTTTAATCTGAGAAAATTAATATATGTTATATGTATATATGATTACCATATATAAAGTTAAAAATAAAGTTTACTTACTTAGTTAAGTTTTAATAATCAACAGCACTTATCAAGATAACTTTAACTAATGATATTCCAAACTCTGCTATTCATTTTTTTTCTATTTAATTTCTTTTTTTTTTTTTGGTTTCGTAAAATGTATAATAGATTGCTTATATCAATACCTAATCCATTTACGTTTTTATTTATTTATGTTGCACATACATCTATATAACAAGCTTTGTTTCTTAATGCCAAGCCACCGATCTCGGATTTAATACGAGTTTATAGATAATTTAATTAGTCATCCAATTGTCAAAAGACAGCAAATAAGTAGAGCAATTAAAACTCTTACCAAATGGCGGCAGATGATTAGCTTGATGTGTAGTGCTCCTATAAGGAAAGCTTCGGTCGTATTTAATGTTGTTTTGTCATTTGTATCTATTAATGATTAAAATAATAATTTATACTATAGACAACGGTGAGCGTTTGTCTCTGGCATTAAATCAAACTAATATAATTTTTTTTTTCATAACTCGAGCCAGCTGCTTGGAAGGCAGCTATGCTAACCACTAGGCCACCAACGCTTGAACAAACTAATATAATTTTTGTGGAAGAGTAATATACTTAACATTTGTGATTTATTTGCATATGCATGCGTATGTGTAATTCAATCATTGAAATAATCTTTATTAAAAAATGCATAATATAATTAAATATGATGTGAGTTTCTATAGGTATAGATATTATCATAATTAATTATTCCAATAATTTAGTTTATTAATTAATTGCGTGTGAAGTTGGGTCAGTGTTTAACAATTATGAATTTAAATGAGTAACAAATTTATTATAATTGATATTTTCACAGTTCCATTAACAACTAAATTATATATACTATAAATAAATAATATCGATTCTAAATGATATTTTGAATTCATCAAAAAGTGTTAAGAATACAAGCTAGACAATGGCCAGTTTGTGAAGAATATTATAGTTTTCATTTCTTAAAGTATCTTCCAGTTAACAATATTTAGACATTCACCAATTAATATTTTTGTTATTCATAAATTAAAAAAAAAAAACTGTTTGCTTTAATCATCTGCAAAAATCCCCATTATAGATTTGAATTTATTTTATATGAGATTAATATATTAACCACTTTACCACAATAATTTTATTTGGTGTATAGTGTAGCTTACTAAATATTAAAGGTATTTTTTGCAATCCTCAACAGAGAAACATTGAAACAATATTCTCATCTAGCTATTCAAATGCTAGATGAAAATAATCTTCTAATTAACAATGATAAGATATATTTAGTGTCCAATAATTAGTCAGACAACTAAGTTACCTATGGGCTGACTATGTGAAAAAAAATATATTCTAAAATTACTTGGAAATCTTAACAATTTCAAAAATAATTAAATTTTACTTGGATTTGAACTTTAGATTGTGAGACAGGAAATGAATGCTGTAACTTCAATTCATACAGCTCCTCATATATATAATAAATTAATCCATTATCATAATAGTAATGATAATAATAAATCGTTCCTAAATAAGTATAGCCACTTCAACTAAAAAGAAAAAAAAATGCTATTCTAGAAATGAGGTTTTGTAATGACTACACAAACCAATCTGTGAACCATAAATATACCCAAATATATAATATGCTTAGTCTTTTTTTTTAATTTTGTAATGCTGCCTTTAACTTCTTTTGCAGAAAGCTTTTCTTTTTGAAATATTAAATAACATGTCTAATTGTAATTCTGCAATGTATATTATTCTCTGTCCTATCCTCCCAAAGAAAACAATTGGAATTGCTCAAATTCACCATAAGTCTTCTATAAGTTTGTTTATTTTACATGTCCAATCAACGGGAGATGTGATTGTACAATAATAGACTCAATAGTATCAAATCTAACAAGATGAAGGACATATTAATTGGTTTTATGATTTTACTATTAGGTTTTTAAAATTTTACAGAACATCCTTATATGAAACTATGCTTATAAATTGTTCAAGTTCCTTTTCCATACAATAAATTATATAAAATAATAGCTTTATTTACAGCTAACTTAGTTGTAGTAATTATTTCCCTGTGATGAAATACTTTCTTTTAATTTGTTAAAAACAACTACAGCAGATTGGAGCCTCTGCTGTACCTCAACATCAAACTCCACTTTTCTATTTATAAAACTACTAAGATATCTTTTTTTTTTTAAACTACTAAGATATTTACTTTAAATTCTTAAATTTGACAACTATCTAAGCTAAATGGTGTTTGAGAATTTTTGTTCAACTGGTTGATAAACATTTAATAAACCAAAATATTTAACATGTTTCATTCAAAATATTAAAAAAATTCTGTAAATCATCTTTAGAAATGGCAAAAATAGAACGATCATCAGCATACTGTAAATCCAGAAAAAAAAAAAGAAATTGTTGTTTTCATATTTATTCAAATCAAATTCAAAATTACACTATCAAATCTGTATTGTATCTTTATACCTATTTGATTAAATCATATATAAACAATTCGTAAAAATTGAAAACAGTGTTAAAGCAATTAGACATACTTGTTTAACACAAATCTTTATTTCAAATGTTTCAGATTATCTGTCTGTGGTAATAACACTTCCTCTCATCCTGTTATGTAGAAGCCATATAATATGATTAAACTTTGGTGGACAAGCAACTAATTTCAGATAATGCTAATACACTATTAGCTGAATCAAATGCCTTGAGCAAATTTATAAAAGTGATTTTCCTGGCAACAAAAAACATGTCTATCAATAAATAATACTTCTTATTTCTCTAAAATCACATTTAATCTCTGATAACCATTTATCTATAACTGGAAGCAAACTACTCAATAAAATTCTTAAAAGTGCATTTCTGTAGTGAATAATTCTCTTTGTTACTTAAAAATTGAAACAATAAAAGCTTTCTTAAGATCAGGCAGCAGAACTATAGGTCCACACATTTCAAAAAAATTCCAATATTTTGAAGCTGACATACCACTATATTTTAAAACTTTGTCATTTCATCAGGACCTGCAGCCTTTTTATTTTTGTGATTCCAAAGAGCTATTCTGACTTTACCAAGCTAAATATTTTTGTCAAAATCATATATCATTAAGGGTTGTCATTTTTAAAAGATGATCAAAATATTCCTTTTACCTGTTCAAACTATCATTGTCATCATATAAGAAAGAGGCATATGTTGACTTCAAAGCATTATCAAAAAAGTCTAAATTACCACAATCAGAGAATGTCTGTATCTTCTTTGTAGTTGTGTCAGTCATTGAACTTCTGCCTAAAGATTTTTGAAGTTGCACATTTAATCAATTATTCTGCCAAGTAGAAAATGTCACATGACCATTTAATTAAATCACTAATAATAAGATCATTGTCATAAAACTAGATATAATTCTTTTTTAATGAACCCAAAAATAAATTTACTTGTATTTGTAACACCTTTCTTTAGAGAATTCCATGCTTCAGTATATGACAGTCTGAACATTAAAATTAGTAATTTTAGTGTTTAACAGCTGTTAAAATTTAATATATATAATAGATTCTTCTAAAAAATAAACATAAATTTTCTTGTGAATATGATTGAAATAATATCTATTTTTAATGCAACCATTACTTCCAATAATTTTTGTCCAAATTCTATCTGGCCAACACATGCATTAGAATCTCCAAGTTGAAAATTTTGAACTTTTAATACTATTGCTATAATAATGATACTCAATGAGAAACAAATGCTTTTCTTCTCTGAATCAAAGTTGAGCATAAGCAATTAAAAAATGAGCACAAATCCAATGATGCAAAATGAGTTTTAACACTATTAGTCTTTCATTAATAAAATGTAAAATTCCAACAAACAAAATATTAAATTAGACTTTACAACAAATCCAACACTTTGCATTCTTTGTTTACTGACTAACTGATCTGTCTTTCCAGAAAGACATATATCAAGTCATCTGTTTTATTAAATTACCTTCCTCTGGAAGGATATTTTCACTAAGATCAGCTATAGTGATCTTAAATCTTGACAGCTTCTTTATTCTGGTCTTGAGCAGTTTGTATAAAGTAAAGTTTGTTCATTCCATGTACTTAATTATATTTAGAAGAAAAATAGATTTACAGTACTTACCTTTAATACTAATATTGCCTTTTGTTTTATCATTGCCACTGATATTATTATTTCTACTACTGAAATGAGTCATTTTTCAGATGTGGCAATTTAGCTAAACTGTATGAGACATGCCATTTTTAAATTATATTTTCTATATCATTTCATTTCTATAGTAAGCAAGAAAATCTATTCATAGGACTGCTTAAACATATAATCTTTGTCATCTGAAACTTTGGTCTAACTGAAATCCAGTTCCACTCTGGTTCATTAATGATTGTACAGTGTCATGCAAAAATCACAACTAAGGATTACCAACCTACTAAGCCTGTCTATCATTACTTTCTTAATTCTTGAGGGCTGTGTATATAGTTAAAAATGAAAATGTTATTGCACAAATGTATAAACCTATTGTCATAGTTAGTATAAAGAGATGTCTGATAGCATGAAAGGCTCACAACAATTAAGTACTACAGTAACAAGTGATTAAAGAAGGAAAAGAGAAACAGAAAAGACTATTTGTATTGGAAACAGTATCTACTTTTTGACAAACCAATATCCTATCCTACAAAGCAACAAAAACCTTTGATCAGGCACTGTTTATTTGTTATTCACAGTTGGCGTTCATATCTAAAGACTTATCTGCCACCTGCAGAGTCTGCAGGTTTGTGATCTCTCTTTTCTTAAAAATTTAATACTTTTAATTCAAAATCATGGCAAAATACATTTAGCTTTATTTTAGATTTGAAAATTATCTTAATAATAATGACATTACATTACTGATTGATTATACTGATCTCAGCTAATCATTTATCTTAATGAATTTTTAAAACAGGTTAATGGATAATCTCTAACAATATTTCAGAAAAACTGTTTGCAAGAATAACTGTTTTCTGTTTGTTAGTACTTTATGTTTTAATTTAAAAACTCGTGGTAATTTTACTTTTCATTCATGACCTAAATCTGTCAATAAATGTATTGTTATTATAAAATGTGTGTCATCATATAAAAATATTATAACAATAGAATTACTCAGGAAAGTAATAATTTAAATATTTTGAAGTGAATTAGACAAAATTGCAAGAGGATAATTCACAACGATATCTGATAAAGATGATTTTTATCCAAATGTATCACCTGATTATTTGTTTAATGTACTATTAAACGTGTAAAAATTAATTTTATACTAGATATTTAAAATCACACGATTTGCTGATCATTTGTAATTTTGATATTAATAACACAGACGATGAGAGAAAACAAAATTTGGTGGCTTATTTTTTCTATATAAAAATATTTTAAAATATCTTTTGAGTGATATTTGTGTCCGTGTATGTAAGTATTTGTGTTCGTATAGTAATTGAAAAAAAAAAAAAATTACTACTTAGGGATTCTGAGCCAAATGCATTCTATGTATATAGTGTGTGGGTGCGCGCGCGCACGCATAACTTTTTGAACAATTAAAAGAAAAGTGTACCCTTGCAACTTACAGTAATATTTAACTTTAACACAAAACTTTTGCTTAAATTTAAAAAAAAATAAAAAATATTAGCTTAAAAATTAGTTTAAGGATTGATTGCCTTAGGCATATTTTTTAGCATCTTTTTAAGACATGTTGCGTAATATCATACATTTTGATAGTCTAAATAATTTTAAATTTTAACCTACCCTCTAAACACAAATAAATCAATTGAAGTGTTAACTGAATGTAAATGTTATTTTTAGAATCATCGTATGTATTTCTACAGTTAATTAGGTATTTAATAATTTTTAAAATTTATCAGTATACATCATTAAAAACTTGTTCAAATATTAAAATCTTCATTTGTAACAATAAATCAATCACATTTAACAACTATGTGTATTAATAACGATTAATGTTCTTTTAAATTAACATCGTTTCAATAAAAATCGATTTTAATTTTTCCAATGCAATTATTAGTTTGTGTTTTAGTAAAATCGTTTTATTAAAATAAACGTAAATATAAATGAAAGATTTACCTTTATCAGAAAAGCTCCGTATTACAGACGCATCGTAAGGACTTGTCGTACGAGTTATTCCACTACTATCCGCTATAGAATTATACAAATCCATCATGTATTGCGGCGGAGTTTTGTGACGTGATGGTAGATTTGGCCGATCGTGCAGTCCAAAGACTTGCAATAGCTTCTGCATGGCTCTATTTTTAACTTCTTCTCCTTCATTCTGTTCGCCGAATATTGTTCTTCCATTTGTTAAATCCATGTGTAACATCATTGTAACGAACGCTAACACCACAAAATGGCTGGAAGCGACTGAGCTTATAATAAGCCTTAAGCCTGACATGCTCTCGCCGAGGCTGCTTGATTCTCTACTGGCGCGCTGCTTTAACTTAACCGAGCACAACGATCTAACGTAGCGGTTTTTGAATATTTGTTTCAACATAAAAGATTTTTTTTTATCAGTCTGGGCTGCTTATTTCACTTGGAGTGGCTATGTAACCAATCAGGTTTCAAGCCTCTATTTACCTTAGAAAGAAAAGGAATAGTGAAAAAGTACACTTATTATAAGACCTTTATTATTATTGTTTATATTGATAATTAAGTAACTTGTTGTTACTACAAGGTTTAATTATAACCTGATTAGAATAATTGATTCTTTTTACGTTTTCCTGTTGCAAAAATAAGTTTAAAAAAAAGTTATTATTCACTAATGATCAGTGTTTCCACTTCATTATTTTAATTAGCAAACAAACAATAAAAAAGAATTTCAAAACAACGTGATCTCTAGCATCACATAAATGAAAAGTTATAAAAATAACTTAAGCCTTTTTAAAAAAAGAATAGTGACGTCACTTTATTCTTATACTTAGTGTTTAATAGTTTTTTGTTTTTTTTAGAATTAGCATTATACAACTATAATAAATTTATCATTTCCTTGTCTCTGATTTTTTTTTTTTTTTAGCATCTCACGTTGATTATTCTGAACTAGTAAATAAATGAATGAATAAATAAGCTAAAGTGTATAATTTTAAACTTGCACAAGTAATAATAAAATTTTCCGTAATGAAAGCCAAACCTTGTAATTTTTCTTATTAAAAATGAAACTAATTATCGGTTTGCTTTTTAATTCATGCAAATGTAGAGATTAATTCTAAAAAGGATGCAACTTGTTATAGGCGGCGTATGATAGGGACGATAAAGCAGTCAAATAATTAATCTTTTAACTTGCAGAAAAGTGGCTAATTTTATTAGATTAACATCTCATTCGTCTCTTTGTATTTTAAAATGTAAAATGTCTAGCAAATTCACACTGAAAATAGATTTCGCTTCAGGTTACTTGTGGTTGAGCGTCTGGTTCTTTTTCATTCAAAAAAAAAGTATATAGTTTACAATAATTTTAATATCACCATAGATTATTAAATAAATTGATTCCAAATTAACATTAAATGTGAATGGTTATAACTGAGTGAACAACAACCTTAATATTTATAATAATGTGTGTGGATATATAAATAAAATACTTTATCTATGCAATGCAAGCGTAATGCACACTTGACTTTGGGATAATATTATTCTTGATTCCAGTCAAATGAACTAGAATAATATATCTTTTATACTGATATATTAGTGTAGTTTATGTAAACTTCTTAGCAAATTCGAATGGCAGAACAAATGCTAACATGAAATGATAATTTTGATCAACGCTGATAGTTTTGCTATTGCTTGTCACTCCTTAATAAGATTTAGGGTTTTATCATAATTTTAATGAGTCACTATTATGGAAAATAAATTTACTGCATCCACTAAATTATTAGACAGTGAGTACTAAGCTTAAAAAAGTGGAGGAAAAAACCCGTCATTGACCATTTTAAATACATTTGCATTTAATTTTTTATCTAACAATTAACAAAAATTATTTTACTGCAAAAACAAAGGTGAACTATGGAAAACTATTATTGCATTCACAACAGAAGTTTGATGTAGATTTAAAAATGTTTAGGTAAATAATCTTAAAACTTTCTTAGATACAATCAATAGGCAACTAGCTTTTTATTCAACCCGTAATTAAGGAAATAGGTAGTTAAATATTCCTAACTAAAGGGGGATTAAAATATCTTACTACCCATCACTATTGTTTTTTACATATTTGATCTTAAATAAGTTTTCTGGAAATACCACTTGTCAGTTTTCCAATCTTGAAATATTGTTCTGATCAGTAATGATAATATCTTGTTTAAAGCCTCCGAAAGAATAATGTTGCTTAAAGTATCTAAAAAGTCCCAGTCTAAAGATATATTATCTCAGCAGAAGTAGACTTCCAGTGTTTTGATAAAATGTCATTCTCCTTATCAATGTTTTATTGCCCTGAAATACTGTTATATCTCAAATAATATTCAGACTATGTGTGAATTAAAATGTTTTTATTAATTAGTTAGTTTTATGAGGAAGTTGTCCAATCACAGTTAGAAAAACATTAGCACAAGTTTTAATGTTTCATTTTTTTGTTTATCTATTTTTGTATTATTGCTAGAGGTTGAGGAGCAATAATTTTACACAGTTGCTAAAAAAAAAAATACAGGAACTTGTATTCAAATTTTTTGTTTGGATATGGTTGAACTTTAAATAACAGAATTTATTTGTTGGCTTTAATATGTTATTATTCAACCGCTGGAAAATTGTTTATTTTAGTATGTTTTGGATGTTCCAATGGTGCTGAATCACTATATCTTTTCTTCATTATTTTAAACCTTAGATTTCCATGTGCAGTTTTATTTTATTTCAAAATCTTTTTAAAGTTATTAGTTGAAAAAAAAATCTGAAGATGTCATTAACAGAGAGATTATTAGAAAATTACAATATATAATTTACATAATAAAAAACTATGATCAGACAATTTCTGATTGAGAGATTGTTTAGTCTGAAGGCAAATAGCAAAAAATTTCATTCAAAAACAAAAATTATAATTTTCAGTAATCTGTTTACATATTAAAAGTAATTTAGACAATGACTTTGTAAAACACTTATTTTAAGCCAAAACTTACATTACTTCAGTTAGATTTTCAAACTGAACAAAAAAGAAATTATTTACTGGTATTGACAAAAATCTATTCTGTTATTTTGTAAGAACTGCTTTCACCTTGCTCTTACGGAATAACAGAATAGCTTTTTGTCAATACTAGTAAATAATTTATTTTTTGTTTAGTTTGAACATTTTTATTCATGAAATCCAATCCTAAATTTCTTCTGAATGTAAAAAATGGCATTTAAATATCTAATATTTCATTCTACTCACTTTTTGAATAGATAAAATTACATCCAACGTGGCACTATTGTAATAGTTAAGAATTTTATTTAGTATTTAATTTCCTATTTTACAAAAAATTCAAACATTAACTTTTAGAATGTCTGTCATTTTAAATTCATATTTGCAATGAATAAGGTAAAAATTATCAATATATGATGTAGAAAAAAGGCTTAACTATGAAAATAACATTTTCAAATATGGAGGAAAATCTTGCTAGGGTCTTTTCAAATAAGAAAAAAGGAATTACATTCTTAAACATTAACCATATTATATGATTTCTTATTATATATATTTTTTTAATGCTGGAGGACTGATTTATGGTATTTCCAAAAAAATTATTTAATTTGATCTTTTTAATAGTGAAAATCTTTTTTATAACATACATGATTCGATATTTTGCAGTATTATTCTAGATTCAGGCATAAAGATCTTACCACAAATGACGACTATTAACAAGTAAAGAAGAATTTCATTATTATGATATATATATATATATAAACCTTACAAGCATAAAGCTAAACTAGTCAATATAAAATCAAAACTACCCCAAATCTAAAATTAAACCAGACCAGCATAAAAATAATATTAAAACACAACCTAAGGTTTCACTGCTACAAGCAGACTTCTCAAGTGTAAAGAACTACAAAAAAACTACACAATATATATACTATTAAAAACTACCCACAAATCCATTCACTTCCCATCCACCCTTAATATTAAAAGAACTCTTAAATAAGTTAATTGCTTCAGAATAATAAATTTTCAGTAATAAAGACTCTTTAATTCTTCTTTTGATTTCATTTCTCTCAAAGAAGACAACATTAGCTTCATCAAAATCAATAGTGTGGCCTGTATCTTTTTCATGGACATACAAAGCAGAACTAAGATATCTATTTTTAACTCTACTTTTATGAACCTTTATTCTTTCATTTAAACTCAAACTACTCTGACCTATGTAAACCTTCTTACAAAATAAACAAGGAATAAAATATAATACAAAAGAAGTTTTTGATAGAAAGACTATTCCTGGTGTAGTATATTTTATTCCTTGTTTATTTTGTAAGAAGGTTTACATAGGTCAGAGTAGTTTGAGTTTAAATGAAAGAATAAAGGTTCATAAAAGTAGAGTTAAAAATAGATATCTTAGTTCTGCTTTGTATGTCCATGAAAAAGATACAGGCCACACTACTGATTTTGATGAAGCTAAGGTTGTCTTCTTTGAGAGAAATGAAATCAAAAGAAGAATTAAAGAGTTTTTATTATTGAAAATTTATTATTCTGAAGCAATTAACTTATTTAAGAGTTCTTTTAATATTAAGGGTGGATGGGAAGTGAATGGATTTGTGGGTAGTTTTTAATAGTATATATATTGTGTAGTTTTTTTGTAGTTCTTTACACTTGAGAAATCTGCTTGTAGCAGTGAAACCTTAGGTTGTGTTTTAATATTATTTTTATGCTGGTTTAATTTTAGATTTGGGGTAGTTTTGATATATATATATATTGTAATGGATGGTCGAATATACCCAGATGTTCTGGTCTGCAAATACACTTGACTACATCTATCAACTTCATCAATCAACTGGTTCGTCCACATCATATAATCAACTTACATCAAATCTAAAAGTGCTGGTACACCTATCTTTCATATCCTAAAGTTGATACTGCCAAATGCAACAACAATCCGGTCCATTCACATATATAGAAGAAAGAGAGCAATCTCACATCTAACAACTGTTGGACCTAAGGTCTTCTTGTAGGATGCTAGAGATAACATGATGAAGTACCTGACTCATGATTACATCTATCTTTAATAGACTAGCCTAAGCATTATCCATCAAATCTACATGTAATTTACATCAGTTCAGCTAACATCTCACCACTCCTTTTTCAAAACTGTTGCCTCAGATATTCGAACTCAGGAAGAATTCACATTCGACTCTCTTAACAGAGATGTATCTATGCAAACTGTTAATCAACAACTAAAATAACTCATTCTATTTATTAGAAAGAAATAACCTTTATTTAACATTTTCTCACATACCTATCACATAATAATTTGTGTGTGTGCATGTATAAAATATTGGTTATAAGATGCAATGTAACTGAAGGATTGAATGTAAATGCTGGATCAACAAAACTACAGAGACTTTGTCAATTAATAAAACTTCATAATATTTATTTACAAAACAAGAAAAGATATTCAAACACAAAATAAATTCTCAACCAATGTAGAAAAAAAAAAAATTTCAAACAAGAAAAATATTTACAATTGCAAATAAATTATTTGGATATATCCCTATGTATTTGTTGCTTCTATGTCTATGATGTGTATCTATCATTTTTTTACTTAAACAATTTGAAACTATTCACCTTTACTTCCCATGATAGACACCCATAAATCTATATATCCAAGATAATTTAAAAAAATATTAATTAAAAGTGAGATTGCTAACTCAATGACAATTTAAATGCAACTTCAGATGTAGTATGCAATTTTAAGTATGGTACAGTATAATAATAAAACAACACATGATATGATAGAATAGAATATTATAAAGAATATTAATTTAAAAACAATCATTCATTCAGTATAAAGATCTTAAGAATACTGTTAGTAAAACATATACTATAACTACACATAAGTCATCATGTTGTAGCATTGATTATTTCAGTGACTATAAAAAAAAAGAAAAAACTCTTACTGATTAAGTATTCTATTGGAGCACTTAATTTTATGTTCATAGCTGAAAATCAAATATCTTGATAGAAAATAAATCATCTAGATTTTATTAAAAATAAAAATAAAATAGACTTTTCAACCTCCCCCCCTCTAGTCTCTTAATATTTTCTTATGTTAGACTGTTCCATATTGAACTATAAGTAGTACTTCCCAAATATAAGATTGAGATAATAAAATAAAAATAAAAATCCATACAAAAGAAAATGAAACATAATTCTACATTTTATGAATCGATATAATCAGGCATTACTATTTTTCAGAATCCTTCTTTCATAAGCAGTTCTTATAATTTATGTATTTTTTATTACTATAAATACTGAGAACTTCTGATTGATCCTATATAGCACATTTTGAATTTATTGAAGTCAGTGCATGGTTTTGTGTTAATCCTCCCATAGATTTTCATCTTGTGTGGATCCAGCTTATCAGGCACTTAAATTGTAGACAGTCAAATATTAATTTTCACATGGCCATAGTGGATAAATAAAAATGCTCCACCCCAAAGACAATTGTTCTAGCTAACATATATCATGTTTTAACTATATGCACAGGTTTATATAAATATATATGCAGTTTGCATTTAATAAAAATGTATTTATGGATAGAAGTTATTTACTGTTTGTAATATTAGCTTTATAAACTTTAAACTGAACAAACTGTTCTAATTTCTTTTTTAGTTTCTTTTTAAAAAAATCATATTACTTTTTTAAAATTTCAATTGTTAAATTATTTTAACTTATCTGATTATTGAATTAGAATAAGAATATTCTATTCATTTTCTTTACTCCTTTTATGACTGACAAATAATTAAAAAAAACATTAATATTTGTTGAGATGCTGCTTTAAAAAAATGTCCATTTTGCAGAAAAATATTAAAATAATAGTTGCTTCAAGAAGATGACTTTTCAGATCAAATGCAGGATAAGAAAAAAGAAATGATTTTTAATTGTTTTCTTTTTATACCAGCATTATTCCTATTGTTTAAAAACTAGCGTTCCTAATGTTGGATCTTTTAAAATATTTTTTATATTGATTCATTTTTTAAAAAAAAAACAAATTTTAAAATAAATTTGCAATATTATTATTACTATCTTTTATATTCAGATATTACAATACTTAATTTATTTTCTACTGCTATGATTATTTTCCATTTAAGTCATTGTCTGTTTAATATAATCAACACAATACAATGATCAACATATATATATATGTACAATTTTTTTTATCAAGATTTATATTTTCTTAAACAATAAAATTTTATTACTAATATATATATATGTTTTTTCACTGTAAATTACCCATCATTCCCAATACTTAATATGTAGTTTTTACACTGTTAAAAATATAAAAACATTTATTTTCTCCAAAAGTGTTCTAGCAAAAACTTATTTTATTTGATCTTTAGACACTAATTACATAAAAAACAATCTATCATTTCAGATGGCTAAGGTTTGTTGTGGGGGCAATCTTGAGCTACCTTCACAATATATTGAAGCAGTTAATCTTAGCTCAAGTTTGAGCTTCATGATTCTATCCACTCACTAACTACTAACCAATATTCAAACCTTATATCCCATTCCGCACCTCTGTCTACGTGTATATTTCATGTATATATTTCTGAGATGCGCACTTAAAAATTATAAATTTTAACTTTGTAATAACATTTTTTTATTATTATTAATTTTTTTATTAAAATATATAGGTGCAGCTCAGTTATATATATATATATCATTTTACGGTTTGCTATTATTGAGATATAGAACTTTAAACAGAGGGCGTTACTGGATATTTGTAATTGTATAATGGTTTGTATATTATATATATATATATATTGCAGGAGCAAACATACTAACAAAATATTAATTTTATAAATAGTTTATTATGTGACATTTATAAAACTTTTTCTTTTTAAATTGTTTTCTCTATTAAATTAAATATTTTGTCAAATCCAAGATGGCAGATGCAACAGTTAATTGTCCAAAAATAATAAAAGGTTTGGAAATATAATATTGTTTTAATCCTAGAAAGAAATTTTTAATTAAAGTTTTACTGAAAATAAAGTGGGGATTAAGATTAATAGATTTTATTTTTATTATAAATATTTTTATCAAATCTATTTCCAACCTGGAAAGAGATTTGAATATATATTTTTGAACATTATCCAGCAATTGCATCTTCAAGAACAATGGATAAAGAAAATGTAAGATTGAATATTAGAGTTTGATCTAGAAATAAGAAATTAAAAGCTTTCCATAAATACCTGAGTGGGATATAAAATGGGATGATTTTAAACACCAAAAAATAGCTACTATTGAGAGAGTCATGTTGTCAACATAACCCATGCTGGTTTGAAATTTAAAAAAGTGATGATTGAGTAGAAAACCCAACAACTTTCCTAACTCATGGAAGTAATCTTCTGCTGCCATACCATCCTGCTTCCAAAGAATGAAGTCAAAAGCCTGACCTGAATTTTGGAATGCTGATCAGAAGCTTGTTGTTACCTAAGAACTCACATGGATCCTGGAACTACCCTGCATGAGCTCGACTTTTAAAATGGACTTGAAAAAATGTGCAAGGTAAATCAGTAGTTCATGCCACAAACAGAAAGTAAAGCTATTCTAACTAATCTCAAACCCTATTATCAAGATTTATCCTAAGGTTTTGTTTAACTTTGTCTCTTTCTAATATGTAAAATGTAAATTGCTCTCAAATGATTTTTTTGTCTAATGCTATCTCATATGCTCTAACTTTCTTTAACTTTGGTGCAGTCATTTATTTATATGTATTTATTATTTGATTTTATGTGTCTGTTTTAGTTATTATTATTATGCCAATCTCAAGCAACTTGACAAGTTGGATTTCTAAAAATCTTTTCTTTTCTCTTTTTAAGTAAGCCTCCATGAATTAAGATTATTAATGTCCAATTAAAATATAATGTGTTTTTAAGTAAACCTCCATGAATTAAGATTATTAATGTCCAATTAAAATATAATGTGTTTTTAAGTAAACTTCCATGAATTAAGATTATTAATGTCCAATTAAAATATAATGTATGATTAATTAATATGTTTGCCAGATTGTTTTTACAAATCAACATTTTATATTGGATTTATTATAAAATTTGTTATTTGTTCAACTCCAAATAGAATGATGTAATTCTACATGGAGTAAATCCATCACTTAGGCTAATTAATGCTCTAAAATATTTTAAAATGTTATTTATTCAATTCTGAAAGGATGACTTATTATTTGTTTTCTATATCATTACTAGTTTTTATTTTATTTTTCATATTCTTAAAATATCAAACGCTTAAATATTCTCAATTATCAAAATTCATGAAGGTGGAATTGAATTACTTTAAATAGCAGTAAAGGAGGAGGTCAAATCATAATGTATATTTTATTAAATAAAATCTTCTCTTTACATATATTATAGTGGCATAGCATATCATTTGTATAAGTTCTAGCATTAAAGAAAGGGGTCATTTATTTTAGCACAGTAAATCCCATTTCATGTCATTAGTGGCATTTATCCATACTGCATTACTAACATTCAGCTTATCTTTGTGAATATATATATATATGTACTTCCAATCTGAGGGTTGCAATAAGTTAGAATCCATGGATTTCTCCTTGTATCCTGACCGGCAGATAGTTGAACCTCCAGGGACCTTCTCTGTATAAAAAGCCTAGCCACATTTCTCTAAGCACTGCCCTAAGAAGGGGGTCTTAGATTTTGTTTTCGTCTAGAAGCATGATCTTATCTTTGATTTCTTCACCATTATGTCCATACCACCACTTCATTTATTATTTCTTTTGCTTCATGAGCCAGTTTTGATGTTGTAATATTAAAATTGTGCTCTGCTCAAATATATATGTAAATTCCAAATACTACTAGCTAATTTAATTAATAGTTATTTTAGTCTTATTATACAATCCCATCGTAATTTATTATTTCTGTATTTAAGAATATATGCCTTGGGGAAAACAAAGCATTCTTACCAATGTTAATTAAAAGAATTTTCAATCAATATTTTATTTCATAACTCTATGTAATTTTCAAATGTGTTTTAATTATTTTCATGACCATAATGACATGAAAATAGTTTTACTATATGTGTAATGAATCCCAGAATGCTGCCTGAAATTATATGTTAGTCACTACATTTCAGAACTGTAGATAAAAGCATTAATAGCAATATTATGTAATCTTTCTAATAAATAATTGGCAGCTTAATACTGTATCCACTAAAAATGTATGTTCATGTCTATATATAATCATTCAACATGAATAAAGTGTGATAAACAGAGCAAGCAAAATGCAAAAAAATTTAATTATAAGCAACAATTTGCCAAGTGCATTTTGCTTGCTCTGTTTATCACACTTTTTTCATGTAGAATAATTTTCATTATCTGACAGAGGTTTTATATTATTTATATAATCATTCAGTAAATAAAAGAGCATATGAGAACCATTAGTGTGAATTCCAATATGTAATTATCTATTGCTTGGTAGACTGCTCATTCATGCACATCCTAATATATATAATCCAATTAATTCATTTTATTAAACTATTTTTATTGTCTAACTTATTTGAGTTGTTCAAATTATCTTTTCTCCACTTCCACACATACAACCATGTGTATGCTTATATTAGTTGTTATAATGTAGTTAGTAAATAAGTCTGATTGCCTTTTCTCCACTTCCACACATACAACCATGTGTATGCTTATATTAGTTGTTATAATGTAGTTAGTAAATAAGTCTGATTGCTTTTTCAGCTCTGCTAATGGGCAGGACTTTAGAATAAATTCTTGTGTGCCATCATTATATGTTATTTATTAGGTGTTTGATCTGGGGCTTAAGGAATGGGTTCGAATCCAGGTTGATCCCTGACCTAAATCTCAGGCTTGACTGGGTTTGAAGTGCATTTTGTGATTTTATTGCTCAAGTTATATGGACCAACATGTTTTGACTGGTACAATATATGTATTGTATGATATGTGTGTACTCATGGTATTTTAGAGTAAAATATTACATTTCTGAGAAAGACAAAATAGATAAATTCTGTTTGATTTATTTTTTTTTTGACAATGTAAATTATATTTTCTTTAACTACCTTTAAAAAAAAAAGAAAAAAAGGAAAAACAAAAAAATTTGTTGATTTTACTGTGATAAGAATGTAAATTCTTATCAATAAGCACTTATAATTACTTTACAGCATTCTTTCACCATTAATTAAAAATAGTTACTGATTGGGGGGGGGATAACATTGAAAGCAAAAATAAAATAAAAATTTGTAAATTGGCCAAAGTTAAAATGGGAATAAAAAGAAAAAGGGTTAATAAGATGTGCACAGTGGACTCAAATTAGAAAGGGGTATAAAAAGAAGAGTCACACTGAACAGGGGTCTTTTACCTCACATGTGGTGTCATATAAAATAGAAATTTGCCATAAATTGATTTTTACTACACAGTCATTATAAGATGCTCCAATAAATTCTCACCAGTGGATTGAGCCATTATCAAATATGTGAGTAGAGAAGAGTTCATTTGCCAACATTTTCTTCCTTCATGAAGTGACAATAATGCAGTGATTGAGTCCCATTGCCTACCTGAATCCTAGAACTGTGGAATGCATACCAAGATACTGTAAGAAGTTCATACAATGGATCCACTAAGGACAAAACCATGCATGATACTTTGCACAATGATAGAATTAAACAGTCAAAACTTACCTATAAGAAACTTTCTTTTTATTTGTCATAAGTACTCTAAAAAAGTGAATTCCAAGGACATTGACTTTCAACAAATAAAGTAGTTTGATACTATATTTTATTCTCTTATTATTACTAATAAACATTTGTTAGAATTTTAAAATTAATAAATCATAGAAATATAATTTACTCTGTTGTTGATTTAAATGTATTATAATAGTTTCATTAGTTAAGTTGTTATAAGTTTATCAAATATAAATGTCAATGAAGTATTGTAAATTACATATCCTCCAGAGGGCAGGAAATTCTCATGCAATAGTGGTTATTACAGATGGGGGGAGATAGCCAGTGGAATCGCATATAAAATCCTGGTGCCTATTAAATAAATAAAAAAACTGGTCTTCTACTATTACTAAACTTAATTATAAGAAACTGGGTTGCTTGATCAGGAAAAATAGTTATGTTCACAAGAATACATTGCATATTTAAATAAATGAATTATCAGGTGTGGATGTAACTTGGTCAATAAATATGTGTAAATTAAAGTGTATAAATTCTGAAATTACTGATAAATTGTACAACAGCAATCCAGACATGAGGCTTAAAACTCAGAACCTAAGGAAGAGTGGGGAGTTGGGATAGAATATAAAATGAAATATAAAAGTTGTATTATTAAAATTTTAATCCAGGATCATAGAAATAAATTTTAAAAAGGATCATAAAAATAAATTTAAAAAAGAGAGAAATAATCATGTATGTTGTTGTGGGTAAAAGACTAGGGAAACATGGGAAATAAAGAAGCTAAAAGGAAAAATGACAACAGATGAAGAGGTTATTCATAAAGTTTTGAGTTGATTTTTTTTTGACAGATTGTATTCTCACTTAGCTCATTTGCAAAAAAAATAATAATAAGATAGACATTAAATATAAATAAGCAATAAAATACATGAAATTAAGAAATAGAAAAGGTAGTAAAGCCAAGACAGAAGGCAGAAAAGAAGATATGGAAAAGGACATGAGAAGGATAATAAAAAGAATACTTAAGGAGGTAACAGAATCAAAGAATGAAATGAATAAGGAGATAAGAGAATTGAAAGAACAAGTGAGGAGAAAGAAAAAAGAAATGGAGTAGAGATCAGTATAAAGGAATAGATAAAAAGGGTAGATAATCTTACTTGTGAGTGGGAAGAGGAACAATTAATTACATGTTCCAAGAATGGCAGGAAGTTATTATAGAAATAAACAATGTTGATGTAGAGACATTGTGGGATTCCGGCAGCCAGATATCAGTAATGTTAGAGATTATATATGAATGCATGAAGAGACAACCTATAAAGATACAAACTCTTCCAATGAGAAGCACTCAAGTAACAATGGTGAATAGTAAAAAAGCATAATTGGGCTAGAAATAAGTTTGAGCAAAAATCAAATTATATTTCACACATTATTGATTCTAAAAGGTTTAGTGTATGAAGCCTACTGGGATCAAACTTTATGTAAAAAACCAGATGCATAGTTGATTATAAAGAGCAAAGGATTATAAAGGAGAAAGAATAGAGTTTGAATGGATGAGAACAAAAGAACAAGAAAATTTAACATAAAGCTCAAGATAGAAAGACCGTTAAGAGAGACATGGATTAACAAGTAGTAAATAAAGTGAAAATGGAATGGAAAGAGGCTCTGAAAGAAGTAGTAGTCAGATAAAAGTTAAAATTTTCAGGTAAATCTGGAATTATTAAAGGCCCTGATCACCAAATCAAAATTACGATGAGATACCATACCAAGCTTGATCATACCTGGTGCCACACTAATATAGGGCTGATATAGAAAAACAATTAGCCCAAATGGAGGAGTGGGATGTTATAACCAAGTATTCATATAATAACCCATTAGTGGGCATAAAAATAAAGACAGGACAATAAAATTGTGTTTAGCTGGCAGGCAGTTGAACAAGATCACATGGCTAGATTAATGTATCCACCACCCATTAATGAGTTAGTAAATAAATTCAGGGGAAGAAATATATTTTACACCCTGGACCTGACTTCCAGCTACTGGCAGATTAAGTTGCATCCTGCTGACTGGAAGCATATAGCATTCTGATATAATGGTATATTATACCAGTTCAAAGCATTTCAATATAATGGTATATCATACCAGTTTGACAGAATTCCTTTCAGTCTAAAGAATAATAGAGTGGAAATGCAAAAGGAATTAAGAATCACCCTGACAAAATCCAAGAGATCAGATATTTCACAAACCCCTGCAAACCAAAAGAAGTTAGGTAATTCCTGGAGTTGGGCAATTTCTACAACAAATTCTAAAAAATTTTGCAACTGACATGGATCCTCTACTGCAACTATTATGAAAGGTAACACCATGACAATGGATGGAAGAACATGAAAGTAACTTCAAGGTTATCAAAAAAAATCCTTAGCCAGGTGATGTTAATTTAACCTGACTTAAGGGAACCTTTTATTGTGCAGGAAGACAGTAGTGGGTATGGGTTAGGTGTGGCCTTTATGAAAGCTCAGGATGATGATACCCTGGGGTAAATTGTTTTATCAGAAGACCATTAAAAGGTTCAGAGAATTATTCTATCATGAAAAAAGAGAGGCCTTGCCTGTGGTGTGAGCATTCTAGAAGTTTCATCAGTTCCTGATGGGATCAAAAGCAATAGTTAGGACAGATCGTAAAAGCCTAGAATTTTTGTACCACAGCTAGTTAACAAATAGTAGGCTAAGGTTAATCCACTAAAGCTTTTTCTACAGGAATTCAATTATTTCATCCAGTAATGTAAGGAAACTGAAAATGTAATTGCCAATACAATGAGCTGGAACATCAGTCTTGGGACCCAACCTGAAAATGGAAGATATATGTTTAATGTAGAATTGGAAGAGAGTGTCACAGTAGAAGATTTGAAACACCTCAAAAAGTACAAGGCCAAATCCCCATATATATAAAAATAAATATTAATTGATTAGAAGTCGAGAGAAGAATCCTATGGTACATAACAGACCAACAAAGGAATTGGTGGAGGATGATTGTAATGGACATCTTGCAAGAAATATTTATTATGTACACCCACTGTTTGTATGGGTGCTACGGAGGCAATAAAATGGAAGACTTATTGAGAACATGGATTACTGGCAGAATATGAGACCACAAATTGTAAGTGAAGTAAAGGCATGTGAAATTTGCCAAAAAATGAAACCAGTAAATGAGTTGTATCAAGGTCTGCCAAGTCCTATCATTTCTAAAAAAACAAATGATTTGATAACCATTGACTTTTATGGACAATGACCGGTTTTTTGAAAAATGAAGTATTTACTTGTTGTCTATGATGTCTTTTCCAAGTAAGTGCCTGCCTATCCCATGTCCCAGGTCAATACTGGGGATGTTATATGGGTACTTGAGACCCATACTTTTATCAAGTGGGTAGACCTAAGAGTATTCCATTTACATCTCATGAATGGCAGGATTAAACAGAGAGAATGTAACTCAAACATGTATTGTCATTCACTCAGAATTCAGTATAACTCATGCATGTGGATGATGAGACGTTTGTACCACTCTTCAGGATATATGCTATGTCTGATCATATAGGATGGCTGAAATAGCTTCCATGGATATTTAATTACATAAATTGGACCCCTAATAAATCCACCATATTTTCATCTATATGGCTTCAATTTGACTAACTAATACCCAGATTACATAAATTCCAGTTGCCCCCCAGCTTGGAAAATGTTGGATTTCTCGATAAAGTGAGAAATCAAGAAAGGGCAACAGTAAAATTGGAACCTGCACCAAACTATGGACATTGAGAAAAGGAGTCATGAGTGATGACATTCAAAGAAAGGGATATGGTGTGGGTCAAGGTAAAGTCTGTGTGTCAAATTGGAAAGCATATTTTCAGAAAATTCCCAAACTTGTATGACAGGCCTTACCACATTGCAAGTGTGTTCATTTTAGAGAATAGTGAAGAGAAGAGATATCTATTTATGCTAGGTCCCTGAAACCTTATAAGACAAGGACTTGGTTTAGAAGAAGGTCTATATAAAGATTGATGTATTGAGAATAAAATAAGTTTTAAATCCCTTATTTCATTCTCATTCCCTGACCCAAGAGGAGTTTTGGCATTGGCATTTTAGTGTTTTAAAAAATATTAAATTTCTGAGAAAGACAAAATAGGTATTTTTATAAATTCTGTTCAATTTATTTTTTTGACAATATAAATTATATTTTCTTTAGCAATATTTAAAAATAAAAAGATAAGAATGTAAATTCTTATCATCAAGCACTTATAATTACTTTACAGCATTCTTTCACCATTGACTAAAGATGGCCACTGAAAAAGAGGGATATATAACTTTGAAAGCAAAAATAAAATAAAAATGTGTAATTTGGCCAAAGTTAAAGTGGGAATAAAAATAAAAGGAACAGGATATGCATGATGGATTCAAATTAGGGAAGTATAAAAAGAAGGAACATCACTGAGGAGGGGTCTTTTCCTCATGTTTTGTGTGACATCAAATAGCAATTTTCTATTTTTTTTTTTTATAGAGTCACCATAAAATTTCCCAATATATTCTCATTAGTGGATTGAGCTGTTATCAAATGTGTGAGTAGAGAAGAATTTGTTTGCTGGCATTTTCTCCCACACTGAAGTCACAATAATGCTGTAATTTAATCTCATAATCTTAGAATCTCAGACTGCATACTATGATCCTACTAAGGACAAATTCATGCATGGTAATTCACTCAGTGATAGAATTAAACAGTTTAAACTTACCAGTAATAAACTTTTTATGTGTTATAAGTGGTTACCTTCAGAAAATTATAAGTACTGTTGAATGATGTAATAAATCTGATTTTAAAAGAAACTGAATTCCAAAAACATTAAATTTCAACAAACAAAGTAGTTTTATATTATATTTTCTTTTCTTATTATTACTAATAAACATTTGTTAGAATTTTAAAATTAATAAATCATATAAATATAATGTACTCTGTTGTTGATTTAAATTTAAATTGTTATAAGTTTATCAAATATAATTGCCAATGCCGTATTTTAAATTACAATTTTCCAGATGGCAGTAAATTCTCATGCAATAGCAATTATTGCAGGTGGGTAGTAGTAAATGAAAAACTGGTTCTTCTCTGAGTATTATTAAACTTAATTATAATAACTGGGATTGCTTGACGAAAGAAAATAGTTATGTTCATGAGAGTACTTGGAATACTCAAATAAATGAATTTATCAGATGTGGATGTAACTTGGGCAATGAATACACATAAATTAAAGTGTATGAACTCTGAAATTACTGATAAATGGTACAATTTATATAAATATTTATTTATATAAGGAGAGAGAACAAAGAAGGAAAGGAGAATAACTGAATAAAAATAAAAATACACCTGGGTCTCGTTTTACGCGATAGATAGGTTCCTCAGAAAACACGCGCAAATGAAATCACACAAAAATAGACATAACTTACATTGAATAAGGGGGGATGCAGTCTGTGATTTTTCAAAATTCGCTTAAAAGCAAAGCACTAATGTAAAATTACTTTAAAATTCGCGCAAAAAAAAAAAAATAATAAGGAAATAAAATATGACTAATAAAAAATTTCAAATTTGAAAAAAATTGATACAAGACAAACTTTTTTTAACTATAATATTTAATTTTATTCAAAATAATATATTTTTATGCATAATTTACAGTACAGTAATTTACATTTTTTATACATGTTTTAATTATTATCGCTATTTGTGAAAAACACGTTCGTTTGCAAACTGAAGAAATACAACTTGCGTCAACTTCACACTCATGTTGTGTCAGTGGTTTTCTGGTGACAATGTAATTAGTAATTAATCTTTGAGATGACGATTTTATTAATTGTTTATGAAACTAACAACTAAAAATTAAATTCTTATTTTTGTCTTTAATTTTTTAATTTTCAATTCTGTTTAAAAATCAAATTTCACATCACATTAATTTCAAGTTGCCAAGTAATTTTTAAATTGTTAATTACAATTAAAAATCAGATTTTAATTGTCAAATTTAATTGTGCCCACTGCTATTACTCACCTTTTAAAAATAAACTTGTGGACACTAAATGATTAATACTGTAATTGATTATGTTCTTTTTTAAAAAGCAATAACAGAATGTGATTTAAAATGCAAAATTAACATGCGCAATGTTTGAACAAATTTACATTATAATCTTGTAAAATTTAATGTGTGTACACATAAAATGTGGAAATCATGATTTTAATTTCATTATTGCATAAAATTTTACTATTATAAAGCACTGAAAATATTGAAATTACTAGGATGAAAGTCGAATTCCAATAATGTGCTATTACTTTCAATATAACGTAAGTGTGCGAAATTTATTTTTTAAAGTAATAGCGCATTATTTTAGTTCAACTTCCAATGACACATGAATCACGTAATTTCAAAATCATGTTAAATAAGTCCGCGAAAAAAAAGACCCAGGTGTACTACATTTCTAATCTAAGCCAAAAGGAAAAATATTTAATAAAACAAATCAGTTTTTTTGGTAAAAAAAAAAAAAGAATAGACAAAAGTTATCAACAAGAAATGTAAATTGTTTTAAAAAATAGAAAATATTTTTATTTATATAAGTAACAACATGGAGTAAAGATAATTGCAGAAAGGAGTTAGCTGTTACCTGAAAAGCTTTTCTTTACAATTATGTAATAGTTTTTAACTGCTATATCAATTGAATTTCTTGAAATCAGGATGAATTTATATGCTAATATAGATATATTTATAACAAAATTATGGTCCTTATTCTCAGGAGGCTATAAAGTTATCAGGCAAGGGCAGAGGATATTAAGCTTTTCATGATAGTGGACTAAAGCTGCCATTCAATGATGATGTTATATAGATACCTATGATCACAGATTATTTCTTGTAAAGGAATATTGCACATATTGGAAGAAAACTGTCCTAGTGAAGTTAATAGAAAAGGAAGAGACGATTTAAAAAAGAGACATCCACTTTACGAATATACAAATATGGTAGCACATATTGAATTCATTGTAAAGAAAGAGTGAAAGAACAACATTGTGAAGATTGGTAGTATATCAGACAGATTAACAAGATTAGTTATTTAAATGAATGTAAGATACCAACTGCTAGTAATTCAGATTTTGTGATAAAGAAGCAAAGAATTTTTATATAATGAGCAAAATGCTTTTTCGTCAAATCAAACAATGTTTTAAAAATAACCTGGAAGACTTTAATACTAGAATTATAATAAAAGTGCTGTAGAGAAATTTGTTTGGGAGCATAGATATGACAGAGGACACAACTTGTGTAGATTGCAGAAAAATAAAAACTATAAATTATGAATTCTTACTTTAAGAAAAATGCTATATGGAAAGGACATGGGAGCTTCCAAATAAATGTATAGTATAATTGGATTATATTTTGACTAACAAAACTATATATTTCAACTGCAATAGTATTAAGTATGTAATTGTATGGAAAAAGCTGATATCATAGAATTATGGAATAATCATTATTAAAAGAATCAATAATCATTCACAAAAAAAAACATCACATTTATTGAACAGAAAAAATGAGCAAAAGTTCAGCAATAGAATCAAGTATCAACAATCATCTCTTGTGATTAGATTTAGAAGAGACATAATGTGAAATCTTAGGCTAATCATCGTCTAATCAACGCCAAATTTAGAGCATAATATTATAAACTTTTTAGAAGAGACATAATGTGAAATCTTAGGCTAATCATCGTCTAATCAATGCCAAATTTAGAGCATAATATTATAAACTTAATCCCCAATATTTCAGAGCACACACATACTTAAGTGCTAAAAATAATTATAAAAGTAATCGTCTATCAAAAATGCTGGTTTACATTATATCAATGCTGATCATCATCAATGCCCAGAGTCATGTGATCCCATGGAGTATAATGACCATCAATAAATTAATAAGCATACTCATATACATAAATAAAATGAAATATGTGTTCTTTAAAAGTGATCTTTACCCTTGATTCATCAAAGTAATTCTATTGAGGAATATGTGAATCAACACACATATGCTTATATATATATATACACATAATCATAATTACCCCAAATCCAAAACTCAAACATACTAGCCAAGAAAATAAAATCTAAAACATTACCGATGATTTCACTACTACAAGGAACTTCTCAAAAATAAAGAAACTACAAAACAACTCCATATTTAAATTAAACAGTACCCACAATTCCATTTACTTCCCATCCACCCTTAATAAAAAAGAACTTTTAAATAAGTTAATTGCTTCAGATTATAAATTTTTACTAATAAAGATTCTTCCCATCCACCCTTAATAGAAAAGAACAGTTAATTGCTTCAGATTATAAATTTTTTACTAATAAAAATTCTTTAATTCTTTTTATTATTTATTTTGATTACTTGTTGATTAGTTTAGTTTTATGCTTTTAATGTTTATATATATTTATTGCAAATATCTTCATGTCCACGTTATCTTTGAGAACACAAAAACTCTAGTAACTGTGATTGAGAATAAGAAAATATATATATACAAACTTAATCCATGCTAGCATTAAGTAACTTAATCAGATATAACAATATATATTAAAACGAAAGATCTATAGTGTTCTATAATAGAAATAAATTATTTTGATTTACAAATATTGAAACTGTTAGATCTGTTTCACCTATTATATTCTATAATAGTGTATTTCGTTTCATTCAGATGCATGTATTTCTTTCATTTATAACTTTGAATGTGCTTGTAATATTGCTGAGTATGTGCATGTATAATCGCCTTGTTAATTATAATATGAAAATACAGTCATAAATATTTATATATATGCATATTCATTTATGATTGTCAAAACTGAAGTAAACATAACAGTGTAGTTAGAATACATGTAAATTAATAAAATTATTCATTTAAGTTTCAATATTCATTTTAAATAATTTTCAAGTTCTATTGTTTGTTTAAAATTACACAAGCTGTAATTTTGTTTACAAGTTTTAACATTTTGTCTAAAAATAATCTTTTGGCTTAAACCTGACTCATTTAAAATTATAACTAAGACAAATTATAAAATTCAGACAGGCGTAAATTCATACTATATGCTATGGCAAGACTCTAGGGAATATATTTTTGGCTCTGGGATGTAGCTATGATGCAAATTGAAAAACTCGAGGGAATAGAGCTTTTAAGTCCAGATTTAACTATAGCAAATATTAAAAACTAAGTAAAAATTTAGTTAAAGGCAAAGTTTGAACCAGTAAACAAGTGACATGGCAAAAGTAAAAGAGGGAAAGATCTACTGTCAAAAATAAATATAAAAAAGGCCTGTAATAGCCATAAAAGATGGTTGTTGTTGCTGCTGATAAATATTTCTGAAAGACCAGTGCTGAAAAAATAATTAAAAAGCTGTTTCTGCCTTACTTTAGCAAGCTGAATTCTACTAAGCCATTATCAAAGCTGTTACAATCAGAACTGTGAGCTAGGGACAATAGAAAGACACCTATTTTCCCAGACCACTGCTACCAAATGAGAGAAAACATCAACCTCAACTCAAGGTCTATTGATGAAGAAGCTGCACCTGAAACACCAGAGAGTTCCTGACCGAAGTGATGGAGGAAAGCTATCCCAAAGTAAATTTACAAAGCTGCATCCAGACTTAAACCTAGAAAAGCCACAGCTGATCTAACAGAGAGAAGATGCACAAAAAAATGCCTTGAAAGACTCACTACCAAGATTATCGGTAAATCATTCTGCAGAATACATTAATTTCATAACTAAACTCATTCTAAATTAAAAGCTAGCTAACTAATCAAATCTCATATTTAATTATATCATTTAAATGTTCAACTAAACTGTTTATATTAAAGTCATTTTAAAGCTTAGAACACTTTCAAAATTCTTGCTTGATCATAACTATTTTAAGTAAGCACAAAGATTTAAGTTCTATAAAACCATTTCAAACAAATTTTTCATTTCTAAATCACAACTTTATTGATCATTTTATGCAATTGGTTCTTATGCCATCTATCTTTAGCTTTAATTTCATGTTTATTAGTTTATGCCATGTTCATCAGAATGGAGTTTTGTAGGTTTTAGTAATTATTGAAGGGGCGAGTAAGCACCTTTTCCGTTAATGTCAGATTATTGTAATATAAAGAAATATAGGCAAAACTCCCTTCTGAAATCAAACTATTATTTATGCTAGAGTGAATCAGTTACTTGCACAAGTTATTTAAAATGTATATTTTAAGTATGTTATTTAAAACGCATATTTTGCATATGTTATTTAAGATGCATATTTGCGTAAGTTATTTGAAATAGATATTTTATGAGTTAGTTAAATTTAATATTTGAGTAAGTTATTTAAGAATCAATTTTTTGGGTGAGCTATTTAAGAATCCATATTTGAGGTAGATTATTTAAAAATCAGTCCATTTGATATTAGATGTAAATTATATGACCTATAATTAATGTTTCAAGTTCTAGTAAATCTTTAAATTTGCTATACCTCCATTTAATTAAAGATTATTTTATAAAGCACAGATGGTATTGAAATTAAACTGATAGAGTGCAAATTTCTCAAGCGCTTATGACTACCAACAGCCAATAAGATCTTAAGCACTGGGACAGAGAATTTAACAAGAAAAGAGTGGTTCCACTCTCTTCTTTAAATCTATACCTCCATTTAATTAAAGATTATTTTATAAAGCACAGATGGTATTGAAATTAAACTGAGAGAGTGCAAATTTCTCAAGCGCTTATGACTACCAACAGCCAATAAGATCTTAAGCACTGGGACAGAGAATTTAACAAGAAAAGAGTGGTTCCACTCTCTTCTTTATTTGTCTTTCTATATATCCAAGCCAGTCCAAAATACTTATATCTGAAAGTATGAATATTAAATATCATCACACTTAATTAATTGAGTTCAAATTATAAACATACAGCGTGAAATCTTTTGATTTACTAGACAGTAGTTTTTCGATGTTATAACTTTGCATATTGTAAGTAATATTATTTTATAAAGTGCAGATGGTATTGAAATTAAACTGAGAGAGTGCAATTTTCTCAAGCTGTTGGTAGTCATAAGCACTTGAGAAATTTGCACTCTCTCAGTTTAATTTTAATTAAAGATTAAGAAGCTATGAAAAGATCCCTATACCAGAATCTCATTATCGCCTTTACCATGTGACTTAATAATCTCATTTATGAACTGAACTGTGGTAGTAGCACTGAAAGAAGCTAATATTTTGGCGTAATTAATTTATGAAAAATATTAAATTAGCATTGTGAATGTATTGCTAGTCAGCATAAATATGCATCTCTCCTTGCTATACCTATAATGGCCTACATCATGATCATTTTGATGTCAAGTCATACCTAGAAGTTGAGGTGACTGTGACATTTATTTGTATTTGAATGAACCAAAGTGTTCCAAAGGGCTCGTAAGCCACTGTTCTGCTCATTTGAATAAAAAAGCCTCTTCGTATTATAGCAATCATCTCGGTCTGAGGAACCGATTACTAAGTAATAAACCTTAATTAAGAACACATTCGAGGTGCACTTATTCTGATACTATAGTTTATAATGCACTAGAATCTGACATTTGACTGACACACCTCAGTTCAGCTTCCCTAGAAAGTAACTTCGGCTTTGATCCGATTCGGAATCTGAATTAATGCGTTTATCTGTGTAGCAATTATAAAATATTATACAAATATTGTTATAGTTGAGTTTAAACTTAGTAAAAATAATAGTATAATCTCTATCAGTTACCAATAAATTGATTACTAAACTATTACTGATTTCCACTATATAGAACATAGCGTCAGTTAGGACATGGAAGATGGTATGAGCATATTAAAGTCATAGACTAATTAAACATTTTGTAACCTCAACAGCCATTCACTTGCATGTAAGCACTATATAATTTATTTTATTATATTATTTGTAACCCTGAATATTCACTCACCTGCATGTGAGAACTGTATAATTTGCTCTAGTATATTATTTGTAACCCCGATTATTCACCACCTGCATGTGAGCTCTGTATAAATGGCTGTATTATATTTTCATAACCCTGAGTATTCACTCACCTGCGTGTGAGCAAACTATATCCTATTTGTTTTGCTTTATAATTTATTGTTACCTTAAATTTATAAATTATAAATTTATCTGTCTCCACTCTTGCTCATTACTTTATGAATCATTAGTTAAGTTATATAATATATAATGGGGGGATGTCTCATGTTTTACTGCTTTGCTATTGCTGGAATGTGAATGAAGAGATATCGAGTGTAACCTCAGGCATGTCATTCACAATGGGTTGACTTGGAAGCACAAGTAGGAGAATTAAGGTATGATCAGACATAGGATATTACTATCCCAACTGGGTCAGCTTTTGGTTCTCTGGCTTGGACTCTCAGTCTGTTGAGAAAATGTTCAAACCTGACTGTTACATAGCTATATTTTTTCCTCTGGAATTACTGACCCAATGTGTGGCTTAGACTAAGTACATGACACTGAGTAGAATAAACTCATAATCTAGTATTATAATTGATAAGTAATTGAGTTGGTAAAGAATTTAAATAACTTTAATGTCAGAAACAACATGTGATTCATGGAGGGATGAGCAAGTAAATGATCAAGCAAAAAAAAAAATACACAAATGATCAAGCAAGAAAAAGAAATACACACAAACTGAAAAAAAAAAAGAGAGAAGGGAGAAAAAGTTTTATTTTTAAAGGGAGAAATGTCAAGTGGCAAGACAGAAGCTCGGTGAGTCTAAAAATTTATTTCATTATTTAGTTGTGTTTATTATGTATTTAATTATGTTATTAGTAAAGATCTATCAGGTGGTAACTAACAAAAGGAAAAATAGGCAAAGAACAAGGGTGAGTGAGGTAGTTATAGGTAGCCAGTGAGTCAGCTGTTAAATAAGAAAAAAGTATATCAAAGATAAATAAAAATAGCACAAAATTAGATATATAAAATAAAAATAAAATGGAAGGAGAAAGAAAAGAGGAGGGAAAAGAAGAACAGCAGTAGCAGATAGGAAAAGAAGTAGGAAGCAAGGACAAAACTCCCTGATCTCAAATAGTAGGAGATAGTAACAACAGTGTAGAAGAGGAAGTAGATGTTAGCACAAATAAGAACACAGAAGATGAAACCAGGCCAAAATCAGCACAAGGAAAGTGATATAGGGAAAAGTAGGAAGTGGTAGATGAGGGACTCAGCATAATGGCAATAATGAAATGGATGATGGAAGAGAGAGAAAAGGATAAGTCTGAAAGAAAAGAAAAGGAAAGAAGAGATAAGGAAGATAAGGCTGAAAGGAAAAAAAAGAAAAGAGATATAGAGAAGAAAGAGAAGAAAAAGTAAGGAGAGATAGGGAAGAAAGGAAGAGAGAGGAGATGACTCGAGATATAAGGCAGATATTCAAGAATGTGGAATTAAAAGATGAAACTGAGATGGGGGAAATCAACAATGGAGTGTAAAAGGTCAAATGAGGAAACCCAGAGATAGTGTGAGGGGCTTTTGGAGGTATAAGAAAAAAAATTTGGACAAAAGAAAAAAGGAGATAGGGAAGAAAAAAAAGGATAAGGCTGAAAGGAAAGGAA
Source organism: Epiperipatus broadwayi (assembly GCA_028023455.1). NCBI lineage: Eukaryota > Metazoa > Onychophora > Udeonychophora > Euonychophora > Peripatidae > Epiperipatus > Epiperipatus broadwayi. The sequence goes on along the minus strand of JAQFVV010000596.1, from coordinate 240,942 downwards.
AGAAGAAAAGAGATAGAGAGAAAAAAGAAAAAGACAAGGCTGAAAGGGAAAAAAAGAAAGGAAAGGGAGAGAGAAAAATGAAAAAGATAAGGCTGAAAGGGAAAAAAGAAGAGATAGAGAAGAAAAAGAAAGGAGAGATAGAGTAAAAAGCATAAAGGTTAAGGCTTAAAGGGAAGAAAAAGAAAGGAGAGATAGAGAAGAAAGGGAAAAAAAGAAAGGAGAGATAGAGAAGATAGGAAGAGAGACAAAGAGGAGATATTTCACTACCTAGGGCAAATATTAGAACAACAGGGAAAGCCTCTACATAAAAAGATACTAGAGATAAGACAAGTAACTGAGAAAAAAGTGGAAGCCTAGAAAGAGAGTTAGAGATAGTGAACAAAGGGACCTCAGAAGGAAGAGTAAATGTAATACAAAAAATACAGGGGCTGCAGGAGAGAGAGGATAGAGTAGAAAAGAAGCAGAAAGAGATAATGATAATAGGCAAAGAGCTACCACAGAAAAACATAGGGTCAGCTAGTGGAGTCAAGGGAGAAATAAAAGAAGCAGAAGATAGGTTCATTCAAAGAGAAGAAGTCAGAGTGGAAGATAGAGATTCATCAGAAACAGAAATAAAAGTAGAGAAAATAGCTAGGTTAGGAAACAAAGAAAGTGGTCAGAGCAGTGTGAGAGCCAGAGGAGAAGAGTATCTTAGGGAAGAGGTGAGCACAGAAAGCATGAAGGGGGTCATGGTAGACATAAATAGTGTTACATGACCAACCTATGTATTAAGGTATATACAGGTCAAGATAGAGGTTGAGAACTAATTTTTCCAATGGGCTGGTAGGCAGCATCATTCAAATGTGAAGCCTTTCCATTGAAACCAAGCTAGCCAACATAGCACAGTGGCAGTATTTCACATACAGCAAATGCATACAGGTTTATCCTGTAGTGGCAGTAAGTACCAAAGAGACAGTGAGGGTACCCCAAGAAAGGCAAATGCAGAAAGTAGGGGAGCCTGTAACTAAATTAGTGGATGGAGTTGCAGATTTTTCTCTATAGGCAGGGAGCAGTGGTATGGTGCAACAATAGCTTAGCTTACATACATATTAAACTCCATAGAGAACCCACAGTCAAACTCTTGGGAGAAATAAGAGAAATAGAAAGATTGTATGGTATCACTGGAGGGGACCTTGCAGTGCAGAGCATAATTAAAACTAAGAGTGAACCCACAGGATTTCCATCACAGAGACTTCATTTTGATAACAGTAGTCCACCAGTCATCCCTATAGTAGTGAAACCATGGACCACCAGGGTAAAGAGCAGGCTCGAATATACCGGAAATGTGCAGCTGAGCATAAGGAAAAAAAAGAAACCAACTTGCTAGTTTGAAGTAAGGGACCAGGTTTGGGTAAGAGATAAACCTCCAAATAACAGACCCTTATCCAAGTACAGAAAATTCTACCTACTCTACAAAGGGCCAGACCAGATAAAGGAAAGCTGGAGAAAAATACGTTTAGATCACATAACATACAATGCAGGGAGCTTGAAGCTATTTCTATTAAATGGACAGAACCAGAGGCTCTCTCAGAACAGCATAGATAACATTATATTTAGGTTCTTTCATGCTGTATGTTAGTTTATTGATAATTAGAATTAGTTTACCCTATTTAATCTTATTTATCCATTTATAAATCATATTTATAACCTATAGTAAGGGAAGTTAGTAATTAGAATTAGCATTACCTTATTTATTTATTTATAAATAAGATGTATAACCTACTACCTGAATTATAGAGAGTTAGAATAATTAGAATGTGTTACCTTATTTAATCATCTATAAAGCTTATTTATAACCTATTACTTCAATTATAGTAAGGTAAGTTAGTACTTAGAATTAGTGTTACCCTATTTAGTCATATTTATAATCTATTACCTGAGCTATTTAATAATTATGTTACGATAATCGTATTTAACTGTGCTAGAGCAAGAAAGTTGGTGTATTAGCTGCTCAAATGATCCAAGACCTAAAAGATAGTATCAGAAAGGAGAAAGGAGATTGAGGAAAGTAGATAATACTAATAAAAAAAATAGTGATGGGGTCAGATAAAAGTTATGTGAGTTGTGTGTAGAATCACTAGATAAAAATACGAGCTACAAAAAGAGAATAGAGGTGGAAGAAAGGTCTTTTTTTTTCATCCGGGAATGGATTGCTATGAAACAGATCTGTTTTACCTATTATATTCTATAATAGTGTATTTCGCTTAACTCAGATTGCATATATTTCTTTAAAACTTTGAATGAGCTTGTAATACTGCTGAGTATGTGTGTATAATCACCTTGTTGATTCTAATATGAAAATACAGTCATAAATATTTATATACGTGCATATTCATTTACTTTTGTTAAAACTGAAGTAAACATAACAGTGCAGTCAGAATTCATGAATATAACAAAATAATAAGTTTAAATTAATAAAATTATTTATTTAAGTTTCAATATTCATAAAATTATTCATTTAAGTTTCAATATTCATTTCAAATAATTTTCAAGTTCTATTGTTTGTTTAAAATTACATAAGCTGTAATTTTGTTTAAGAGTTTTGACATTTCATCTAAAAATAATATTTTGGCTGACACTTGACCCATTTAAAATTATAACTAAAACAAATGATAAAATTCAGTCAGGCGTAAATTCATACTATATGCTATGGCAAGACTCTAGGGAATATATTTTTGGCTCTGGGATGTAGCTATGATGCAAATTGAAAAACTCGAGGGAATAGAGCTTTTAAATCCAGATTTAACGATTTAACTATAGCAAATATTAAAAACTAAGTAGAAATTTAGTTAAAGGCAAAGTTTGAACCAGTAAACAAGTGACATGGCAAAAGTAAAAGAGGGAAAGACCTACTGTCAAAAATAAATATAAAAAAGGCCTATAATAGCCATAAAAGGTGGTTGTTGTTGCTGGTGTTGATAAATATTTCTAAAAGACCAGTGCTGAAAAAATAATTAAAAGGCTGTTTCTGCCTTACTTTAGCATCTGAATTCTACTAAGCCATTACCAAAGCTGATACAATCAGAACTGTGGGCTAGAGACAATAGACAGCCATCTATTTTCCTGACCACTGCAATGAATGAGAGAAAACATCAACCTCAACCCAAGCCCCATTGATGAAGAAGCTGCACCTGAAATACCAGAGAGTTTCTGACAAAAGTGATAGAGGAAAGCCGCCCTGAAGTAAATTTATAAAGCTGATCCAGACATAAACCTAGAAAAACCACAGCTGATTTAACAGAGAGATGATGCACAAGAAAGAATGCCTTGAAAGACCCACTACCAAGATTACCAGTAAATCATTCTGGAGAATACATTAATTTCATAACTAAACTCATTCTAAATTAAAAGCTAGCTAACTAATCAAATCTCATATTTAATTATATCATTTACATGTTCAATTAAACTGCTTATATTAAATTCATTTTAAAGCTTAGAGCACTCTCAAAATTCTTGCTTGATCATAAATATTTTAAGTAAGCATAAATATTTAGGTTCTATAAAACCATTTCAAACAAATTGTTCATTTCTAAATCATGACTTTATTGATCATTTTATGCAATTGGTTCTTATGCCATCTATCTTTAGCTTTAATTTCATGTTTATTAGTTTATGTTATGTTCATCAGAATGGAGTTTTGTAGGTTTTAATAATTATCGAAGGGGCGATTAAGCACCTTTTCCGTTTATGTCAGATTATTGTAATATAAAGAAATATAGGCAAAACTCCCTTCTGAAATCAAACTATTATTTATGCTAGAGTAAATAAGTTACTTATATTGCCCCAAATAAGTTATTTAAAATGCATCTTTGCACAAGTTATTTAAAATGTATATTTTACGTATGTTATTTAAAACACATATTTTGCGTATGTTATTTAAGATGCATATTTGCATAAGTTATTTGAAATAGATATTTTATGAGTTAGTTAAAATTAATATTTGAGTAAGTTATTTAAGAATCAATTTTTTGTGTGAGCTATTTAAGAATCCATATTTGAGATAGATTATTTAAAAATCAGTCCATTTGATATTAGATGTAAATTAACTGACATTATAATTAATGTTTCAAGTTCTAGTAAATCTTTAAATTTACTATAACTCCATTTAATTAAAAATTAAGAAGCTATGCAGAGATCCTTAAATCAGATTCTCATTATCGCCTTTACCATGTGACTTAATAATTTCATTTATGAACTGACCCATGGTAGTAGCATTGAAAGAAGCTAAGATTTTGGCATAATTAATTTATGAAAATATTAAACTAGCATTGTGAATGTGTTGCTAGTTAGCATAAATATGCACCCATCCTTGCTATATCTATAATGGCCTACACCAGGGTCATTTCCATGTCAAGTCACACCTCAAAAGTTTAGGCAACTGTGATATTTACTTGTATTTAAAGGAACTAAAGTGTTCCAAAGGGCTCGTAAGTCATTGTTCTGCTCACTTGAATAAAAAGGTCTTTTCATATTATAGCAAGCAGCCTGGTAGGTAATAAACCTCAATTAAGAACACATTCAAGGCACGCTTATTCTGATACTATAGTTTATAACGCACTAGCATCTGACGTTCGACTGCCACACCACAGTTTAGCTTCCCTAGAAAGTAACTTTGGCTTTGATCTAATTCGGTATCTGAATTAATGCATTTATCTGTGTAGCAATTATAAAATATCATGCAAATATCATTACAGTTGAGTTTAAACTTAGTAAAAATAATAGTATAATTTCTATCAATTACCAATAAATTGATCACTCTAACTATTACCGATTTCCATTATATAGAACATAGTGTGAATTAGGACATGGAAGATGGTATGAGCATATTAAAGTCATAGACTAATTAAACATTTTATAACCTCAATAGCCACTCACATGTGTGTGAGAAATATGTAATTTACTTTATTATATTATTTGTAACCCTTGCTATTCACTCACCTGCATGTGAGCACTGTATAATTTTCTCTAGTATATTATTTGTAACCCTGATTATTCACTCTCCTGCATGTGAGCTCTGTATAAATGGCTGTATTATATTTTTGTAACCCTGAGTATTCACTCACTTGCGTGTAAGCAAACTATACCCTATTTATTTTGCTTTATAATTTATTTTTACATTAAATTTATGAAATATAAATTTATCTGTCTCCATTCTTGCTCATTATTTTATGAATCACTAGTTAATTTATATAATATGTAATGGCGGAAGTGTCTCATGTTTTACTGCTTTGCTATTGCTGGAACATGAATGGATATTGAGTGTAACCTCAGGCATGTCATTCGCAATGGGTGGACTTGGAAGCAGGAGTAGGAGAGTTGAGGTATTATCAGACATAGGATATTACTAAGCTGACTTGGTCAGCTTTTGGTTCTCTGGCTCGAATTCTCGGTCTGTTGAGCAAATGTACAAACCTGACCATTACAATATTGGCTAATATTTTGTAGATTGGTAAAGTTAATTATACATTAAGAAACTTTAAGTTGTAGTTCATAGATATATAAATTGTAATAAGTATTAAACAACCACATATTTATCTAATAATACCAAATATTCCAATCATTAGTAAATCAGTAATCATTACCAATTTTAACTAAATACAATTGATTCAAAGTTAAAGGTGTATGATATATACAAGTGCATATAGATGTGCATAACAAATTTTTTTGTTTCTTGACTTTAATTATTTTACTCTACAAATCCAGTTATTATTGTTTACAAGTCCAGATTGAAAGTTCTTTTAAACTCTTTTGCTTTTGTTTTCTCTGTAATCTTTAAGAAAGTTTACAGAACATTATCACCTATTAATTAATTTGTTGATCAGCTGTTTTACTTTTATTTAAAAGTTGTGTTATTTATTTCCAGATATATTATAAGAACTTTACTTTTTTCTTTTTTCAAAAAACGAAATTAAAGTGAAATAAATGGAATAGATTTTTTTCTTGGTTTCTTCATTGTTTAGAACTATATTCACAGTGTGTGTATGTATATATATATATATATATATGTCTGACAGTAGATATTTTGCTTCCAGGTGTATATAAGGCAGCATATATGTAAAGCATAGCAATCCAATATTAATAAATTGGCTTTTTACTATCATATCTAAATAATGATATACACAATAAATATTGGCAGTCCTCAACTCTATTTAGCTTCTATATTTTGAATTTCACCAGTAACAAGCAGTATCTAGTATACAAACATAAGAGCCATAAAATATATCGAGAAGGGTATCCTTATATCTCTGGAAGTTCAAACTCAACCAAACATGAAAACTAGCAACTGCTTTTTTACGTTCTCTCTAACTAATTAATCAAAATCTGAATCCCCCATTTATAGACTATAGCGAAATTTAAAAACAAGAAAATTAAAGTAAGATATTTTTCATTTTGATTAATAATAATTAAGAATTTAATTGCTATCATCCTTTTTTAATATATATTCAATAAAACTAGTTAGTTTAAAAAAATGTAAACCTTTAACTAAATCAGTAATGTACATTATTAAAAAAATCTTTTTTGTTTTATCCAAAAATATTTTTATTCCTTTGTTTCATTAAAATATTTTACATTTTTGTCAAAATCAGAAAAGTCAAATAAAATCATTTATATTAAATAAATTTAATAATGCTTGTATTAAAAAAACCTATTTTTCAATATATATGATTTTAAATAATTTATAATACTTTAAAATATCAAAATTATTTCTCAATCAAAACTTTAGTTATTCCGATTGTTTTTTTTAAAAATAATTATATATCTAATTTTGACTGTATCCATTTCTACTTTTCCTTTTAAGTTTTAAATATATATCTGTACACACATACTAATGTCTCAATATATTCAGCACAGAAATTGTCATAGATTAGTAAAATGCAAAACATATGTTAATATGAAACTAGAAAGATGAAAATATTAAGGAAGACAGCATTAGTAGATGAGATTCCTAACCTTCAAAAATACTCCAATGAATTTAAATTAGATCTTGTACATCGTTCGTATGAACAGAATTTGAAGATGTTTCAGATTTGAATAAAATCAATAAAAAGATAATATATACTCTACTAAGAACTGCAAGAAAGATAACTAATACAAAAAAAAAAGTAATTTACCTGTAAAATTTCTGCTGTTATAAGAGAATACATAAAGAAAAGAAGAAATGTGGACATATTTTAAAATGATCCATTTGGAAGAATTGAATTTCTGGAGTTTGTAAAATGATAGAAAAGATTTAATAATGATATAAGAAAATATAATTATGAATTGTAGGGAAAGCTGTAGAACAGAATAAAAGTCTCAAAAATTTAAAACAACATCTTAGTATTGGAAGGAAGTTTTTTCAGTTATAAGAAGCAAAAATGAAACTATTACTATGAAAAGATATAATCGCATGAAATGTATCTATAGGAAATTATATGATAATAAAACAAAGATTCAAAGTATTTCCAATAATTACTACACCTTGTAATTTGCCATGTATTATAATTGGAAAGTTTCAGATGCAATTAAATCTATGAAGAAGAGAAAAACTGGAGGAAATGATGGAATTATTAGTAATGTTGTAAAAGAAGATAAAAAAAGTAGAAAAATTGTTGGCAAAGCTATTTACCAAATATGCAAATAATAAAGATTTACCAGATGATTGGAATAATGTAGTAGCAATATTGAAATTTAAAAAAAAAGATAAAGAACGTACTAGAAATACTGACCTATACATTGTTCTATGAAAATCTTCAATTGAGATAATTACAACTTATCCACAATGAACTTTGGATTCTAACTATGTGAAAAATCAAATTAGATTTTAAATGTTTTTAACACTAGTGGTTCTCATCCAAATATTGATAGATGTTATAAAAAAGTGCAATGAATATGAATTGTCATTACCATTAGATTTGTAGACTAAGAAAAAGCATTTGATTCTATATGTATTTCTATGGTGATTAAAGCTTTAAAATAATCAAATTATTGATCTAGGATATTGCTTCATTCACAAAAATATTTATCAAAATGTAACATCAATATAAGAAAATTAACATTGAGAAGAATGAATGGCAAAGTATTTCCAATTCTATAAATGTTTTTATTGCAGTTTTACAAGAAGTTTTTATAGTATAAAATGTGAGCTAAGAGAGTAAAAGTAAATGGACATTACTTAAGACATCTAAATTTTACAGATATTGTGATTGTTGTTTTTATAAAGATTGTTTCAGAGCTTCAGGAAATGTTGCAAAAATTATCAGATATATTAAAGAAGAAAATAAAAAAATGATGATCATAAATGAGAAGAATTAACAGCTATAAATACACTGGTCTGATCATTAATACAGATGGGAAATAAAATGGATAAAATTTATCATAGAATTGAACTCATTGAACTTGAATGGGCTGCTTTATATGAAATAACTTGATATTAAAAGGAAATATTTCTTACATGTTTGAAAAGGTAGATTTTTAATATATGTGTTGTGTGAGTTTTTATTTCTGATGAATTTGAGATGGGCACTTAACAAAACAATTATGCATATACTTTAGGCCATTCACTGGTGTGTGGGATGATATATAATAGGAGTGTCAAGAAAAAATCAAAAAGAAAATTGAGAGAACAAAGTGATATTCCTATCATATTTGAAGAGGTAAGGGATTGAAATAGGGTTATACTGGATTATATTGCTAAAAGTGATAATATTATATAGATATTTAACATTTCAAATTATATTTAAGATACTGTAATAGACCTAGAAAAAAATCACATGTGATATGAATTAATAAAATAGTAAAATTTGCTGGTATGACATGGAGAATGAAAAAACTAGATTAAGCTTGGAGAGATCTTCAACCTTAGCTGGATTGATAATAGTTAAAAATGGTGATACTAAATTTAGTATATTTTATTTAATATGTAAATAAAAGGCAGGTAAATAAATATAAAATATCATTGTGTGATAATGTGGAAAATATTGTTAAAGTCACAGCTGACATGAAAGTTAAACAATCCTAAAGAGTCAATTGATACGGTTTTAATTATTAAAAGTTATAAGAGTGGCTAAACTCAGAATTTTTCATCATTATGGTCTTAACTAACATTATAATTTCACTTTCAATAATATACTATAAAAAGAAAATTATTAAATATTAATTACAATGGCGAAGTTAAATAAAATGGCTCACATGCTACTGCAATAATTAAGTTTTTCAAGACAGGTTAAGAGCAGCTACTAATTATAATCAAGTAATAACTTTTTGCTTTAATAGAAGTGCTTCATATAGGGAACAATGGTAAACTTGATTATCATTATTCCTATAAGAAATCAAACATATTAATGCAAAAAGTTATTGCACTTTAATTACAGAGTTTAATTTATATTATAGTCAAACGAATATTCTGATAAATGGTTCTATTTCGTTATTATTTGTTATCATTTAACCTAATTTTATTTTAGGATACGAATTTACGAATATATATATATAATAACGAAACTTAAATATATTCCAAACAATGGTAAACAATTTATAATATAATATAAATAAAACTCATAAAGAAATATTTTCGATTATATTCATAATCATTATCAACTCAATTTTCAAAATGGAATCATCTATTACCAACGGAAACACCTGTCGATTTAAATATCTCACAATTCATTAATCCTAATATTTGCTGACTGTCTATCTATTATCGTATTTTTATACCTACTAATAAAAACTGCCTCTTTAATTTTTCTTTTTTTATTATCTTGTTTACCCTTGTTTGGAATATATTTAAGTTTCGTTATTGTATTATTAATATTAGTGGACATTTATTTTGTTATATATATGAATAAACTTTAATGTTTGTTTAGCGACATTTTAAAGTGATAAAGAACCACGCATCTTAAAAATAAACATCCATAATAGATTAATTTAAACAAAATACTATTATATCCTATAAATTCATATAATAATAATAGATATGTAAACGTATCTTAAACGAACTGTAATATATCTATATGCACTGACACACAACTTCACCTTTATCTGTATATCAGTGCATAGATATATAATCCGTAAATTCACATAGCAATTACAAGTTACTATTAAAAATATAGGGATTTGAAGACAGACTTTCAAGTATCCTTTAACTATCCCCACTATCTCATACCACTGATCCACATGACCCTGCACATGTAGTAAAGATAAATAATCACCAATATACATATTTCATGCTGAACCAGCACTCATCAGTTCATCTAGGTCATCATCTCCCACACACATATATAATCAGTACTCTATTTATATTAAGATAGCAAATCTTCGTACTTTAATGGACAGGCTTCAATCTACTCCAACTCTTCAGCCATCAATACCATTAAAAATCTGATGATGGAACACCTGTATTTCAAATATTACACATTAAGCCTGCATCCTGCCCATCCCTCTTCTATGTATTTAAATGGATAAGTTCCTATACATGAGGGGTCAGAATGACTTGAGGTCAACATGGACATAGCAACAATACTGGCATCAGCATGGGATTTGGGCATTCCATCATCAGATTTTCAATAATATGGATAGCTGAAGAGTTGGAGGTTGGAGCCGATTGAAGCCTGTCCATTAAAACATGAAGATTTGCTATCTTAATATGAATGGAGCACTTATTATAAACATATGTGGAAGATGATGATCTGGATCAACAGATGAGGGCTGATTCAGCACAAAATACATATATTGATGATTATTTATCTTTATTACACATGTGTGGACATGTGTATCAGTGGTATGAGATTGTGGTTAGTTGAAGAGTGCTTGAAAGTCTGTGGTCAAATCCCCTATATTTACAATTAAGCTCCAGATATATGAAGAATGTCTGTATTTCAAAGTTACTATTAATTAATGGCATTTTGGAAGGCAAAAAATGGGGGATGGGTGCAAAATCAGTTAATTGCTCAATGTAATAAAAATTAATTATTTAATGTTTTAGCATTAGTTAATTACAATATGATGCTATTAAAAATCCAGTAGCAACAACTTATAATTTTAAAATTATAAATTTTATAATTTTATACTTGAAAAAAATGAAGGCTTAACAAATAATAATAATGTTATACCCCTATGCAGTTTTGTATGCTAATAGAAGGATAGACTTGGCATCATTCTCAGCATTTTTTTTAAAAAAACTCATTTTAGTGAATTGTATGGAATTTTTAAAAAAGTCACAAATTACATAGAATGACGAAGTTAGAATTAAAGGTTCCAGTTTATTGAATAGAATGTATCTATTGTGGTTAACCTATCACTAGAGTGATCAAACATCACATAACACAAATAACTGCATATTAATAATGACCTACATTTTTATAAAAGTTATATAAGTGTTAATAAAAGCAGTCTATAACTTTTTACTATTTTAGTGCTGTCTATTGTAAACTTGAATAATTAGTAGTTTATCAGATGGTTGTGCAATTCAATATTTACTTCTAAAGGCAAAACAAAAAACCAGGAAGATTAAAATGCACTACCATGAGGTAAAACATGATTATTCAATTTTACAATAGATTGTGTTAAAGTAAAGGGTTGAATATATATATTATAATATTAATATGAGTGTAAAAGTGTATGTATGATTGATCTTTTTATAAGTTAAAAATAACTGATTTATTATATTTATGATAATTTATATCATAAAACTTATTTATTTGTATTTTAGTCTTCTTAGTATGTCAAAAGTATTAAGATATTATGGATAAGTTTCAATGTTATTAGAGAAATGATGAATTATATTTTATGCAATGTTAAGTATTTTATATGGAGTGTCAATTTTAAGTAGTGGTATGGGAAAGTAGATTTATTGAAAATCCTATAGTGTTGGGAATGAAATATGATAAAATATAAAGTAAGTCAGAATATTTATGATATAATAGATAGTGACATTTTTCTAAAATCTGTAAGAGCTTGAAATAGTAGCCAAGATAAAAAATTAAGATAGACACAAGATAATGTGACCTTAAATTATATTTAGACCATGGAATCATTTTTTATAATTTTATAAGATATCCATCCCACACTTGTTATCACAAAAAATCACAATGGTATATATATATATATTATAAAAGGAAATTAAAGATTTAAGTAATGAAAATAACTAGGCATTTAAATGATGATAAGGTAAATCAATTTATTGCAAGAATAATGAAACGTAAAAGCAAATAGTATGCTAGAGAATATAAAAAATATTTTATAAATGTTTTATGGATTATCAAAGGTCAAAATACAGAATGAAAGTTTGAACTACAAGATATATGATATTGAAAAGAAAACCTGATAATTATTCTTATTATTGTATGTAATATAATAAAGTGTGATATCTTAATGAACACTTAAAATAATTAAATATTTATTTTATAACAAAATAATAAAAATAGAAAGAATAAAATAAGTTATAGAATTGCAATTAGATAGTGATATCATAGGAAGAATAAAAGTGAAGGAATGACAATGTAAAAGAATACATTTATGAAATATTTATAATTTGATAAAAATACAAATTATATATCTTTATTGATATATTTTTAATAAAAATTATTATGAAGTATATTAATGTTAATGGAATAAAGTATGGAATATATTATATCCTATTTGTAAATAATTTTAGAGTGAAATATAAATTATTTTAGTTTATTATAGTTATGTATTTAACATTAGTTTAAATATTTGAAACCAAGCACTCTTCCCAAACCTGGGAGCTTAATTGTAAGTATAGAGGATTTGAACTCAGATTTTCAAGCACCCTTCAACTATCCACACTATCTCATACAACTGATACACATGACCACACACATGTAGAAAAGATTAATAATCACCAATATACGTATTTCATGCTAAACCAGCACTCATCAGTTGGTCCAGACTATCATCTCTCACACATTTATATAATCAATGCTCAGTTTATATTAAGATAGCAAATCTTGATACTTTAATGGACAGGCTTCAATCCACTACAACCTCCAACTTTTCAGCCATCCATATCATTGAAAATCTGATGACGAAAACTCAAATCCCATGCTGATGCATGTCTTCATACTTTAATGGACAGGCTTCAATCCACTACAACCTTCAACTTTTCAGCCATCCATATCATTAAAAATCTGATGATGAAAACTCAAATCCCATGCTGATGGGATTTGAGTTTTCATCATCAGATTTTCAATGATATTGATGGCTGAAAGGTTGAATGTTGTAGTGGATTGAAGCCTGTCCATTAAAGTATGAAGATTTGCTATCTTAATATAAACTGAGCATTGATTATATATATGTGTGAGAGATGATAGTCTGGACCAACTGATGAGTGCTGGTTTAGCACAAAATACATATATTGGTGATTATTAATCTTTTCTACATGTGTGTGGTCATGTGTATCAGTTGTATGAGATAGTGTGGATAGTTGAAGGGTGCTTGAAAATCTGAGTTCAAATCCTCTATACTTAACATTAGTTTATAAACTTTTGCATAATATGTTAAATATTGTTTATTAAATATAAGATATATGGAAAATATTTTAAATTTTGTATAATACTACTATAATAAATGTTAATATCTGTTTTTTTAAATTAATACAGTGTTGAGAGTCTCTTTTTTGTTTCCAAGTCATTCTTTATCATTCTTGTCACACATATATTGTAATAAACCACTAAACATCACATGATCACTATCTCATATTAGCACATAATTGTTATTAAACAATTCAAAACAAAGCAAAACTCTCCATATAGTAGTGCCATCTTGTGCTAACAAAAGCAATCGATGGATGCCAGAAGGCTTGTGCATAAAATCCCTATCTAGTAACTACTCATCCAATATCCCCAGACTAGTTTCTGGCTTGTGGCCTTCATCAGTGAAAATATTAATTGTGTTTTCAATTTCATTCTCATAGTTTTGTAGTTAAATAGAGTTAAAAGGTGGGTGCTGGAGAGTTGCATTAGATCCTAAGATCTAGGTGCAGTCCTCTCAGATCCAAGCCTCCTCACTGATGAAGGCCACAAGCCAGAAACTAGTCTGGGGATATTGGATGAGTAGGCACTAGATAGGAATTTTATGCACAAGCCTTCTGGTATCCATTGATTACTCTTGTTAGCACAAGATGGCACTACTATATGGAAAGTTTTGCTTTGTTTTGAATATATTGTAATAATTGAATATGTTTGGTACTATTGCACATAATCTAAAATAAAATAATAAATAAGAAAAAATATGATGATTGTTCAAGACCTTTAATGCTGTATTTGTAAAATATTAATTAATTCAAAATTTTTATCATTTTCAATGATCATGATGAAGAGTGAAGAACTTGCATACCATATAAAAAAAATGATTGGATTATAATACACTGTGATAAAAAATGATTTTAAATTTGATTATGGTAGTTAATAATGATTAGTGCTGGTTAACAATTTTAGTTTAGTTTTTTAGTCAATTTATAAGAAAAATTTAGTTAATTATTTTAAAAGTGAGGAGTTGATTAGGGTATTTATTTTTTACTTATTTTTAATGTAGCTAGATATAAGTAATACCCCTTTCTACATTTGGTTATAATAATTAAATTTATTTATTTTAAGAAACAATAGTTCCCTGAGATGTTGATTGAGTTAAGGAATGTTAATAAAGGAGTGGTATGCAATAATTTCAATAAGTAGATGAATATTGAACTGTATTATAATTATATATAACCTAGAAAATGTTAATATTCAATATAATTCACTTATTGTGAATCATTGGAGTATTCTTGATTTTTTAGTGGAGTAGTGTTTTGTTATATTCCTATGCCACTGAGGATATGCTTTTGATATATACTCATTATTAAAAAGGGATATCTTACTAGATGATTAGATAACAAGTCTCATGACTATTGTTAAACATTTTTTTAATATTGATATAATATATTAGACATAAATGAGTAAAAGTTGTATTATTACAATTTTATATAAAATAAACAAATCTGATTAGACTGATCTAGAAGTTTTTGTTTATATTTACCATACATAATAGTTGGTGGGTTGGTCATCTGGTTAGACTACTATATATTGTAATCCAGTGCTTTTCGCACTTGGTTTTATTTAGCATTATTTCTGCATGAAATTAATGTTATTCTTTAGAAAAATAAAAAAAGTAAAATCAAAGTAATAATATTTGGTTAATAAAGTGTGATATCCATTTTGCCTAGACATGGTTATGTGAATACACAGTGTGTTCCTAATGCAATATCATGTTTTTAAAATGACATGAATAATCTAAGTAAGATATTGTTACAAGAGCAAGTTAATATAATTTAAAACAGGTGTAATAAACTGTAATTAGTTCCCGGTGTCAATTAAGTCATTGTAAGATTATATTGTTTTAAACAAAAGTAACTTCTGATAAATTCATTTTGAAGAAAATAATTTTAAGTGTAATTAAAATCACAGATAATCATTGTTGGTTTGAATGTATTTATTATTTTCATTATTAAACTTCTTTGTAATACATTTAAATAATACTGAAAATCATATGATTGTAATAAGTTTTTTTTCTTTTGTTTATGTTATAATCAAATAATTTTATTTTCTTGGTAGAGATTGATAGAGTTAAAAGAACAACCAATTCATACTCAAGTCATTTTTCATATAGTCTGCTTTCTGTATTTCAAAGATATAACAGTGCTGAAATTTGGTAACACAATTTTTTTTTTTTAATTTTGTAAAAATAAATGTATAATCTAAGTAAAGTTCTATCTACAATGTTTGGCTGAACGTTTTGGTAAGATATCTCGAATTTCTATGCCAGCTTTCTATTTAAAAACTTTCTACATTAAGTAATTATAGCACCTCTTGAAGTTGGATTTTTTTAAACAAAACCAAGAAAAATGAAGAAATTAGCTTTTATTTTGTCTAGATTAAGGAAAACAAATATTTTTCAAGTAAAAACTAATTAATATTTTCCTGGTATAGGAAAAAATAAATAAAAAGAATATTAAAAAAGAGAGAGAGAGAGAGAACTAGAAACATTTTTTTTTTGTGCCTTTGAAAAATAAATCGTCTGCATTAAAAATAATGCCATTTTATACATTGGAATATATTTTGTTCACTAAGAATGGTCTAGAAAAATTAATAAACATAATAATAATAAGCTACACACCTGCATGTTTTTTTTAAAAAAAAAGATAAAAAGAAAAACTTTCTTGAAGTAAATGTGAAGATCAAATATACCTGCATTCTTTAAAAGAAAAATACTATTTGGAAAATAAAGTGCTAAGATTATGAAAGATAACTTAATATCTTTAGTGACTTAAGAATAAAATAAAAATATATATTATACTATATGCAAGGTGGAATTCTTATAACTTCATCAGTTATTATCATACTAATCTATAGGAAAAGTGCACATTTTCTTCAATATTCTAGCTAGCTAAGTATACGTATCGTCTTTAAATAATGTGTGTGTTTATCATCTCGGTTATTCATATTCATTTTCATTAGGATCCAAACCTTATTATTATAATCCAATTGAAAATTAATCTTCGGTTCTACTATATTTTTTTTACATGTTTATTATTATAATTGCCAAAAAAAGAAAAATTTTCATAAGAAGAAGAAAAAAAAATGTGTTTATTACTTTCAGTGCTTTGTAAAATGTGACCGGATGAAAACTCTTCACCTGGACAAACAGCTCAATAGAAAAATAGTTCTGCTAATGAAATAATATGCATTTGTTTATTTAATGTTTTTTTAAAAGAAAAACTAATTAGTAAAAATTTTATTTTGTTTTATGATATCAATGTAGGTTAAGGTTTATATCAGTCACCTAACATTTTAAGGATATTGTAATGACAAATTTAGGTCTTACTATCATTACTTTGGGTTAAGTTTGTATTTAATATGAAGTAAAATCTATGAAATATATCTGATTTATTACATGCAACTGGAGATATAAACATTGCATGTTAGGTACTTAAAAGAAAAATGTTTTATATTTTTTGTTAATGGGTAAAACGTAAATTTATCAGAAGTAACAATCAAAATAAAAATGCTATACCAAGATATTTCTTGTTCAAAGTTTCAACAGAATTTATATTATATTAATTAAGTAATTTAGTAACAGTTATTCTTTAATAATACATCCACTTTATTTTAGTTTAAGCTCATATGCTATACATTGCTGTCGAATGTTCCTTCATTAGAATTAAATTTATTATGATTTTTTATATTTTTAATTCATTTGTTTCAGATATTGATTGAAGTAAACATTTAATATAGGTTTATTCTTATTAGTGTGTTTTGTTATCTTGCCTAAGTATAGAGTTGGTATATGCTTAATATCAGCATATTTTAATATTTATAATGTATTTTATTTTGAGGGAAGAAAATGCTCTCCCCAAAAACACTTTATTTTCTATGGGAGGATTAGTTTTTGATATAATGTTATGGTATGTTTGATAGTTCATGTGATTGATTCTCATGAAAAGAATGATCAAGAGTTGATATAATATTTAGTATTCTTAATGTATTTTAAATCCCAATAGAGGATTATATTGGATGCATGTTTGTTTCTTTAGGTGGTGAGATATAGATTCCACACCTATACATTTTATGCCTGAGTAATAGGCAAGAAACTATCAAATACTTCAGTGTAGTATTTTACTCTGCAGACATTAGTTGTTATTCTGCATTCCTCATGTGGAATTAAAGATAGTTCCACCATAGAAGGTGTAGATTATTGTGCTCTTTTAAAAGTTATGTCAAGAGTAAATGCTAGATTTGAGGTGTTAGTTCCTCAAGGTGCACTCAGTATCAGTAGTGCCTTAGTAATTGAGATCAATATCTGCATTGTGCTACTGAGCCTTGCTGGTAGTTCACAAGAAAGCCAATGGAGAAAGTTAATTTAAAATTGCATATTTTAAAATGCTTATTTAGTGAGTGAATGTTTGAACACAATATTTAGTATTAATTAAGAATTAAGAAATATTCTTAGGATGCAGTTAAACTTTTATAATTAAGATATTTATCATAATGTAGGTGGACATTAAGTTAAATGTGGAATGGTGAGGGGGACTTCTGATGAATGACCTATAATTAGTAATAAGTTATTTAATTAGAAACCATAACTTGGTTACCTTTATTAGTAATAGATTTAATATTTTAAAAGGATTGTATTGAACCCATTTATTAAATTACACAAATTATATGTAATTATTTTTGTGTACTTCATATCATAATATTAATAAATGAAAATAAAAAAAACAAAAATAGTTAGTCAATAACTCAAAGTAAAAGATTTATAGAAAGTTTACTAAATTTACAGATTAGTGTATTAGTAAATCAGATGCACATTTTGGCTAATTAATCCAGTGCAATAGTGTGACTTTAAACATGTATTAATTTGTAATTTTAATTTATACCCAAATAGTAGATGGATTAATGTGATGATTTATGTTTAGTATCAATGTGATACTATCTAATAAATTTGTATAATTTATTTAGTTCTGTGTTAATAATAAATTATAGTCTTTTCAATATTCGTAGTGAATTTTTTTTATATGCCAAATGTAAGTGTGTTTGCACAATATTTGCAAAACATTTTCTTGAGTCCAAAATCATCTCAAACTTTCGAAATCTTAATATACCAGATAGACAAATTTATGTAGATCTGAATATTTCATTTCATTTTATTTTAATGATAAATATTTATGGAATTGGAAACTTCAGACTAAACATTACGTAATTGTAAAAAAAAAAGAATTTATTTCCAAGTCATTAACTCTGACTACATATCATTCCAGCTACATTTAGTTAAATTATTGAATTAATTAGTCTTAGTTAATTTATTGTGTTGTCATGGATGATGGAAGGATACAAAAAGCATCATTGTCTTTCTATTATTCTGGCTGAGATTCTGGATAAAAAGGCTGTATTATTCAAAATTTTATGTAATTATTTATGTCATTATTGATTATATTTATCATCCCTTTAAATTATAATCATTATTATGATATGTGAAAACACATTAACTTTCAAGTGAAGTGAATGGTTCCTATGGCCTACCAGAATGCCACTCATATGTGACAGCACAGTACTGCAGAGTATTTTCCTAAATTAAACAAAGAAACCCTGAGATTATTATTATTATCATTATCATTATTCTTTATTTAAGAAGTGATCGATTATTTTTGATACTACAGCAATGTTGTGGCATAAAAGAGTTAATTTTTTCAATTGTGCTATAAAATAGGTGTTTTCAGATCATATTGGCAAATGATTTGCATAATGGATATTTTTGTAACATTAACAAGAACATGAGAAGTTATCATCATTGTTGAAAAGTGCAAATACTTATAGCTCAGAGAATGTGTTTTTGATAAAGAGAGGATGTTATTTTATTCTAAATTATTAATTAGGGAATTATTGCAGTTTTCTCTCTTCCCAAGATATTTATTTTACTGATGATAATTTATTTTATGATTTTAATTTCTTTCTTTGTCGTAAATGCATATCTCTGCAGCTGAATTTTTTATAACTAACCGACCACTGAGCATAGTTCATGATTGCATTTATAGATCTAGATTTGTTTAACCAGAGTCTCAAAATAATAGTTATTTATTTATTATGTTTAAAAATGTAATATTTATTAAGTTAAAGTAAGTTAGAATTAGGATGCATCATTCTAAGACAAATCAATCTGATACTTAGCTAGTTGAATCATATTTACTAGTTGATCATATTTTTATGAGGTTAGATGCATTTTATATAACATCACACATATTTTTGGAGGTTAGAATATATATATATATATATATATATATAGTGACCCTGTGCAATTGCACATTGTCTTAGTTGACTATCTTAACTTTATAAGTTCATGCTATTGTAAAAAAAAGAAGAGAAGATGATAAAATTTATTGTGCAAATAAAATGTGTAAATTATGCTATCTAAATTTTATTTCATTGATATAATTTATTCCAGGCAAATAATTATAAGTACAAAATATACAATATATAATGAATTAAAAGTTGTTATAAAAATGTAACTCTAATATTTAATATAAGTATACTTTCAAGTTAAAAATTAATGCTTAGTTTATGGATAATTTTATAGAGAGTGAAAACTAAACAGATTTAGAGATAATATAGGACTGAATAAAGTTAATTTTATACTTTAAAATGTGTCAAATAGTTTGTGAATTTATTTGTGTTATATTATAATTATTAAATTTATTTCAAAATGGTTAATAATTTAGTTGAGTTATTTTTATTTAATAGAGTTTAAAATATCTGAATAAAGCTGATTAGTTTAGTTTGAATAATATCAAGTTAGTTTTTTTAAAAAAGTCAGTTAATTATTAAACAGAGTAAATT
Organism: Epiperipatus broadwayi; assembly: GCA_028023455.1. Classification (NCBI taxonomy): domain Eukaryota; kingdom Metazoa; phylum Onychophora; class Udeonychophora; order Euonychophora; family Peripatidae; genus Epiperipatus; species Epiperipatus broadwayi. The sequence goes on along the minus strand of JAQFVV010000596.1, from coordinate 220,543 downwards.
TTTAAAAAATGTGAAGTAATTTCTTGTCTGTGTATGTATAATGTATATGCATGCATGGTGGTTTATTAAAAATATTATTTGTAATTAGTAAAGTTAGTTTTAGTTTGTTAATTTATACAGTACATATATGTGCATAACACACATACAATGAAGTTAGTCCAATCTTAGAATTAAAAGTGAAATTTAAATTTAACTAAGCAACTTTCAAAAGACTTTGTTCTCATAATCATAGCTACTAATAGTCTGTAAAAATTATGTTTTGTTAAATATTTTACACAAATTAATGCAAATTCGTTATCTCTGCCATTTCCAGGAAAGTATAAAGCAGACCTCCCTTCTATTAATGACCTTGGGGTCCTTGGTTATGTGGAATGCTTCTCTAATTTTGCATTTAGTGTCATATCTCTCAGCAGACACAATGCTGGCATTATCTAAAAAAAAATAATTAGTTTAACATTAAACATGTTCAAAATAAATGTTTAGGAGTTACTACTAAATTAAAAAGTGATAATTTAAAATAATAAATGTTATTTATTCTATTGATTTTTTTCTATTAATTAAATAATTACTTTAGAAATAAAGGTCAACTAAAAGTTTTAAGTTATCCTATGGTATTTAAAAATAGAACAAAATTATGTAATTTTCTTAATTAGTTCCACATATTAGTTGGCATATTTTTGTCAGATGTTAGACTTTTGGTAGGTGTGTCTGATTAAGATGCCTATCAAAATGAAGGTATAAAATAAGAGAATTGTCAGTATGCAGCTGTGCTGCTACTCTCTTGTCTCTTGTGCATGCTTGCTCCTAAAAAAACAGTATTTTTTATTTTAGCTATCTTTTATCTAAAGAGTTAGTTTTGAAAAACTTTTATCATAATGAGTGTTTAGAAAAGAGATAATAAGATGTTTTGTTTCTTATACCTAATGTAATTCAGAAGCATCTAAGGATTTAGCAAAATGCTTGGGAAAAAGGTTGCCTCTTACTAATTCAGTTTATTCAATTGTGCTTAAACCAGAATTTAAAAAAGAAAAAGTTCAATGTTAGGTATTGTTTTTCAAAAGTATATCAGACATTGTATTAGATTATTTTTACTTTCCATGTTTCACCTATAGTAAAATAAGATTTAAATTAATTGTGGAAAGACTTTTTGAAAGTGAATTTAAAAATAAAAAAAAATTGCTTTAACCTCTTTTTTGCTGATTATTTTATTTGCCGAGTGAGGTAAAAGTCTAAACTTTTAATTGGTCAATTCACAAACTCAAACATCAATTCACAAACTCAAGCATCAAAATATATTCATCTTTTAATATTATATTCACTTTAGTTTTGTTTATAAAAAGTATATTAATAGTTTGTCAGGTTATGAAAGTGAACGAAAGTTTTTTTCAAAAATAAATTTTTATTTATAATTATAAAAATATTCGATAGCAGAAAATCTAGAATGAATGTTACTCACCAACCACAAAGTTTTGGTGACATCAGTGATTTCTTTCCCAATTTTACATTGCAGAAAAGAAATAATTTTTTTTAAAGTCTTAACTATTTTTCTAAAATAATTTTATTTTTAGCATATTTTATCAAAATAATTTATAATTTGTCAAAAAATACTTTTAAAATGGTCTAAAACATTCGTTTATCATTTTCAAAATGAAACAACAGAAATCGTAAGTCTTCAGTTACTGACAACCATTTTCTTTGTTGTCAAAATTTAATAGCCAATTAGATTCAAGAAAAGACCACCTACTTCTTTTGTTAGACTGTCAATGTCAGTTTTATTGATTTTTTTACTTGTAAAATAATTCAAGAGAGGGCAGCATCTTACAGAACTTTTTATAATTTTTCAAATGACGGTAAAATCTTAACTGTAGCATTAAAACCATCAAATCATCATGTTTTTAGCTGTGACTAGCAAAAAATAGGTTAATGGATATTAATATTTGCTAAGTTTAAAACATGCAATTCATGACTATTTAAATGAATTTATTTTTAAAGTAATCTCTTGATAAAGACTTTTTAAATGATGACTTGTCTAATTGAAAAAAAAAGATGAACTTTATTGTATTTTTACTCTATAAATGTTTGCAAAAGAACATTTAAAAGATAGTTAAGTGAAAAAATTAATATGAAGCTTTATTAAAAAAAACATAACTTTAATGTATGATAATATTATACATTATGAGACTGAACTATTTAAATTGTGGACTTTTAAAGTAGATAGGAATTTTTTTAATTACTATAATTAAGTGCTTGGGTAAACAGAATGCAATTTTCAGAAGAATTTTTAAAATGCTTTAATAAATGAAGAAACTGTTCATTTTGCCAGTATATAATCATGGACAAAATTAAATGAAAATTTGAAATATTGTAAACAAGCTAGCTGATTTTCTTTTACATAAACCTGTGAAAAATGGATCCAAATCTTTGCTGAAATTATTTGTTAAGTGTTTCTATTATGTATTGTTTGTTCCAGAAGTCATACTTGCTCTTATTTTCTTATAAAAAATATAACAAGTACAGATGCATTGCTCTTTAAAATAATTTGTGGAGCGAGAACATTGTTCACCCACATCAGATTGCCACTGTGAAAAGGACTTGAATAAAAACTATGGGTGTTTTTAAAAAAATAATACTTTATTATTTTTTGTTATCATCTTACAATACTATGCCTAGGTATATTTCTATAATTTATGCAATTGCTCTTATGATAGAGAAGGTAAAATTATATATATATTATTGTTGGCTTAAAGTCAATATGAGGTATTAGGTATCCAGGTAAAGATACATTTTTTATATTTATAAATAATGTTTATTAATTCTTTATTTAAGGGTAAACAGCTAGCATGATTTATCAGAAGCTTGTAATAGTTTTCTTTTAATTATTATGATATAATAATTTCATAATGAAGTTTTTTGTATGACAAGGTATCTATTAGTTTTATATTTAGCAATATTTGCCTATGTTAATTATGTTCACTTTAGTTTTTAAAATTTTAAGCTGTTTTATTGAATGTGTGTATTTCTTATTAATTGCAAAATTTTTATTATCCTATTTAAAATATTTTATAGTCATTTGATTTATAGTAATTTGTTGGTTTCATACAATGTTTAATGTATGCATTATTTTTAGAGAGCGAAGATTGATTTTTCTAGCTTTTAAGTGATAATTGTTTTTGTCTTGCCTTTATTTTTGCCTAGGATATATCTTTATCCCATTTTAAATACATGTGGAATGCACATGGCTTTATTATAAGTTGTGTTTTACTTATGTCATACACTGGAGGATATTGATCTTTCTCTTTCCAATGCTTAACATGAGAGGTTTGTATTTCCAATATTTATAATTATTTTCATGTTTAGCTAGTGCAGCTTGGTCCCTAGAGAGAATCATTTTTCATGGTATGTATTCCATTTCCATAGTATGTATTCCATTTCCATGTGTTGAGACCTTGTCCATACATATATTTACCTAAAATAAAGGTATTAGAATCTATTATTGTATTTTTCCAGTTGTGTAGTTAGCTCTGAGAAGGCTTTCTTTCCTGTCTTATCTCTCATGATGATATTAGATATTTTCCACCATGTAAAGTGAAGTTATTAATGTTTTAAGATTGGTATGGCAATGATAAAGTAGATTTTCTGACGTATCTAATTGTTTCAGGGATATTTTTCTATATGTAGTGTTTTATTAAGGAAAGTAATGTATGCATTGTGCTGTTGTGCCTTTCCAGCAGTTTACAAGTAAAACAACAAATATATTAGTAATTTTAATGCTTATTTTGTGCATAGAATGATAAGAGATACACATATGCAATATCATTTTTATTACCATCCAGAAGTAGTTTGCTTATGGATCAGTGACACATTCTAAGGTTAAATATTTTATTATGTGAGCATGGGCAAAAGATAGTATGTTGTATATATGGCTTCTGATGAGAATTTTCATATTTTTGTTATTAAGGAAATAATACCAGACAGTAATTGTCTTATTTGTGTTTGATATGATAATTAACATTATCATAACTCCTTGCTTGTAAAAATTCAGCCATCAGTCAGTTCAGATTAAAGTTTTTTAATCTTTAGTGTATCTTAAATACTGTCAATAAAATATTATAAGTCCTTACTGGACAAAAAGTGTGTCTTAAAGATAATTTTGCTTTATCATAGTCTGAAAGTTTTATTAAATGATTATTTAATAAAGAAGCTTAGTCTAAAAATATGTTAAAAACAAATTGGTCAAATATTGAAATAATATTATTTTAAATGAGTGCATCATTAATAGATCATCCAAATGCTTGCATCAATAATGGATAATTTTGCTAGTGTGTATGTGATTATTTATCATTTATTTTATGACATCCTATCAAAGAAAACAGTGTCTATGTTTTGCAGATGACTTTCTTTAAACAATTGTAAATAAAATTTTATAACTTGTAAAATTGATGTTAATGTTAATAAATGTGTTTATCATTATTAAAATTTAGTCTTTGCTTTTTATATATGATTTCTTGTGTCCTGAATTCTTGTTTATATTACTGAAATCTTGGCAAATCAGATAATCAATTTTCATACAGTTCCAAATCCCAATTTTAAAATGCAAAGATTGCATAAGTGTTACATTTCCAAAGATTGGAATTGCCATTAAAAGAATTGAATATTTATTTTATTTTATTTTAAATTCTTTAATTTATTTCAGACTGCATATTATTTATTTAGTTTACAAATAAATAATACATTATTTAGAATTTGATTATATTTGATTATGTTGTTGATGAGTAGTAGAAAGATATAAAATGTATCCTTTCATTCTATTTACTCGAGTGTTATTCTGGGTAAAAGTCTTTGATTTTTCCAATTTTATAATTTTTTATGCAATTATTAATTAGATTAAACACTTCTTTAATTAATTGTTATTACTGTAATATATTAGGATACATTAGCTTATAAGAGAAGTGTATATCTCCTTTAGTCTACTAGGATGTCAGTTATTTGTTCAGCAACATAATATATGACTTATTTTCAAAATTAATAAAGAAAGGACCCTGATATCATTACTCATTATTTCGTCAATTATTGTTAATTCATTTTATTAATGCAAAAGTCAATAGTGTGGCATGAGAAACTTATTATGGTTCATTGTACTATAAGAAAAGTAAATTAGCTTCTTCCTTATAAGTGTAGATTAGATCAGATCATGACAATAAAATTGATTGGTGATAAATACTTGTTTATTAAGATATTTGAAGAAGATACAGTAAAGAATTTCATTATATTAATTGCAAAATATCTATGCTACTTAGAGAATGCATTTTGACAGAGGGGAAATTTCTTGGTTTGAAAAGTATTGTATAGGAATGAGTGAAGGTTTTCCTCTTCTTAATTAATTTATTTACTTTATAATAGAATGCATTTATCATTATTTTAAAATTTCTTTTATTTTAATGCATGTCTCTGTAGTAAAGTTTATTGTAACCTATAATCTACTGAGCTTAGCGGTATTATCGTCATCGTCATTGTGATGGTTGTCAAGAGTAAGTGAAAGTTTCACATTTAGTTAGAACTGATGGCCTTCATTTCTCTTAGGTATATGTATATATAACAATTTTATATATCCTCATTGCTATTATAGAAAAAACAATTCATGACCAAACATTGATTTATATACGTGGGAGGTGTAATTTTATATATTCATTGCTATTATAGATATAAATATTCACAATTTGATACAATTTTTTAATTCCAGTTTTTTGCTTACTTTTTAATAATTTTTATAAAAAAATTGTAAATAAAATAAAAAATACAGTATATATAATTTATTACTTTCATGTATGAGAAATTCACACTGGAGTCATTAGTTGTTGGGATGAAGAATCTAGTATACTACGAGTTTTGTAAGTAGAGGTTGCTTTTTCTTTCTTCAGTTTTTTACTGCTAAAATATTTTTCCAATAATATATAAATTAAAATTTCTAGATGATAACGTATTTTCAGAATTTGAGGACCTAGAAATTAGAAAAGTGTCATTAATGCTTGAATCTGTATTAAAATCTGTTTTTTCCATCTAAAAATTGAATGCTGTTTTTTTATTGTAAAATCAAATAAGCGGAGAGAAAAGAAAATTACATATTATTATTTAGATAAAAATTCATAAAAAAAATCAAATTTTTTTATAACTAAACATGGCATGTATCTTTCAATACAGAAGAGAAAAGTGAGAATAATATAATTCGTACATATGTAGTCCTCTGAGTTTTCTCACTTATATAAAATGAAAGCAAAGTAATTATCAACACTAGTTCATTTAGAATGAAAAGAAAAACCAGCCTAAAACACTATTTTTGTATGATAATGTATATTAATGTTTGAATTAAGTTTTTTTATAAAAAAATAAAGAAAACTAAATTTTTGTGACTATTTCAATTTAATTTAACATAATTTTGAAACGATCTTTTCCCCTTCCTTTTCCAAATGTGAAGAATAATAGGTTTTAAAAAATGAAAATTTAAATATTAATTAAAGACAAGAAAAGGTTAAAAATAGCCAGCAGTAATCTTTTTAAAAAATAAGAATTTAAAAAAGATTAAACAAAAGAAACTTTAAAGAAAAGCAGTTTCAATAAGATTTTTTTAAAATTATAAGTTAGTAAAAAATATTAAAGTGAAGCTCTTTAATTATATATGCATTAAAATTAAATGTTTGCACACATTTTTAGAAAATAATTGTTTAATGAAAACTGGTGATGATAAAATGTAAATAAGCTTAGCTCTTTCCAAATATGGGCCATTAATTTCAATATATTTAAAAAACAAATTAATTTAACAGACATCTTTTCAAATTTTGATTTATTTTATGAGACATATTTTATTTCAATTTACACTTCCATATAAAAATCCTAATACTGTAATAGTAAGTGCGAGAAAAAATAATTTTTTTTCCTACTGGACGTGTAACACTAACACTTTTTCTGACTAATTTAAACAATAAAGATGTTTAGAATGAAGCAAAAGTGTTATTACTATTATATTTTTAGACAGAATGATATGAGAATATATATATATATATATGTGTTAGTTGCTTGTTATTCTGAGTTTTTTATATACAGTATATGTAATATATAAATATATATTTCATATGATGAAATTAAAATCCATTATGTTGCCTTCATAAAATACTTTAATATAAAAATATAAACAAATATTATAGACAACTACATTTTAATTAATGAATAATAAATTTATTACATCAAATCGATTTGATGTAATAAATTTATTATTTATTAATGCAAATGTAGTTGTCTATAATATTTGTTTATATATTTATATATAAAAAACTCAGAATAACAAGCAACTAACATATATATATATATATAGGTACACATTCTAATATCAACTAACATATATATATATATATAGGTACACATTCTCATATCATTCTGTATAAAAATATAATAGTAATAATACTTCTTATTTAACAAATTTTAATTTAAAAATGATTGATATATGCATATGTAAACCTATTATAAAATTGAGGTACACATGTTACTGTAGTTAAATATTCATTCTAATTTATATGACAGACATATAAAATATGTAATAAATATTAACTTTTGTTATGCATTAAATATTCTTAATCTGAAAAAGAGCAGATATATATTTTTAATCCTTAGTACATGTGGGGAGATTTAAGTATTGTTAATACTTGCTAGTATACTTCTATTCTGTTTCATGATTCTATTATGCAAATTAAAAAATTGTAATGCTTCAAAAAATACTAAAACATTTTTAATAACAAAGCAGGCTTGAATTTGTAATAATTTTTTTTTATTTAAAACTGAATGCTTTTAATACTGAGTAGTAATATAATCATAGCATTTTGTCACTAAAGGAAGTTGAGATCTAGATTTAAAGTTACATTTGAATATTAAATAATAGATTATCATAAAATTGAATTTTCAGAAGTAGATTTACATACTAGTGATGAAAGTGATTGCTACAAGTGCCTTTTTTTTTTTTAGATTAGGGGTAGTTAGAGTTCTTTTTATTGATGGCATGATGATCTTTAGCTATTGACCATCCTTCCTTAACCTCTTTCTGTTCTCTCTCTTTCAACAAATGATGTCAGGCATAGAGAGATCAAAGTTATGGCCTGATTGCAACATGTGATGCAAGAAAATGGAATATTCATTGCTTTTCTTGGCCCCTCTTTTTAAAAAATGGCACTTATAGCAACCAGTTTTATCATTAGTATGTAAATCTTCTAATAATTCAATGTTATGATAATCTAATATTTAATATTTAAAAGTAACTTTAAATCTAGATTTCAATTTTTTTCAGTTATATAATGCATGGTTATCATAGTACTCAGTACTAAAAATGCTCCGCTTTAAATAATTTTTTTTATTATAAATTCAAACCTGTTTTGTCATTTAAAATATTTTAGCATATTTTGAACCATTAAAATTTTTTCAGAAAAACAGTGTAAAATAATTTATTCATAAATTTAAAAAATAATTTAAATCAAAAATAATAAATAAATATGTGTGACGATTGCAACTATTGTATCATAATGAACTATAATAAAAATGATAGGAAATGATATTATTTTACAATATTACATAAGTTTAAATTTTAATAGAGTGAAATATTTTTCTTTAATGTTGTAAAATTTCTTTATTGACAATAAAAAAAATAGGTTATAAATATTAACTTATTATTAGTTCTTTGGTCTTTTAATTATCATATTCATATTGCATATTATGTATAATAAAGTTAACATTGTTATCAATTGTCACGGTGTCCTTGATCTCAAAATTATATTTATGCCTGTATTTTATTTTGAAGTTAATGCAAAATATATCAATGCTAGATGTTGCATTAAGTTTGTTACATCTGTTCATCATGCTACTCTTATTTTAAAAATATAATATAAAATTTTAAACATTCATATAATTTACTGACATTTACTACAGGTCATAGGATCATTGTAACTCATCAGAGAGGTGGCATCCTTATTGCTGAAATGAACATCTAGCTTGCATGGCACTCGTCATTATCCACTTACAAAGTTTTGCAGTTTAGCATTCACTTTAGATGCCACAGTTAATGCATTTTTATTTATACTGTTACAGTATTTGGCTTCCTAATGTTTGGGTATTAGATAAACTTATATCTTAAGAGAGAAGAGTACCATACTTTTATATCTTTACAATATTTTTTGACCACTCACATGTAAGGGCCTTGATAGATAAACTTCTAACTTGAGGGAAGTGAATACAGCTACAAATCTTGAATGCCCAAAATTAGGGTTTTGATAAGTTTATACACTAAGAGGAGTATGTCATAGAAGCATATATTTATAATTTTTGATGGTTCAACTTTTGAAAGAATGATGGATTTTATAAAATGATGCTTTTAAATAAAAGAGTATGTATTTGAAAATTATATTAATGAAATTGATATGTTATAGTTTTAAAAATTAAAATATTAGTAGTGTATGTGTCATGTTAAAGGGATTAAATAAATTTGATGACCCAATCTAGGAATTTAGAATTGTAGAGTTATTGTCTAATCTGTTATAGTGACAGTAAACATGCTAATAAATTGCTAATAAGGTGTTTCCATAAAGATTCTTTATGGTATGTGAAATAAAGTCATTCATAAGGGGATGCACATTTTATATTGGAGACCTGTTAAACTGAAATGACATGTTAGGTATGAGTAGATAAGTTGGGATCTTACATGCATAGGAGAATGTTTGCAAATATTGATACAGTACCAGATGGTAAATACCTGGGCTTGTCAATGAAGTATGAATACCAGAAATTACATTTCTGGTTATTTGTATTTATAATTGTCCATTATTTGGGAATAGAATACCTCATTTTACTATTTAATTGATTATACATGAGGTGCAATTTCTAGTGGTCCATATTTATATTTATTATTTACTAAATGTAGAATTCCCATGGTTGCTATTTAAAAAACTGTATTAATGGATTCAGTTTATGGTTACTTATATTTGCTATGTCATTAAAAGAATAAAGTATGGGTGATGCACTTGTTGTTATATTTTAACTAAAGGAATTGCCAAAGAATTTCAGCAGTTTTATTAAGGCATCATTAACAGTGAATATGATGTGAGATTTATTGGGTCTAATGAAGAAATGAAATTTTCTGAAAGGTGACAATGATATAAGTCAAAGAAAGAAATTATAGTAACATGATGAAACAAATCCCAAAATAAAAAAAATGAAGAGGACAAGAGAGTATACCATGCAATAAAATTTTTATTTGGGAGGGTTCATTAAAAAAAGAAAAAATAATTAATTAATATGTAACAGTTAAAAAAATATATAGAGAAATATTGAGAGGTATATGTTATTTTTAAATACATTCATCAAGTGACAATTAAAAGTAAAAAATATAAAAAAAGAAATTGAGAGAGCCATGTTATGTTTAAGTATATTTGTTCAGTTCTTGGTGGAATTTTTGCTTAATGAGAGGGTAGATTTCAACCTCTTTTTTGTAAGATATTATAAAAGAATCTTATTTTAAATGTTAGAAGAAACTGTAAAACCATTGAGGAAAGAATCAAAAGCTCCACTGACTATGGAAAAAATGTTTGAGCTCTTAATATAAAAAATAGATGATAAATTTAAAGAACATATTATAAACATTTAAAAAATAAAAATTCCAAATTGGAAAATATTGTGTAAAAATAAATTTAAAATTGGATGAAAATAGTATGGAAATGAAAGAAGAGTTGGATTCTAAATTTGGAATTTCAATTCAAAATTAAAGAAATTAGAAAATAAAATAGAAGAAAATAATGAGTGTGACATGAATTTTACTAGCATAAGTAATAGAATAGGCAAAAAAAATCATTGATTTAGAAGGAATACATTAACAAAGTTTTAAACAAAAAATTCAGTATTTATTAGCCAAATTTGGGCATGAATTAAAGAAAGGTGAAAAGAAAATAGTGGAGATGGATAAAAAAATAAAAGAAAACAAGTAATCAAGTTTAAAAAATGTTTAATAGATTGTCAAATAGTCCAAAAAGAGTTAAAAGTTAATTGGGAGAAAGTTATGGAAAAATTCTCAGCATTTGACTAAAACCAAAAAAAAAATGACTTGAATATCTAGAGAAGAACCATAAAAAAAAAGCATATTCAAAAATAAATAAAAATAAATAATGATTGATTAACTAAATCAAATGGAAATTTTATTAATTACTCAGCAAATGTTTGTGAAAAGTTAATGTTAAACATAGATAATCAGTTTGATAAAGTAAATAAAACCATGAAAGATGTGCAGGAGTTAATGATTGTATCACAACTACCAGATGAAAAATTAGATAAAGAATTGGACATTTTGAAGAATCAAATGGGCCAATTGATTGTAAAAATGAATAAAGCAGATCCAAATATAGAAAATCAAATTATTGATAAAGTACAATAATTATATATTAAAAAGAAATCTTATTACCATGATATCATGAAAAATCCTATACCTATCTATGAATTAAAGGTAGGCTCTGTTAGATAAGATAATTTTGAAGAATTAATACCAAAAAGAGTCATAGATCCTATACTGCCAAATTTATTAAATAAAAAAGGGTATTACAGAGATTCATCCTGCAATCATGAATAGTGATCTACCACAGGAGTTAAGAAAAGTGATTTCAGAATATGTGCCTGGAAAATCATTTAAAAATGGTGTTGGGTAAAATCATTTAAAGCACCGATAGCTTGAACCTTTCATCATTTAAAGGAAATTGGAAAAAGTTGTCATCATTAGTTATAACTTTTATGGAGTAGTCAAAAATTGGTAGGCTTTATTTATCAAGACTAAAGTCTTTAATGAATATAAAGTCTCTTTAGTTAGAAAATTTTGGAGCAAAGAGTAATAAGATGGTATTCAGTATCCAGTGTCACAAGAAAAATATAGATGAGGTCAGGGAGAAAATTTGTCTGTTTATCCATAGGCAGAAATTAAAGTTCAGAACTTTGATCAAATAAATCCAGATTATTAGAACTATCCATTACAATTTGCCTAATGATGTACTGCAAGTATTTGTAGCTGCTAATCAATCCCATATTGAGGAAATAATAGAACTTTTAAATACCATTGATATGGATAATTTATGCCATGATCTTGCTGAAAAACAGAAAATAAATTATTCCCATTAGTTATAATCTAGAAACCATGCTAATTTTAGAAATAAATTGAATGCTGAAAATCCCAGAAATAATGTAAGTTATGATGAAAATGGTATAATTTGCCAGGCAAAGCAGAAACTCTTGTGTCAGAAGAGATGCACAACAAGGAGGCACAAACAAAGCAAATATCATAACATTATCAAAATCCTTAAAAATAAATTTTAAATGGTATCAGGAAAATCATTGAATACCTCTTTAGAGAGTTCCTTATGGTGAGTCTCTTATTCCAAAAAAGGGACATTTCTTGATGCTCAGAATCTTTTATTCCAAACAGGAACATTTCAGTTAGTATAGAGACAATACTTGATTCTTGATAGTGTACAAGAAGCAACTCCTAGATATAATAAATTGTGTCCATTAATAACTGTAATTATTGAAGGTCATGATACATATGTACTCATTGATATAGTAAATCAAATTTTCATTATTACTCAAAGAAATGTTTAACAAAATATCAAATTTAAATACAAAAATATTAATTTTGTTCCTAAGGCAGACCCAAGTTACCCTTGCCTATGCAGGAAAAGCTATATACACTTGGGTCTCTTTTTACGCGGACTCATTTAACACGATTTTGAGGTTATGTGATTCGTGTTTCACTGGAAGTCGAACTCCGATAATGCACTATTACTTTAAATGAGAAATTTCATGCACTTACATTATATTGAAAGTAATAGCACATTATTGAAATTCAACTTTTATCTTAGTAATTTCAATATTTTCAGTGCTTTATAATAGTAAAGTTTTATGCAATAATGAAATTAAAATCATGATTTCCACATTTTATGTATGCAAACATTAAATTTTACAAGATTATAATGTAAATTTGTTTAAACATTGTGCGTGTTCATTTTGCACTTTAAATCACATTCTGTTTTTGCTTTTTAAAAAAGAACGTAATCAATTATTAATCATTTAGTGTCTGCAAGTTTATTTTTAAAAGGTGAGTAATAGCAGTGAAATGAAATTTGATTTTTAAATGGAATTGAAAATTAAAAAATTAAAGACAAAAATAAAAGTTTAGATACAGAAGAAAATGTAGAAAAAGATAATGAAACAGAAGTGGAACCTGTTCCTTTCACTGCAAAAATGATTCAAGAAGGTCTTCAAATTTCTAATCAGTTGGCAAATTATTTTCTTATAAATGACACTAATCATGAATGTGCTCTTAAATTCCAACGAGAGCTAAAGGGTTGTATGTCTGGATATCGCATTCATAAACAATTAATAAAATCATCTCAAAGATTAATTACTAATTATGTTGTCATCAGAAAACAATTGACACAACATGAGAGTGAAGTTGGCACTAGTTGTATTTCCTCTTGTGAAGAATCAAAAACCAGTTTGCAAATGAACCTGTTTACCGGTAAATGGCAATAATAATTAAAACATGTATTAAAAAATGTATGCATAAAAATACATATTGTTTTGAATAAAATTAAATATTATAGTTAAAAAATAGTCTAAAAAGTTTGTCTTGTATCAATTTTTTTCAAATTTGAAATTTTTATTAGTCATATTTTATTTCCTTATTTTTTTTTGCGTGAATTTTAAAGTAATTTTACATTGATGCTTTGCTTTTATGCGACTTTTGAAAAATCATAGCCCATATTGCCTCTTTTTCAAGATAAGTTACGTCTATTTTTGCACGATTTCATTTGCGCGTGTTTTCTGAGGAACCTATCTATCGCATAAAATGAGACCCAGGTGTATATAATAATAATCTCTGATCTTATCCATAATTGTATCATCAACTCATATTTTCTTTATAAACACCAAGTTGTTGTAATTAATTATGCTTCTCAAACAATTGTCTGTAATAGAGAAAATATAATTTTGTTCACACGCAAAAATATTTATCTCCTAAAATTAATTGCCACCAGGAAGTAATTAATTAATTAATCCATTTTTATAACAATTCTTTATTTCTAATACAATGTTTGCATATCACCCATCTAACAACAGTTTCAATTGCCCCTGCAATCTTCTTCAGAACTATAAAATATATACACAAACACATAAATATACAAATTATATAAAATACAAATTATATAAAAAGTACATATATATTGTACCGGTCGAAACCCACCACCACCGCAAGTCAAATCGGATTCAAACTCAGCTGAACCAAAACTGAATTCAAACCCAACTCAACAGCTCAGATAGCAGAAATCGACGGCACAGTGCTATGCGCCAAGAACTAGCTCAACGGTTGGTGAGGACTAGAGACTCCTGAGTAACACTAATATCTAAGAATTTATATACTTTGAATAATTTTATAAATTGAATCATATGTATGTTCGGGTTGCCAACACAGACAGCGGGTATTAACATTTAAATAATTATAAAAAGAATAATGAACTAAGAAAACCAAGTATGTTAGAAAATATTTAATAAAAATAATTTGTTTTGTTTCATAAAATAAAGAATGCATTAATTACCTCTAGTCTTTAAGATATCTTACAATTATAATAAGAGTGGCGGTCCTTATCATATGCCAACAAGTATTACGTAAATTGAAAGTCTATGCCTATGCCCCCAACAAGAAATATAAAGGCTGATAAAGGTATTCATTAACGAAGGAAATGATTGCTCTAATTTGATTACGATGGAATGTGATATTTATTTTCACATTCGAAAATCTATTCACGAAGAGCAAGATACGTATTTTAGGGCATAACTTTAATCTTGATGTGAAAACAGATTTAATTAATAATATATTTGAGAGTTTGTTCGACTTTAATTTAAATCAATTCATCACGAATTACGAGCATCCGAGCAGGCTTTTCCGGAAAATCCACTTGAAAGACGATTGCTAGTCGATGATCGAAGTCCTATGGCGGCTTGCATTTAACAAGTCTTACACCCTTTGACTACTATGAAGGGAGCGGAAGTACTTTCTTCTTGATAATTTTAAATAAGAGAAATATGATCACCAACCAGCCTAACGGAGCGGAACATTGCCCTACGTCAGCAACGTTCGATGATGATGACTTGATAGTTATCATTGAAAACTAAAACCCATATAGAATGCTCGATGTGATAACTTGATCAATTAATTAAAGTCAAACGAGCTTTTAACAAACTATTTGAAAGTATTTGTAAGTTATATTAATTATGCCCTAATCATCGTGCTCTTACTGAATCTTAATACAAATAACAAAAGTTGAATTAGAATCTATTTAACCCTTTATCGGCCCTTTTGCAATAAAACATTTAACATTATATTTGAGTTAATAAATATTAGTGGAACGAGAAAATAATATTTTAACATTTTGTGAATATATAAACCTTTGTGTATTAGATAGGAGCTGGGGACATAGGTAAAAACGGAGCTAATAATTGATTATTAGCCAATTATAAAAATAGTAAACATGTAATATTTCTTTCGACTCGATGATTGATAGAACTTATAAATTTAGTTCTAATGGGCGAGAATTACTATTTAAAATTAATATATTATTTGCGTGAGGCAAATAGAACAAAGGAGCTCATCGAGTCGAGAGATTATTGGCATATAATTTTAAATAAACGAACATTAATAAAGCACACAAATATATATATATTAACTGAACCGCCAAGTAAGAAGAGAAAAGTTTAAAGACTAGAGATTAAAGAATTAAGATATAGATTTACAATAGTGTAAATAAAAGGTGTTAGAAAGATTTTTACATTAGAGAATAAAGAGCTCTTAAAAAGGAGTGTAAAATAAAGTTCGAACTGGCCAGAGAGTTTAGAGTTCATGAGAAATATATTACCCTTCCGTGCTAGGTTCTTAAGTTACACATCCAAGTCGGTGAAACGTAGGCACCATTTGGTTGATTATTGGAACAGCATTTTTAGTAGCTTTTCATGATGTTAGCAGTCTGATCGGTCCGGAAAGATTCAGCAGCACTATTGAAGATTTCTAGGGACTTCATGGAACCATAGCCAGATTCCTGAGGTTCTAGCCCTCTATCATGATGAATACAATTTAACACGCACAGAGTTCACTGTACTACTTTACAACAAAGATCCCACTCCCTTCCGACTTTTCAGAGCTATATATACTGTTCACAGATGCCTTAGGCTAGCGCTCTTTTATTATCCATTAGTTGTTTTCAGATACATTCCTTTGATAAGGCTTTCAAACTAATTTTTGAATTCCTTTCCTAATTAGAAAATGAATTCTTAAAATCTGAAATGATTTTAATTAGAAATTGAATTCTTATCTTTTTTTAATTAATAAAACTTTACTGTTGTTTTTGAGAATTTGAAAGCCTATGGAAGGAATGTAGCTTTTAATCACAAAACTTTACAAATTATTTAAAGGTGAAAAAAACAAGTATTCCCGACGCAATGAAACTTTCGAACAATTATATATATTTAATACTTACAAATATATATATATACACAATCCACGCAATTTAATATATATAAATTCATGAATATTTTATCATGAATTTATTTAGAGAATTGATCAAATTTAAACTAAACTAATTAATTTTACTACGCATTTGAAATAAGTTATTCATTATGGAAATTAGCGTGGATTGAACGTATAAAGCCCCATTGCATCGGAAATTTAAGGTTAGTATTAGGGTAAATAACATGAAGCTAGGATCGAACTCAGATCCGACTGCTTCAATATATATATATTCATAAAAATATACAAGCATGTACTTATATATCCCCTTAAATACATAAATACATATAAAACTAAATAAATAAATAAACTTCTCAAACATTTTAATCTGTAATCTTTTCCTTTTCTTTTACTAAAATTCTATTCTTTAATTCTCCTAAAAAAAATTTCCATACATTTTACATATATATATATTTATTTTTTAATTATTATTTTTTATAATTATTTTTTATTTTCCAATATATACTTTCTTACTGTATTCTTATGCTGTCATTTTATATCCTCCAAATATTACATTTAGTTTTATTATTCTTCTCTTATTATTTTTATTTTATATCTTCTTTTAATCCATGTTTATACCTTATATTCTATACCAATAATTTATAATTAAATATTACATTTATAATATATTAACTTTATCTTATTTTATGTACCAATTCCTATTTATTTTATTCATTTTTATTTCTACTTTTTTATATTTATTATACTTACTTAAATCTTTTTTTTATTTTTATATTACTTTATATATCCCATATACATCTTATGAACATAAAACCTAACCTTTAAACTCTTCAAATTTTTACACTTAAACTATTCTGTAAAACCAACTTCTTCCTATAAAATCATGTTTAATTTCTATTTATTTTATTATTATAATAGTAATCTCAATTAACTCTAACACTTAGTTTTTTATTTCACCTTTTTAGTCTTCCTTACTTCCCATCATCCATTTTATTTTACAGTTCAACCAATTTTTCATTTTAGTTTAGATTAAAAAGGTAAAATAAAAAAATTAAGTGTTAGAGTTAATTGAGATTATTATTATAATAATAAAATAAATAGGAATTAAACATGGTTTTACAGGAAGAAGTTGGTTTTACAGAATAGTTTAAGTGTAGAATATTTGAAGAGTTTAAAGATTTTATGTTTATGAGATGTATAGGGGATATATAAAGTAATATAAAAATAAAATAAAGATTTAAGTAAGTATAATAAATATAAAAAAAAGTAGAGGTAAAAATGAATGAAATAAATAAGAATTGGTACATAAAATAATTAGCTGAGAGGTCATCGCGGCCCCCTTGCAAGCAAGAAGTTGATTGCAGACGGTTGTGGGTTCGCGTCTCGGCCGGTCCTATGACATATGGGGGGGAAAAAATAATATAACGTTAATATATTATAAATGTAATATTTAATTATAAATTATGGGTATAGAATATAAGGTATAAACATAGATTAAAAGAAGATATAACATAAAAATAATAAGAAAAGAATAATGAAAATAAGTGTAATATTTGGAGAATATAAAATGCTAGCATAAAAATACAGTAAAAAAGTATATATGGGAAAATAAAAAATAATAATTAAAAAATAAGTATATATATATGTAAAATGTATGGAAATTTTTTTAAAAAAATTAAAGAATGGAATTTTAGTAAAAGAAAAAGAAAAAATTACAGATGAAAATGTTTGAGGAGTTTATTTGGTTTTATATGTATTCATGTATTTAAGGGAATATATAAGTATATGTTATTTTTTTGAATATATATATATATATATATGTATTTTTTATATAATTTGTATATTTATGTGTATGTGTATATATTTTATAGTTCTGAAAAAGATTGCAGGGGCAATTGAAACTGTTGTTAGATGGATGATATGTAAGCATTGTATTAGAAATAAAGAATTGTTATAAAAAACGGATTAATTAATTAAGGCAATGCAAAAAAGGAAAAGTTAAGATTAAGTAATTAATTATCAAGACATAAATAAAATAATTAAAAAGTCAACATTATTAGATTTAGATGAACAGACAAACCTTGATTATTTAGTTATTATTCCAATATGCTGAGGTAATTTCTAACAAACCAGGTATCATTTATGGTTATATTCATAGCATAAGAATAAAAGATGTATGAGATTATCAAAGAAGGTCCTTTTCTATTCCATATAAATATAAGGAAATAAATGAAGAGATAAGTAAACCATGTTATGTATGGGGATATAATTGAAAGAAATCCATCACTATATAATAATTCTTTAATAATGGTAAAGAAATGAATGAAAAGATTTGATTGTCTTTGGATATCAGACATCTTAAATCCATACCAATCCCTGACAGAGATGTTTTTTCTTTCAATTAAAAAAAAAATTTGAATGTTTTTCTGCAGATAAGATTAAGATTATTCATGATTTCCTTTTGCTGTTAGAGGATTCAATATACTTTATGTGTAATGATGTGTTTTATAAAATTAAAGAGGGTTAGGTTATTGGTTATATTATTTCTCCTTTAATTTGTTCTGTCTATATTGATTTTTTTGTTTCCTCAAAATTATTTATTAGGTATGTTAATGATTGTTTGTTTGTTATTCAGAAAGAAAAATTGGAGGAGTTTTTAGATGGATTGAATGCTTTTGTTTCTAGTATTAATTTTACTATTGAAGGTTGTAGTTTTGATTTTGTAAAATTAAAATTTTTGGATTTAAGTGTTGAGAAAGTTGATAATGTTTTATTTTGTAATCATTTTATAAAACCTAAGAATTTGAGAAATATGATTAGGTCTGTAGTTATCAGCCTTCTACATATAAGAAATATCTTTATTAAATTTTTGTTGTAGGAATAGAAGGCTTAATAACTTTAGTAATAATGCTGATATTCAAAAAGGTCAATTTGCTGCTGATTATGTAAAATTAGGTTATAATCATGAATTTATTAGAAATGTATTTAATCATATTTTTAGTCACAATACTAATAGGAAGAATTTTATAGTTAATAAGGATAAAGAGTTTTTGTGTTACCATTTAAGTCATCAATTTATAATTTTGTTCATAAGAATAGTCATTTGTTAGGAGGAATGAAGGTTACATGGATGAAAGGTTCTGATTTGAATTCTTTACTGAATGGTTCAAAACAGTCAATTGATAATAAATCTATTCCTGGTATTATTTATAAGATTCCTTATAGTTATAGTACGATTTATATAGGTCAGAGTAAATTTAGCTTAATGAAAGGATTAAAGTTCATATAAATAGAGTTAAATATAGGTATTGTAATTCAGCTTTATATATTCATGAATTGAATACAGGTCATAAAATATTGTTTGACAATGCAGCAGTTATTTTTTATAAAAAAAATGAATTAAAGAGAAGAGTAAAGGAAACTTTAATGATAAAACTTTTTGAATCTGATGCTATCAATATTATGAAATCATCTTTTGATATAAAGGGAAGTTGGTTTTTGAAATGATTTATGGGAAAGTTTGTTTGCTTTGTATATATATGTTGTTTTTTTAGTTTGATTTTCACATGAGAAGGTCTATTTGTTTAGTAGATGAAACCATGGTCATGTAAGGATTTTGGTAAAATTTGGATTTTTATCTAGTATTGTATTGTTTTATGATTTTGTATTCTATTTATTACTAGTATATAGTATAGTGTTAGGCAGTCTTGAATATATATATATTGTAACAGTATGGGGTGGTAGGAAATGTTAGGCAGTCTTGAATATATATATATTGTAACAGTATGGGGTGGTAGGAAATGGGTTTGAACTGGGTGATGGCAAAATCATCATCACTTCCAGTCCATTTAAAATGAAATATTTACAAAAAGTCAATTTAAATAAAAATATTTAAGGGAGCACAAGATCATTGAAAAATCTCTGTGAGATCATTGATAGCTCAGCCAGCAACTATAAATTCACCAGCACTATAATTTATAAAAATATGTACAAGTAAATACTCAAGAGAAATAACCACCCATCATCATCATTGATAGGAATAAACAAATCAGCCCAATAAATCAGAATAAAATCAACAGTCAACATTGGAAATGAGTCTTCTGTAGACTAGATTAACTATTGAGACTTTGCCAGCTTGGGCAATTATTTAACCATTAATTTAGAGGCACAAACTAAGTGTTAATCCATCAGAATACATAACCATAAAAATTTAAACAATAATGCTGGTACATTAAAACATGCTGATCATCATCAATGCTCAGGCCACTTGTACTGCCCAACTATAAACTTAACTTCTAATAAGACTAAAATTAAAAATAAAATATAGTGCATGAGCTTTAAAGAGTATTCTCTTTTGCACCAACCAGGATGATGATTGATCATCTCCGGATACCCAAAAGCACTAAGTACACATCCCCAATTATCCATGCACGAATCTAGTCCAGAGAACATTAGCTCTATTACTGTATGTGACCAAGAGATGATGGAAACAATTTTAACAATTAAATATAAGTTTATTAATAACAAAAAAATAAATGATTATGGTCTTATAAGGGTTCTGATTTTGAAAAGTATACATAATTATATACACACTAAAATTTTTACATTGATTTACATAATTAATGAATTAGGTTTACTTAAAACCCATTCAGCACACAGGCATGTGGTTTGATACCAATTAAACATGTGAATTTACATTTAATTAAAAAAAATGATCAAAAATTTACATATAAGTGTCTATCTGACACACATTGTTATTTACAATACAGTTGACATATATACACACATGTGCATGTGCGTGAATTTTCTAAACATATTTGACTTGTTACAAAATAATTATCAAAATCTTAAATGATATAAAATACAATAAATGATTAATGTTTCAGTTAAATTAAATACATTTTACTTACTAGGTTTACTGAAACATGTATATATAATTTGCACAGATGTGCAAAACATTAATTTATCTATAATAAAATTATGAAAGATTATTTTTGCAATTTAATATCTTTGCTCAAATTTTTGACAGTTAATTGATTTAAAATATCCTTCTTTTTTCTAGTCTAAAAGATTTTTGGACATCTTTTTCTAGACTATTAATTATAACTTTGTTTATCCCTTTTTTTTTCTAAATTATTAATATAACTTTAAACAGTTTTTTCTTCTTTAATAAACGATTTTAAACTAATATCGTTTTATAGAATAAAATAAATAAATATAAACTTTAAGATGTCTTTCGGCTTGATTAGTTAATGCTGATGAGGTAGTCAAGGTGAGGTAGGAAAAGTGAATACATAAACAGCAGCTCCCCATGCCATGATAACTAGATAGCCAAGCATGAACTATCAAGCACCCAATGCTCCATGATGTCATGAGAAAATACCTCATTTTAAGCACTGCCCCTTCTAAGTATCTAGACAGATCATCCTCAAAGAGTAGTATCCAGAAAAAAAGTAAAAGACATTGAGCCAACCCTGCTCATCTCTGTCAGATTGAGGTATAAAGATGAGGTCTATTCATGAGACCATGGCCTATTCATGAGGCCTATATATATTCACTTTTGGACTATTCTGGGAGCTCAACATCTAGGTCTAGACAGTGCCAAGCCTATACTTCAGAGCATCATGAACACACTGCATCCAGACAGCCCTTCTCAACTATATACCCACCATAAACACAAAAATTACAAATTCATCCATCACTTTCAAAATGTAATTTTACATAAAGTAATTATTTAAAATTTTGTTATCATATATAACTCTACTCATCAAGCTGTATATATTTTTATCTGTTCTTTTCTGCTTTTAGATACATCAGCATATATGTATAATTGCTTCTTCAGCATGCTTGGGTTCCCTGGTAAGTTTGGTTGTAGGGATCATCACCATAAGGAAAAAGTATAATCCATGTATAATGTTGGTCCATAATTGGTCTCCCATCTGTGTAGAACTGTTCCAGACAAGCAGCTGTTTTGGTTTAAGAGATTTCAGGCAAGCAATGTTTAAGGCTATAAATTTCAGCACAAAGAAGTGGGTCATTTTACTCCATGTAAATTCAAACTCCTGCTAAGGAAAACAGTCTACTATCTTGCCTTCAACTACATCAATTTATGGTAGCTATTCTGCAAATTCCATGGTCAGCTAAAACCAACTGCTGCACTTCATCAAGTTGCAACAAAATATTGTAACCAACTTTTCAGCTGACCATTCTTACAAAAATTATTATCCAGACTGGAACTAATTTTGTTAACAGTCCTTTTATAGAATCATCTAAGGTGATAATAACACTTTGATTGAAAATAGAGTTGTTATTTTTATCTTTTTAATCCCTTTGAAAACATACAAGTTTTAATTAATTAAAAAAATTTCAAAAACAAGTATTGTGTTTTTACATTTCACAATTAGAATTATATATATATATATATTCTAACCCAAAACTATTTAATTATTAGATTATTAGAAATTTATTTATTTATTTTTATTTCTAATATATTATTTTTATTAGTTTAGTTTATTTATTTATCTGGTTGTTGTTAAGGCAACCAAAATAAAGCAACATATCCATTAATTTTCCAATATGATCTAAAATACCTTTCATATAATACAATTGTACATTCAATTCTCTTAAGCCATGCCACGATTGTAATAACAACAATAATTGATCACTTATTAATTTAAAGAATAATTATAATAATATTAATCTCAGGGTTCTTTGTTTCATGTAAGGAAATGCTCGGCAGTATTGTGTTGTCACATATGACTGTCATTCTGGTCGGCTATAGGAAACATTTATTTTACTTAAATTCAATGTGTCTTCATCTCTCATATCAACTGCTATATTATTTAAAGAGATGATAATTCTATTCAATAATGACGTATAATTTTGAATAACACAGCCCTTTTTTTTTTTTTAGAATCTCAGTCAGAATAATAAAAAGACAAGGGTGCTTTTTGTGTCCTTCCATCATCCATGACAACACAATAATATAACTAAGATTTATTACTTAGACAATTTAACTAAATGGGAATGGAATAATGTGCAACCAAAGTTAATGGTTTGGGAATAAATTCATATTTTTTTTTTTTATTATACAAAGGTGAATGTTTAGTCTTAAGTTTTCAACTCCATAAATAATTATCATTAAACTAAAATATAATGACATATTCCGATCTGCTTAACTTTATTTATCTAGTATATTAAGTTTTTAAGAATTTGGAATGATTTCGGACTCAAGAAAAGGTTTTGCAAATATTGTGCAAACACTTATATTTAGCATATAAAAACAAAAAAAATGAATCTACAACAAATTTTAACAAGACTATAATTTATTATTATCACAAAAAAAAAAATATGAACATTTATTCAATAATCCCATAGTAATACAAAAATATAAAATATAACTGACATTAATCTGTATACTCTTTTGGTTATGGACTAGAGGTTACTACTTCTCCTGTAAGCAATCATATGGATTGATTAACTAAAAATACATTTCATTACCAATACATTGTTTATTAAATTTTGATAACCTTGTAGAAGCTTTTATTCAAAATTATTGACTAACTATTTTTTTTGTTCATTTTTTTTTTTTTTTTTTAAATGATTAATCCAATCATATGCAATACGCAAAATATTAAATTTATTTCTAATACATTTACTTTATTTATGGTCTTTAATGGGATAACCTATTCTAATTATAGGCCAGCTATCAGAAGTTACACTTACCATCTTACATTTAACTTAATGCTAACTTAAGTTATGATACAAATTTTATTCATACGTATAATTTTAAATATGAGTATTATTTAATTACTAACCAGAATTAAATATTGCATTTGAATATTTTCTCAGTAAATAAGCGTTTTAAATTACGCAATTTTAATTACTTTCCCCATTGATTTACTTGTCAAATACTAGTAATATTTAGCAGCACAATACAGATATTGATCTTAGTTACTAACGCACTATTTATACTAAAGTGGATCTTGAGGTACTAACACCTCCAATATAACCTTTATCTTGCCCGAACTTTCAAACTTAAGCACAATAATCAACACCTTCCATGGTGGAGCTATCTTTATTTTCACATGAGGAATATGGAATAACCACGAAGGTCTGTAGAGTAATCTACTACATTAAAATATTTTGGTGGTTTCTTGCCTCTTACTTGGGCATACAACGAACACACACCAAATACAATCCTCTCCTGGGATTTAAACGAATGAAGCATACTAAATGCTAGATAAATTCTTGATCGTCCTATCTATGAGAATCGATCACTTAGGTTATAAACATACCCGAACATTATATTTAAAATCTTCCTCTCATGGAAAACAAAGCTTTTGGGGAGATCATTTTTCATCCCACAAAATAAATACATTATAATTATTACCTATGCGAATATTAAGCATATACCAATGCTATATCTGGGCAGGATAAGTAAATACACTGATTATAATAAACTTATGTTACCGTGTATACTTTGATCAACATCTGAAATCAATGGACATCATAGAATAAAAGTATAATAATTTTAATTTTAATAAAGGAACATTTAAAATAGTTGGTAGCATACTATCTTAAACTAAATAAAGTGGATGTGTTATTTAAGAATAATTAGGAATAAATTCCTCAATTAATACAGTATAAATTCGTTTCAAAACTTTAACAAGAAATATTTTGTTATAGCATTTTTTTTTTTTTTTAGTTACTTCTGATAATTTTCAATATTTATTTCACCCCTTAAATATCTAAATATTTTTCTTTTACGTATCTAACATACAAAATTTCTAACTACAATTGTATGTAATAATTAAAACATATTTTATAGATTTTTTTTTTCTTTCGTGTTAAATATCAACTTAACCTATAATAATTATATTAAAACATACCTTTGTTATTACAAGGCTATTAAATATCACTTGACCATACAGACTTTAACCTATGTGATATAACAAAAAAAAATACATATTATTTATAACTTAGTTTTAAACAATCATTAATTAACAAGTGCATACTCTCTCATTAGAAAATGTTTTTCTGTTGAGCAATTGGTCCAGGTGAAGAGCTTTATCCAGTCGTATTTCACGAAGCAAGTTTAAAAACAATAAACGCATGGTATTATTTCCTTTAAATAAAAGTTTTCTCTTATTTTGTGCGTTTAATAAATTAGGTAAAGAAACATATAGCAGAATTGAAGATTAATTCTTACTTGAATTAAACTACTACAATTTTGGGATCCAAGAAAAAAAAATAGACTTCTAACATAGACGAATGTTTGACTATAGACGATAAACATACACAATATTTTTTTTATTGACGATATGTATACTTATTAGCTAGCTTACTTATGGACGAAAATGTGCAATTTTCCGAGAGATTATTATGATAATAACTGCAGTCAATTTACGTGTACATGAAGTTTTAATAATTCCAACTGATGTATAATATAATATATCATTTATTTTTATCATTAAGTCACTAAGATATTTGGTTTTGTTCATACTTTAGGAATTATAAATTTTTTTTTTTTAACGGTAACTTCTCCGTAAGAATGCCCCTATATAACTTTTCCTATATTTACTCTGAGAAAGTTTATATTTTTTTTATATATATTTTTTTTAAAAAAATGTACAGGTGCATAATTTAATCTTATTTATCATTATTATTATTTCCAGACAATTCTTGGTGAATAAAACATATTTTAACGTATGTAACTACATTACTTGTAAAGGCAGACAATATTGAGAAAGAGCGCGAAAATGTTTCTAGTTGATTTTCCTTGGTTTCAAAATATTTCTTTCAATTATTATTATTATTTTTTTTTTCTATACCAAGAAAATATCAATAAATGACATAAAGTTAATAAATAATTATTTCTCACTTGGAAATCATTTTTCTTCCTTAATTTAGATATAATAGAATTTTTCGTGACTCTTTTAGTTAATTCTGTCATTTTTGAACTTTAGCGCGAGACAATAAATTTTTAAGTATAAAAGGTCTTTAAATAGGTAGATGGCAAAGAAAATCAGGATATCTTATCAAAATAATTTAGCCACACATTATATTATTAAAATTTTACTTTGATTACATTTATTTCTGCAAAATAAAATGAAAAAATTGAGTTACCAAATTTCAGCACTGTTCCTTCCTTGAAAACTAAAAGCAG
This sequence comes from Epiperipatus broadwayi, assembly GCA_028023455.1. NCBI lineage: Eukaryota > Metazoa > Onychophora > Udeonychophora > Euonychophora > Peripatidae > Epiperipatus > Epiperipatus broadwayi. Next base: position 193,793 of record JAQFVV010000596.1, on the reverse strand, counting down.
ACTATATTTTTCCAAAAAAAAAAAATGATCTTGATTATGAAATTGGTTGTTTCGTTTTGTTGTTGTTTTTTTTTTTTTTTTTTTTTACTTTAGCGACCTCTTCCAGAAAAATAATCATTTGATTATAACATAAACAAAAGAAAGGAAAAACCTATTACAATCATATAGTTTTAGTATTATTTACCTGGATTACAAAGTAATTTGACAATATAAAAAAAAAATAATAAATACATTAAATTAACAATCAGTGATGTATAATTCTTTAAACATTATTTTTTTTTTTTTTTTTTTTACAAAAAGAAATTACCAGAAGTTATTGTGCTTTATGATAAGACACTCATCCACTCTCCCCTCTACCCATCCAAAATCAATTACTGTTTAGCTTTTATACCATATTAATTTGCTCTAATTATTAATATCTCAATTAAATTATTCATGTTCTCTCTTTAAAATGACATTGAGTTATTAAATCTATTAGTTATTCACCCAAAACATGCCAAAGTGAGTGAATAGCATACTTTATTAATCAATTATTACTATTGTTATTTTATCTTTTTATTTCTTTAAAGAATAGCATTGTTTTCCTGCAGAAATAATGCCAAGTAAACCAAGTGTCAATAACACTAGGTTACAATATATATATATATATATATATATATTTATATATATATGAATATATATATATGAATATATATATATATATATATATATATATATATTCAGACCTTTTAAAAGTTTAATTTATAAAACAATATTTTAAATCAGAGTTATTATTTACTATTTATTTATTTTTTTATTTCACTGAATGTAAAAAATATCTACTATAATTTTTGTCTGTGTTTATTTCTAGTTTTCCTTTCAACTTTATATATATATATGCACACACTGTATTAGTGTGTGCTATGCAATCCAACTGATTACAATATATATATATATATTGTTTAATAAAAGAAATAAATAAATTATTATTAAAATTTAATCTGTTTTTGACAAATTTTTAAAATTCAATAATTTAAATAATTATCAATATTCTATGTTAATGTTGAGATGGAAAACAAGAGATCTTAAATTTTTGCATGAATATATTTCCCAGATTATTTTTATGTTTAACTTGCTTTCTAAGTTATATATAAAAAATGCATTATAATAAACATTATATATTTTTGAGTATAAAATTTGTAAATTGAATATATTAAAAATTCTTGTCTTTATTTCATTTATCTAGAACTCATAATAAAAACTTTGCAAATAAAGATATTTCTGATGTAGATTTTAAACAATTCACTAGAACCATCTTAAAAAATTATTATTTTTACTCATATTTGATGGATTAACTTTTAATTTATTTATTCTTCTTCTACTTGTTTTCTCTCATTTTATGATCTTTTTTAATGTGAATTTATACTTTTATATATTAATTCACTGTCCAATTTTTATATGTAGATTAAAAAATAATATTAAAAAAATATTTTTAAATAATGTTTTTATGTAAACAGCTAACTAAAAAGTAAAAAATAATAAAGTAATTTGATTAAAAAAGTAATCCAACTAAAATACACTTATTGCTTCATAAAAATATTCAGACCTTTTTTTATTTTTATGTTCTCAAATGCTTTTATGAAATGACAAAACATGTTTTTAGTCAGATTACTTTGTTATTTTCTACTTTTTAGTCAGCTGTTTACATAAGAGTATTATTTGTTTAAAAAAATTAGTATTATTTTATTTTTTACTTTTTAGTTATAAATAAAACATATAATTTTAATTTAAATAAAATAGTTTTCTTCATCAGTCTCTTTTATTATGTTTCTTGTTCTCTTTACAAGAGAGCTTTCAAAATGAAATATATAATTCTCTAATTTTTTTTACACATTTAAAATACTTATGAAATATTAATTATTTAAGAAGAAGAATTCAGATTTTACTAGAAAATATTTACTTTTATACAATTAAGTATGAGTTAAATCAATTTTGTTCACTTGCTAAAGATTTTTTCTGGGAAGCATAAGAATATGAGTTCCAAGTTCTAAATAAAGATAAATTTTCTTTCATTGTTAAAAATTAAAAAATGGAGACATCCCAACAGAAACACAGATAGGGCAAATGAATATAAAAGCATTTAATTAAGAATTAAACTGAATTATTATTATTATTATTATTATTATTATTATTATTATTATAATTATTATTATTATTATTATTATTATTATTATTATTATTATTATTATTATTATTATTATTATTATTATTATTATTATTATTATTATTATTATTATTATTATTATTATTATTATTACTGTGTTGTTACTATTAACATTATTATTATGGTTTCAGAAAAGTTCTCTCTACTGTAATACCATTTGTTTTAATCTTAAGTAATTAGTGGATATCAGATTATATTACAGTTTAATTACCATCCCAGTCTGATTTCTAAAAATTGTTACTTTCAATATTAAATTAATGATTTCTAGAAAATCAACATAGTTTTAAAAGAATGAAGAAGCATTATAGATATGAGTTACATTGCCAGGTTAATGCAAGAAAATACCAGTTGAAAATGTTTGTCCATCCAATAAGACTTGGAATCTGAGCAAAAGTACCCTGAATCCAATCATGCCTGAGGTACACAGGTCAGGAGCAATCATGAATTCTAACCTATTTGTCCATTCCCTAAATCTATAGCACTATGGACAACACCTAAAGTTTATGCAAGTCAATTGAAAATAATACTGGAACCAAATAAGGAATGCTGGTGTGTTTACCTAATAATACTACTAATAAGATTATGTATATCCAGGCACCAAATTTTAACTATCAAATCATAACACCCACCAGAGATCATCATTCAAGCTTATTACTGTAGGATATAATGAAGAAAGTAATTAAAATGTTTCCAGCAAAAAAATATGTAATGTTAATACATTCAATTTAATTTATGGTCATAATTTTGAATTTAATCACAATTATGTAAATACTCTCAAGATAAATCATTACTATTAACAAAGTAATATAGACAACTTTTTTCCATAATTTTATATAGATATATGATCTCTAATGGTAATCACAACAATGTTATGTATATTTCTAATATATAACTGACTAGAAATAAATCAGTAATCGCTGCAAAGAACTCGTAACTTATGTTTATAATATATATTATTAGATTATTATTTAATTCAAAGTAAAATAAAAGAAATGTTATAAATCCTTCCCATTTAACCCAACTACTATTATTTTCATTCTCAGCATCTATTATTTTTAATAGTCACAATTATATAACATTAAATGTTTATGTTATGTTCTCCTTTATATCTTCTTAACTGACAACTCTTAATCTTATTTCCTTAAACACACCTATATGCCTACCAGAATGGAATGAAATTTTTATTCCAACTAATTCCAGATTAATTATTATTATCAAAATAATATTTCACAATTTTTAATATTTATATTATTTGACTTCCGAGCTAGCTCTCTTAAATTTAATACTCAAAGTACTCAAATTTTTCAAGGTCTTGATCTGCTTGTGAGGTGCAATTATTAATTATTACTAACTCATTACAATCCAATGGATATGATTCCATAACTTTCTAAATAAAATTTAATATGAGTTTACCAGTGGGAATCATATTGAATACCAAAAGCTGAAAAGAGATTTTATGTCTACTCTTAATATTCATTCCACTGCAACTAACTCAATAACTAAGTTTAACATATCTGAATTGACTATTTTCTCTTAATTTGATTTTATTTTGTATCATCTGTTTGCCAAAACTAACTAGTACTTTTAAATCTATGACATTTTAAGAGTCAGGTGTATCCTTGATCCACATGAAGTGATCATTCCCCCTTACAAAAACTTTCTTGGTTAATATTTTATAAAGGTGAATTATGGAAATGAATTATGGAAATGAATCAACATAAGATAATTCATAAATTTAAATGTGATCAAATGTATTATGGAAATCAACAAATATAAAACAATTCATAAATTTAAATGCAATCAAATAAATTAATACCTATATTCATACTACATTTATAAAATTGGCTATGGTAGTATATAAAATATACTTTTTTATAAGGAAGTGTGAGGTTCTAGACATCCAAAATATCAAAACACAAGACATATATGTAAATTTATAATAATAACAAATATTTATTATCCTCAAATAAGAAACACACATATATAATATCACCACAAGCTCAGATATTATATTCATTGTAAAATAAAATTCTAATTTCTCTCTATATAAAATTCACATTAACTACTATAAAAGAATAATTATTGTAATAAAATATATATATATATATATACTTTCATATTATTTAGATTTCCAAATTAAACATAATCATTGTTTTGACTCATATTTTAATTTAATGTTAATGCACTTAAGCATGGAATTAGAATTCCACATTTAAATATAAATATGATATTATCATATAACTATAGCCAACAGCCTATTCAATTTCATGACCCACCTTACTACAATAATGATAAATTTAACCATTCCAACAAGCAATAATATATTTTATTTCCTATGTAAAGATAATGTTATATCCAAATTTTCTAACCATTCTAAATAATTGGTTGAAATATAAAACCATAGTTTTATATCCATGCACACTAAATATTCCTCACTATCCCCCTGAAATTCTGATCATTATTTTACCAATCTAGCAACTGTATACATTTGGATAGGCCAGTATGTTGCCACAGCTTGATGATATCTAACTTTATTACCTTCCATAAACTCTGACTACAAATCGGCCAGCATATAAATTAAAGTAACTCTCTGTCATCCACCACATCAACACACACATCTGATTATAACCCTAACCCTGTCATAGCAACTTTTATACTATCTTGCAAAAAAAACCTCCATACATTTTATATCACTATGCAGCACTTCACAACTCACACATTAGTGTCTTAGTAAGGGAAATTAAACAAACTTTTCATAACTGCAAATGTTATCATTGGCCAGAGAACTGCCTTCTTCCTGAGGCTAAGCATTATGTGAGGAACTAGTCTCTTCACATTTACTTTTAATAGGCATGCCAAACATTTTACCACAACTACATAAATAATTTCCTATTTAGATAATATGTACAAATGGAGCTGAAATCAAGTTCTCGATCTCCCAATACCTGCATACATAGCAATTAAGTGATAAGATAGCTATTTTCTATCTATCCCTTTGAAGTGGTATGATAACTCTACCTCAGTAATACTCAAGATTTCCAGATTCACACATACACATACAGGGTGATTATAGTATTGATGTAAAATAACAAAGTTTTAACCATTCATGAACAAACCCATGAACTATATTAATTTTAAAAGTCAGGCACCCAGCAACACCCATCCAAGATTTATGATCAAAACAGATCGTATCTACTTGTAAATGCACAGCAACGACTATTCAAATGACATTCACAACTCTACCAATAAGCATATAATTTTGATTAAAAAAATCCCTTTTTTATATGACAAATATATATATAAGCATTCATGCTTTCTCATTTATTATACCTTAACACTTTATTATTATTTTTTTATTTTTTTAAAACTGCAATAGTTTCTTATAGGTCAAAATCATTTCTTTTTTTTTTAAATTCCTTTAAGTGTTAAATATCTATTAAACAGAATAACAAACATAAATAAAAGCAAAAGAAATAAACAATAAAACATTATGCATTGTCTCTTTGGTTTGGGTTCTTTTGGAGATAAATATGAATATTTTGTAAGTCAATGTCGACTTAATAGAAAAGCACATGTGTATTGTACATAACACCGTCCACCATTATTTGCTTCACAACCATGGCAAACACACTATATTCATTTTACTTTAATGATTATGGGAGCACATAAAATTATTTTCATTCAGGATGTAGATACATTGATACTTGATATTTATATATGTAATCATGATCATTAAAACTATTGAAAAATAGTCCTGCAGATCACTTTTGTTTTTTTTAAACACTTTTGTTCCCAGATTCGAATCCAGATGTTTGGTTTCACATTTTAGTCCATAACTTTATTTTTCTTTAAGCTTCATTTTTTATGTTTCTTTTAGGAGAGATACAAAAAAAAATTCCAACAAAACTGTTGTTCTGAATTCTGTATTTCCATGTATATTCTTAAGTTTGATTTTATTAGTGATGCAGAAGAATTGCTAATTTATTTTCAGCAATTATTTCCTGTATATTTGACAAGGGTCCATTGCATATTTGAGTGATTAAAATAAACTATATTGGCACATTAGTTATTACTTACTGATGTCACAATCAAGAAAAAAAGAGTGATGATTATTTTAACTACATCTCAATTATTATTAAAATCCAATTATTCCTTGAAGTTTTGAATTAAGCCACAAATAAAATATTGTTCCTAGACCACTTCTTCTAAATAAACTTTTAAAAGCCAAATATGAAGATTGAGATACAGTATCCAAAACTTTTTGCTGTGAATTAATTTTGCCATCATTGATTTTGAAGGAGAGATTGGTACACCATTTATATCTTTTAGCCCATCATTTTAATTTATACACACACACACTTCTTAAGTTTTAGTCAATTGCTATCTGATGCAAAGTGATCAGAGAAGATGATCAGATATGGAATTAGAAAGAGAATACCACTACCTCATTTGCACTAGATTTTATAAAAAAAAAAGTCACCTGTAAATGTTGCTTTCATCTTTTTTATCTACTGATGCTTCAAACAACTTTTGACAACATATGTTAAATGTTGGTTTTGGTTTATTGACTTCAGCTCTGTTTACATTTATCTTATCTTTTTAATTTCCGTATCTTAACACATTTTCCCAAAAAGTATTCAACTAAAAAAATAATACAATAGTGGGTATTTTAGAGAACTGATTTTTATATAAATTAATTTCTTTTTTAAAACTTAAAATCAAATTTAGAACTGAAAACAATAACCAATTACTGTAAAGCCCATACAAAATAAATTCCATTTTACATTATACTATCAAATAGTATTGCGTAAATTTCCAAGATAAAAAATAAATAAATTTATATATATTTTATACAAACACCCATGCATGCACATATACTAAATAGTGATCCACTTGTTCATATTTTTATTAGTACAAAATATCTTTCATAATTTCCTGATAATTTAAACCTATTCTTCTGTATCTACGACAAGTTCAATTTCTATTTGTACTATCATTATTTATTTATTATTTATAAATATTATGATTAATATAAATCAACATTTTAAAATATTACAGTGCTCACAATAGTCAATCCCCTTTCCCTTTACATAATAATACACTATAATTTTAAATAAAATACAAACATACTTTTATCTATAACATTAAATTCAATCCACATGGTTATTGGTCTTTCTAAATAAAGCTTTTAATTTTTCTTGACTTTAAAAAAAAATTTATTTGGATATAGTCATCTATTAATCCTACTATTTATTTTCTGACCATTAGTTTCTTTATGAAAGAAACTAAGGGTTACGATATATATATATTACCAACTTCACACAATATTCACTATCTTTTATTTATAACTATTTGGCAACCTTAAATCAATTATTTATAGATTGACAAGTATAGATCTTGTGCAGTATTACAAAACATAAAGCATATTCAGAAATCAGATTTTATTTATTTTTACATACAATGTTTATCTGGATGATTGGTGGATGTTGTACACATTAAGAAATTACATATAAAAATATAATAATGGGGTTTCACTATTTATATAATTTGGCTAGTTTGCCCTTGGCATTATGATTCATAGATTTATTTAGCATTTACGGCATTTATTTATAACATTTAAACAGAATACATTTGGATTTGCCATTATATTAAAACAGGATTTATTAGATGTTTTTCAACATTTAAAGATAAATATTTAGCGAAACTTTATAAACATGGTAATGGCTTATTTATAAGAAGGGGAGGGCAGCTTCAGAATGGTTGGCACTAACAACTCCAATAAAAAATATTTCAAAATCAAATGAATCATTATCACATATTATTATGTTATATTTTATTAAACAGGCAGGGAAATGAAATATAAAGAACTGTGATATTAGCATATATGTCATTGAAGAGAAATACAGCAATTTTAGCTGAGAAAGGTTCATTATTATTCTATTGGACAATAGTATGCCCACTTTAGGTGGAGCAATACCTTATGGAGAGGTAGGTAGAAAATTGTCATGGTCCAATGTATGGTGATCCATGCAGAGATTTCAACTACACTAACTCGCTTGTTCCAGGGCATAAATTATACCCCTGTTTTTAACAAAAAAAAATCCTCAAGATTCTTTAGAGTAAGTTATGTATGAATCTGAGCAAGACAATGAAATATATTTGGATGAAGAATGCAAAATGACAAGAGACTTTGGGATTCTCCAGAGCAAAAGGTATGGATGGACCTGAACAAAACAATAATATATTGTACCGGGTTTGATCAGCAGAAGATCTTACTTACACTGCAAGCTTGGTTTAGCTGGTTTCAAGCATATTTATAATAGATTTATAATCTTATTTAATTATAAATATTATGTGAATGAACTGGCACATTCAAGCAAAATGGAAAATATTATTGATAGCTTTAGCTGTCAACAATACCCATGATCAGATTGAGCTATGCAATGCATAACACAATCACATTTCCAGATCGTGGCCCACCTCAGCTGCTAGATTAAAAGCCCTATTATCCAAACACTTTATTTGTTTTGGAGTAAACCCTGAGTGCCAGCTAGTCTGAGACTAACATGTTCGGACAGTAGGCCCATAATCCAGTGCTCAAAAAATCCCTTAACAACTCAGCTATTTGTAATCAATAACAAAATATAGTTTCAATTAGTGGTGAAAAGAATTGACCAACAAATAAAGATTTAAGTTTATAAAGATGATTTATTTTTTTAATTAACATTGATTAACTAATTTTAATATTTTATCAATATAATATAACACGTGCACATTTTAAATTAACACACAATAATATATTAGGAGAAAACATTAAATAATATTTGAAATACAAAATACAATGAAATCAATATATACAAATGCATGAACACACACAACATTTTAAACACACATATTAACAGTTCATTTATGTATGCTATAGGGTTCTTAAACTTGATTCTTGGAGCTTTACGAATGCATAGCTACTTTAGAAATAAGAAAATTGTTATTACCTAGGATTTTGAACTTGGATACTTCTTGCTGTTTGCTGCTTCTGATGAAGCATTTCTAACCGGTTAGATTTGCAGTTTCCTTGTGGAAATTTGATGCTGATTATTCTGAGGCATTTTCTTTAAGACAATTAGATACTGAGCAGTTTCAAGTTGTTACACAGGCATCACTTTTATCTGGTGGATTGGCTATTTTCATCGGACTTCAGGCTGGAGAAAGCCATATGTTTTCTGAGGTTTTAACACTGCATTCTTGATTCTGGATATACAATAAGCTGACTGATATAACTCACTGATAGATTGTACTGAACTGTTATCTTAAACGCAACTGAAGTCATCTTTATTGCAACTAACTCGACTAACTGTCCGATTAAAAAATTGGCTATTTATACATATGACATGTTGTCATTTTTGATATCCGGCAATATCTGTTGTCAAAATTTTTTTGATAATCTTTAATTACGTGTTTTTGAAGATCGTTTAATTAGTAGCCATGCAAATGTGTTGTTTTTATATTTTTATTAGTAGCCACTGCTGAGTGTTTTTTAAATATATATTTTTTCCTTTATTTCATTTTAATATTTATTTTTCAATATAATTTTAATACACACATATATACCCAAGCCATTCACTATGTATTTTAAGGGGTTTTTATTTCAATAAACTCAAATGAAAAGAGATTTATATTTTTAAACTTTACATTACATTTTAACTAATAATAATAAAAAAGAAACTTTTTAATTTCTTTTATAAAACTTTTAGTTTGTTTCTACAGGAAACTTCCCCTCCCCCCTTTTAATTAATTAATTTTAACTTTTATTTCAAGAACTTTTAACTATTTATTTTATGGAATAATAATAAGAAAAAACTCTTTACTTCTTTTATAAAACCTTTAGACTTTTAATTTTACTTTCTTTTACGAAAGATTTTTATATTAATAATTTTTTAAACAAAATTATTATGTGCCAACACAATGTTGGTACAATATATATATATATATATATATATATGAAATATGCTAGCAATGTGACTATCAAAACATGAAATTATTTCATTTAACAGTAAAATAAAGCCTTAAATGGTTTAAGAGATATGCCAATGACATATTTAAATAATGACTCATATACAATAAACTCACTAATAAGTGATTAAAATTATAATTAATTAAGCATGCATTTCTCCCCTTCTTGAATCAATCCCATTTTATTTAACATATATAAAAAACAAATTCACACACCTAAGAGTGTGACTAACAAAATAAAATGGGTCACCAGCCTTTTAGTGATGATGATTAAAATAAAGAAATCAATAAAACCAATGGACACCAAGATTCATCCAGATTGGAAAAATATTTATATATCTTAAATAAATTTGTGATAAACTATTTTAATGCATATATTTATTAAAAAGAAAAACTCAATCTTATGAGCTATCTAGAAATGAATAAAATAAAATAATTGATTACTTTCTTTCTCCCCTGTCTATTTCACAGTGGGATGTAGATGAAGCTTGTAAGACTGGATTTGATTGACATTTACAGATACAAATATCATCAATAATAAATTATAACAGCACTAAATTATAGGAATAATAATAAGCATGACTTGGATGAAAGAATATACATTAGGATTAGTTTAGGTAGTAGAGAATCAATATACATAAAATGGAAAGTTAGGTTAACATACTCACCAGTTAGCAAGTTAAAAAAGATTCAACATAAGAAAAGCATTAATTTTAAGATTCATTAGTTAGAATTTAGGTAAGGCATTTACAATGACTTTTGGGTTTGTTACCTTGTGATCCTCCAGAATGATGGTGCAGACAAATCTTATGTTGAGGCAGCATTCTTTGACTTTCGGGGCAGGCAGATTGTAATTAGGTTGAAGGCATTTCTTCTTGACCCTGGCAGTTATCTAATGGCATGGTCACATTTACTTAGAATGAGCTATATTACTGGATGGTGAAGAGATGAACTGAAGATTGAGAAAAGGTGGCTTGGGTACCTTTACTCAAATACCATTTCAAAAAAATCAACGAGTGTGTAGTAGGTTAATGACAGTAAATCAAACTCTAATACAATAGATTTTCAGCTATATTTATACAACTGTCAAAGTATTTACAGAATGCTTTTATTTAAATTTCTAATCCAAATGTAATCTTTAATCTAAAGAAATATTTTACTTCATTGTTATTGGAGATGCAATCGTGAGATAACTGTCCAAAAATAAATTCAAATCAATTTCCAGATCGGAAATAAATTTGACAAAATTGTTTGCAGCTAAAGTAAAATCCATTAGCTTTGTTTTAATTTTACTTTCATTAAAACTTTGATTAAAATTTATTTTAAAACCCTGAAACAATATAATGTTTCAACCATTTTAATTATTTTTGGACAATTAACGGTTGGATCTTCCATCTTGAATTTTTATGTAATTATATAAAAAAATAATTGCAAAGTAAAAAAATATATAATTTTAAAATATACAAAGTTATTTACAACATTTAACATTTGTAATTATATATATATATTCTACCTTGTCATCGTGTGTAGCTCCACTACACCTCAGGCCAATCACGTTGAGGGCCATAATCTGCCCTTTTCTAACACATCAGGCCCCTAAAGTTGGGGGCCACAATCTAACCGCCCCGTTCCCGCATCTCCACTTCCCCCAAAATAAATATAATATAGTGAAAATCACCTAACCGGGTTCTAGCTCTAATAATTAATGAAATATTCAATTAAATGCTTTACTAGCTCAAGTTTCTTAAAATTAACTTAGGTTCTGTTTTAAACTAACTCAAATAAATATTCAGGAATTCATGAGACTAGAAGTGGAAATACGGGTGACAAGGTAGATTACATTGAGACAATATCCCACAGGATACCACCTCAATGGCATAAGAACACTATCCCCCTTATACTACTATTACACATAATAACTACATAGTATTCTTATGACTTCCGCAACTTCTAATCACTAAGACTCATTTAACAACTAAAGTATTAATCTTTTATCTCTAATAATAATAATAGTAATCATCTAGCTCAAATGAAATAATCTCAGGTTCTTAAATTTATTCGTATGTTAATAACATATGGTAGCAAAATATGATAAGGGATTTTATGTCATAATCTACTACTCTGAAATTAGATTAATAATAAAACAATAATAATCACAATCTTCATTGCTTAATCCAACTAGTACAGCTTTTCTTTCATTGCAAATTTATAACCGTAATAAATTAGTTAATAATCTAATATCCCCTTTTTTATCTTTAAGTAATAAAATAAATTAATAAGTGGCAGTGTTTAGATAATCTGATAAATAAAGCAAGTGGCAACTAATAGCATATAATTTAGCAAAATATTATGATAATGGATTGATGACCAGTAATGCAATGCAATTTTATAATTATTTAATTATAAGAACATCAATAAATAGTTAAGATTAAACATACTTCTCTATTTATCTTTTGTGCAAACAATCATATACTTAGTTTAATGGTTGTGAACATACCCTGTGAATTCATGCAATGATGTAGAGAAAACAAAACTCAGACACAAGTTTTAATGAACAAATTTTAAAATTTTATTAACATCAATAAAAATAAATAAAACAAACAAATCCATCTACATCTATTTACAAGGGATATCCTCATTTTTCTTTACCCTACAATAGCTGAATTATACACATTTATATTTCTTTTATCGTTAATTAAACTTATTATGCCTTTTAAAAGTTATTTATTTATTTTTTATTAGGTTTATCATATCACTTATTTTAACTATTTTATGGGTAACCCCATTCTTTACCTTTTAATATTAAAGTTACCGTATTATAAATTATCTATGTGGATAAACATCATTTATAACATCATAATTTTACAATCAATATGGTTTTTTAAAAGAAAATTACATTTTCTTGTAACTTTATATAAGTCACTCCGCATATTATTCAAATATTATTATTACTTTTAACGTTTGTTCTCCAATGCTCGTAAACTATAATACGTTTATTCCATAAGCCATACTCATGTATAATACTATAACATGGGTTTAATTATCACCTGTTACAGTTTCACATATACTATAATTATCGAATGTTATGGTATTTTTTAAATATGCAATACTTATATTTTTTAAAATATAATTAACAATAAGAAAACGTGAAATTATATTTAATATTTTTGTATATTCCTATTTGGATATACTTTTATAAAATTATAGTTCATTTCTTAAAAAAGAATTAAAATAATTCTCTAACTCCTTCCCTTCTTAGGATATCTGCATCTTTCTTTCAATAATCATAATCTACTCTTCATTAATACTTAACTATTCTTATTCCAAATAATAGCATGACATACATTCTAAAATATCTATTGTTTCCCTTTTAATAGACTTATCACATAATGATGTAGTTGCAAGAAATACAGATAAAGATAGCGAAAGATGTATAGGATATCGGGAAGATAGATAGATAACTTATCCGCAATATACTTCAAAAAATGTATGGAACAGTGTAAATAGGTCCGACATTCATTGTCTAATAATCTTGGCAATAAGCATGATGTGGCAGCTATTTACTCAGCTTTACCAAACATCTAGTACGACTCACAAGAAATATATAAAATACCACTGTCCAAGACAACATGTGTACCAGTCATAGGGCTTTGTTAACTACACTGATTAACATCTAAAACTACTTATTATTTCATTCCCTGTAGCATCCTGGTTTTTAATACATCCTCTTGGTTTCCGAATCACCACGTACTACCAAGTCACTACCCAAACTATCTCTCGAGATTTTTACTGTATCCAACATCGATAAAATACTAACTACTTTTTTAAAACAATAAACAAAATTCGCTAATATAAAACATTTCCCTATTCCATAAGAACAATTTGTCTTGCTTTATTACACTGTAGGTTCAACATCTACGTTTTGTTAAAATAACATTTAAATATCCCAATCGGAAAATTAACAGAAAATATCACATAACCATCGGTTATATTGAACTATATTAATAACACATAAAATGATTATCGTATGCATATTTTTAAAAATCTAATCATATCTCAAAGTGTTTTAGAGTGTTGTTTTCAAAATGCGTTTTACAACAATAATAACAATAAAACTTTTGCGCTACATTCATTCGATTCTCAGCTGATCTAAATAAATAAAACATACATTATATATCATTAATAATTATAAATGTTACCAAAAACAATCTTTATCTTCCTATCAGAGTTCATAGTAGGTTTCTTTCTCTTCGAGCATCGCAAATATACAAATTTCCACATACATACAATTTTATTTTAAAATTCAAAATCAAACATATTATTTCATATAATGTTATATCACGAATTAATGTATTTTGTTTTCCCTATCGCTATCTAAAACTTAATGTTTAACTTAGATCAGTAAAAAAAATAATTCAAACCATAATCACATATTTTTCTGACGGTATATCTTGGTTAGTCCCATAATATTTATTATTTCTTCTTTTGTCCGAATGTTCTCCTTTATGCTTATTAAAGTTTTAAATAAATTAGTTCATTTAATAAACTGTTTAGACAATCTTTAGTTTTAGTGTTTAATCCAAAATTATTAGAAAACATTTTATTTAGTTATCCCACGAAGCTTTTTAATGTTCTGGCGAATATTACCTCAGCGCGTTGATGCATCTTTATTTCTAGTTAAACTACAATTATTTAATAATTACGGTACCTATTGCGTTTTCCATGGATCCAATATTTTATATTTCTCTTCTGTAAAATATAAACTTCACTTTCATTCATTATTATTTTATATACACTACTTCCGATCTTTAACTATTTTCTAGAGTATTTTCTCAAGTCATCTTAAAGAAAGCAATTCAAACTATTTCAATATTAAAATTCCTTTTGTCCATTTATTCTTATACGAATAATACTTATTTTTATTTTCCATTATCTTCATTAACTTTGCGCACAATGTCCTTTCATTGATTTTATATGCACGAAAACAGCTTTCATAGTGATACACTATATAAACTATATCAACGAATAATATTAACATATTTGGAACATTATAAAATTTACAACTTGGTTTTAAGAATCTATCCATTTTCTATTGAAAACTCCGATTATATTTCGATAGAATCCACTGGCAGGTTACTGTAAAGTTAGTGAAACATTACTATGAAAAACGTTCTTTTTAAAACATATTATTCTAAGATTCTCTTCGGATGATTTTTAAATTGTCAGTTGGTTTCTTTCAAAGATATTATTAAAATTATAATAAAATTGACTAATAAATTGAAGAAAAAAAATTTTTTAGAGAGCTTAAAATTTTACCTCTGCTCTGGAGTCAACACATTTTTGTTCTCCCCCGTTTATACAATTAGTTGGTGCGATTTTGGTTGTCTGCCAAGATCTATTTTTATTGGTCAATCCCTACTTGGATTTATAAACAATTTTTAAAGTTTTAAAATCATGATGTAATAGACTTAAATGTTAACTCATTATTATTTTTAAATCAATTATTATCTATTACAATTTAACTACCTTTAAAACAATTTTGAAACAATAATTAATAAAGATGTATACTACTTATTTTTATTATGATGTGTGACAATTCCATCCACTTCTATAATATACTATTTAAATATTTTAATTATTAGTATTAATTTAAACCGGTGCTTAGACATAGAATATTTCAGACAGTCACGTAGTCATTTCCGGTGTTTAGTCTAATTTTATCTGTCTTAATAAATTTGCTACTTATATTATATAAAATAATTATATAAAATTTTGAAAAACAATTTAGAAAAATATAGAATTAGATACAATTCTCACCATCACAATATTTACTATTAAATATATCATATTAATCTTTTACTGCTTAATATAGTCTATAATTTTAAATACTATATAATATTAATTTTAAAATTTTTTAGTAATTGACCATTTATAACCATCATTGACCTATAGAAAAGGGCACAATATATATATATATATATATATATATATGTATATATTAATATATATATATGCTTCTGTAATATATGTATATATTTTAGCTGCATCTATTGACATTAATAATACTAAAATAATTAAAGGGATTTTTATTCAACTTATATTTATAAATTTTCTATATGCTTCTCAGACATACACATACAACTTATGTATACATAATTAAAAGGAATGGGTGACATGTGGGGTTTGATATTGAGCTAGTGCTGGTTAAATGGTAAAATGGTGAAGCTCAATTTTGGGCTTAGATTGACTGCTTCAATATTGAGTTGATCAAGGCATTTAATTTAATTGAGGTAATACATTTATGGCAATTATGGATAGTAGCTGATGGTTACTGAAGTTTATTCATATTACATAATTACTATAAGCTAATATGAGAAGTTGTATTAATACTATTGCTAGAAAAAATAAGGCATTTGGGAATAAAAACTATGATTTATTCTTTTTTTTTCATTTTTATTATAATGGAATTTGGATAGCTTGTAGGCAGAATTTTGGTAGTAAAGTTTTTAGTTTTATCCATTTGAAAGCAAACACAAGAACTTCATCTTTTTAACTTTTTAGTTAAAATATAATGAATATTGTGTGTTTTTTATTGATTGACCAAATAATGTACAAAGTTCTTTAAATATTTGAATATAACTTATAAAAACTTTAGTTTAATAATTGTTTAACTAAAACTCTCAAGTAATTTATTATCCAAAAATCTTCAATAACTGTTAGCTTAGAGTCAAGCATTGGTGGTCGAGAGGTCAGCGACAGCTGCTTTACAAGCAGTTGACCTGGGTTAGCGGGTTCACTTCCTGGCTGATGTTATGACACATGAGAAAAAAAACTGTTAGCTTAGATGTTTTTCAACTTAAAAATATTGTAAATTATAATTTTAGTAGATCATTAGGCATATTATTTCTATTTTTAAGGTTATAGAAAGCTGTTTTAATTTCATTAAAAAATATATTATTTTCTAAATATCAAGGAAGGACTGAGATGGATATATAATTAAATCCATTTTCTAAATTTTTATATCATTTTTTTAAAAAGGTGATCAAATATTTCTTTATCTGTTTCAAATATTCATTATTATTATGTAAACGATTATCGTCCATAGATTCAATAAGTCTAATATTATTTTCAGATTATTTTTGATACATTAAAAATACCATGATAAGCAAATGATAGTATTTTCTTTTTTTTTTTTTGCAATTTGAATCTATCAATAATTTTAAATATCACTGTCAATCATTGAATATTTTTGTCTTTAAATATCTATCTCTATGTTGCTTATGAATGTCTCCACCCAATCTATTATTTTGATAATCAGAGAATGACAAATGTTTTTAAAATTATGTCACTAACTAACATGATTATTGTTAAAAGTCCAGTCAGGATTATTATTTTTAATGAATTCAAAAATAGGCTTATTTTGTCCATAATGACAATTCTATATCTCAGTAACTACATATTTGAAAATCAAAATTGTCAATATTAGTATTTAATATCACAAATATTAATTGTTGTAATAGAATGAATCATTAATACAACGAACAGTTTAATCCTTATATCATTTTAATAATCTAAAAGTTTTAAATATTGATGTGCATTAGCTTTATTATTTTCTAATTTCTAACTATAATATAATGAGATCCTACTGTTTTACCAATAGATACATCCAAAAAATTTTCTTGGTCATTTTTCTACAAAATCAGGGTGTTAACTTAATCTATGCATTATGCAAAAATTCAGTAATAGCCAATAACTTATTTTATCAAAGACAATAACATTATTTCTATTAATTTTGTACTAAAATTTATTGTTTCTACAAATAGA
The DNA here is from genome assembly GCA_028023455.1 of Epiperipatus broadwayi. Lineage (NCBI taxonomy): Eukaryota > Metazoa > Onychophora > Udeonychophora > Euonychophora > Peripatidae > Epiperipatus > Epiperipatus broadwayi. The sequence continues at coordinate 175,756 of JAQFVV010000596.1, read as the reverse complement.
TAGAACAATGTCTCCAGGAAGAAATATTTGTCTTTTACTTACATTTATATAGTGATATTATCTTAGAAGAGATGAAAGCTGTTTCTGTTTGTATACACTTAATCTTAGTCTGGAGCATATATGCTTATACAATGGTGTACAGGTATTATTTTAAGACCTAATTTTAATAATATTTAGCTTCTTTTTTTAATATATGTAGAAATTTCCAATATGCCTCTTTTTAATCTCTTTTCTTTCAAATAAACTTGTATCAATTTTATTGTGATAGCTCTTTAGTTATATCTGCTGTTCATCATTCAGGTCTTGAAAAGTTCATACAAGGAAATTTCACAGATTCCATATATAATTTCAATATTTTTAAATTTTTCTTGGGAAAATAAATATATTAAATTTATTAAGCGCAAACAGATAACATTGTAATAACGTGAAAGCTAAAACCTTCAACAGATACGCTTTAAACATGCTTATGTAACAGCCAATCAGGTGTAATAATAACATCACATGGACCTCTCAATTCTCAAACACAAGTCAGAACTATAAGAAAAATATGGGACCCACCTTCATCTATGCCTCAATTTATATATAAATAAGCCAGACTCAAGCATTTTGAACTAAGAGTTGAAGCTTAAATACCTTCACATTTAATTCACTAAATATTATATATAAATAAACAACATGAAATCTTTCGATTTACTATGAAGCAATTTTTTAAATCTAATGAAATGATATTAATAAACATAAATATATCAAATTTATTAAGCGCAAAGAGATAACATTGTAATAACGTGAAAGCTAAAACCTGATTACACCTGATTGCCTGTTACATAAGCATGTTTAAAGTGTATCTGTTGAAGATTTTAGCTTTCATGTTATTACAATGTTATCTGTTTGCACTTAATAAATTTGATATATTTACATTAATTAATATCATTTCATTAGATTTAAAAATTGCTTCATAGTAAATCGAAAGATTTCATGTTGTTTATTTATATATAATATTTAGTGAATTGAATGTGAAGGTATTTAAGCTTCAACTCTTAGTTCAAAATGCTTGAGTCTGGCTTATTTATATATAAATTGAGGTATAGATGAAGGTGGGTCCCATCTTTTTCTTATAGTTCTGACTTATGTTTGAGAATTGAGAGGTCCATGTGCTGTCATTATTACACCTGATTGGCTGTTACATAAACATGTTTAAAGCACATCTGTTGAATGGTTTTTTTTTTTGGGGAGGGGGAGTAAATGGAAAATCATTTCCTTTATTACCATTATTATCTTCTGAATGACCAGCATTATCATTACTGAACCTACAACCATTTTTATCACTTTGGTGAACATTCTATTAGGCATAGTGGCATAAACAGATTTTGTAAAAAATCTATTTTAGATAATCTTTTGTAGTGTGTTCTATATTTCAAATAAGCTGTAGAAATCCTAAACAAAAATGCTTAAAATTTTTCAGAAAATAATTCTTGAAAAAAAATCTAATTTTAAATAGATTTCTTTGTAAGATTAGAAGTAAGAATTTTCTCTATATCTGTCTCTGTTATTGGTTTATCAATATTGAGCGATTTTACACAAAAAAAAAAAAGAGAGAGAGTATAAGGAGACAATTTCTGCTCTAATGTTTGCCATGAAAAGAAGTACAAGACAGTATCCCCCCCTTACACACAATATGATTCATTATGGATTGCAATGTCTGTTGTGTGAAATCACAACTAAAAACCTTTATTTTATAAATTTACCTGTGTTTTTATGTCAACATTAAGTGCATATATATATATATAAAATTTGTTTATGTATACACATTATTACAGTAAATGCAAAATATACTTATGAGAATTGGGTCCTATAAAAATGTGAATGTCTAAAGATAGTGTGCAAAAAAGAAACAAGAGAACGAGAGAGAATGAGAGAGTATGGAGAGGAGACAGAAAAATTATTTTATTATAAATTAACTAGGCTTTGATAAACCTACATATCTTCTCATAAAGTAGCAAGGTGTATTTTGGATCAAATATTGCTTATTTGTAACTAACTCTCAGATCTAGAACCATTTTTTTCTCTTTCAGTTGGTGGTGCCATCTGCAAACTATTAATGAGAGAATAAATATTTAGCTATTATTATGTAAAGGTTAAAAGTTGGCAGTTAATCTGGATTAGTCAGAAACTAGTGATGGATGCAGTAACTAAAATCAAATAATACTATTGTTAATAATCGTTTTCATTGGTGGGGAAATGGCATATTCTTATTAATATTAAATCCAAGGTTAAACTTTACCATAAATATATATCTATAAAATATAATGTATAATTACAATTAAATAGAATGGTACAGAATACAGGTGTTTCCACAATGACTCTTCAAAAAACGCTTGGAGAAGACAATGTTACTCAATTTCAACTGATGTAGACTTTTATAATTTTTCTTCATTCTTTTATCACTAGCTAAAATTAGTTTCTTTTTACAAATAGGAAAATTGTATTATTTTATTAAAAATTGTTCAGGTTCACATTACCTTCATATAATAGACTTATGAAGATTTAATGTTATTTTGATTAGATTCAGTCTTCATTGCTACAGGCTAATGGATATATGGAAAGATAAAGTATATCCAATGACAGAAAGAAGCCAATAGGTGAAGATGCTCAGTGAAGCTGCCATAGTATAACTAGAAATGTTAGGCAACCCTAGAAGTGAACTCAAAATCCCTTACTTCAACAATTGCATAACAACTAGATGCTATCTCTAGCTAAGATATTAGGTGTATAATATATTAAATGTTCTGTATACAATATATTGTAAATACATTTTGTATATAAGTATTAAAATTTTATTTATACTTGTATGGGTTTGTGTTTATTCTGAACTTAAGTAAACATAACAGATTTTATGCAATCGACACTAGTATTCAGTTCACTATTCCATCCTGAGAGTAATGACCAAGCTGAGAAACTGATTCAAGAAACTAAAAGAATGCTAAAGAAAGCTAGCACAGATAGTTTTAAACATCTGTATTGTTAGAATGTTATTAATGCAGCATTCGACACCAAGCAGTTACTAATAAAACACCAGTTGAACTATATTATTCAACAAGGCTCTGAGAACTAACCTATCATCAGTACTTAGGTCTAATTGTTTTAATAAAAATTAAAAACAAATGTGCTTAAATGCAGATAGGTGTTCAAGTTCTTTGACTTTTATTCAAGAGTCACCAATGGATTTTAGCAGTTGTGATTAAAAGGATTGCACGCAATGGTTGTTCAAAAAGCAGATGGACAACACCTCAGTACAGAGACCAACTTTGTTTCCTATTATCAAAACTCTTTTATTATTTAAAATCTTATTTTAATTAAGAAACCAGGTAATATCTTCATCAGATTTAGATACTACAATTATCTAGTTTTTATCTGTACGTAACAAAATTTTCAAATACACTACACAAAAATATAAATGTAAAGTTTTTGTCAAAATATATATATAATTTTTGTCAGTAGAACATATTTGAAGAAAAAAACAAAAATTTCCAATTCGATAAAACTATTTTTGAGTTAAAAGCATTTCTGTTTTTAACTCAAAATCAATAGTTGCAATTTTATTTTTTATTAAAATTGTTTGCCTTTAATAAAGCAGTTTTACTTTAAACTGTAATTTTAGAGTTTCATTATTTTTTATAGTCGCTATTGGTTTTCCCTTAAGAATATTTGTAAAAATTTAAACAGGATAAAGAAGTTGATAAAATTAGCAAGAGAATTTTTTTTTTTTGCAAATTTGTTTACTCTGGATTAAGATAATAAGAAAAGAAAAGAAATTACAATATATATATACTTTTCAATAATTAGATTTTTCAATTTTTTTGTTTTAAATGTAATTCAATTATTTTTATTTATAGAATGGTTTAAATACTTCGTATTATGGAATTAAGATTTTTTTTAAAAATTTATCAACATTAATGAATATTTAAAAATAATGCATAATTAAATCAGAAGTATTTTAGAAGCATTTGAATCAAATATTGCATAATTAAAAACGAAAATAATAAAGTAATTTTATACTAATTAATATACGGTAGTATATATAATTCACTCTTCCAACGATGACATTAACATAAACTAATATTATTCAAACGACATTTATTTATATTACGAACGCGATCTGGGGTTCGAGTCCGAGTAAAACTAACAAAATTTTCAAATTTTCTTAAGTTAGGCTTGATAATGTTTTTCCTAATTCATGTAATATTGGATTGGGTAAAAAATTGGTATTATTTTCTAATTGTAATTTTATTTTAAACTTTAAACAATTTATTCTAAAACAATTTATTATGCAGATTATGGGAGTTTATCTAATTTAATTGATAGGTTTAAAATGACTAGAAAAGATTTAGAGTTTAGGAGTAATTTTAAGTATTCATTTTTGAATTCTTCTTTTTATTTATATGTCAAAAGCGTTGACCGGGAAGCGAACCCGTGCCAGCTGCTTGGGAGGCAGCTATGCTAACCATTAGGCCACCAACGCTTGACAAATTCTTTTTTAAAGTGGTTTAGGAGAAAATGTGAAATCACTTATTATAATAAACAAAGGAATATAAATTAGGGTGCTTTAAAAAAGGCCTGATGTTTCTTCTGTTTTAAATTTGTCCAATTATGTTTTGAATTTATCTGATTTGGCTATTTTAGGTAAAGGTATTGGTTTTGTTGCTTATATATAATTTTATTGAAAAAACCATATGTAATAATGATACAAATGTAAATCAAAAATAATAGTTATCCATATTAGTCAGGCAACCAAATGATCTTATGGGGTTACTGGTGTTGTTAATCCAGCTTAATCAGGTTCCACATGTTGTCAAATAAAAATCTGGATGAGATTCTTCTGTCCTTATGGCGAAATTCCTTCAGCTTGGAAATGAATGTGTCTTCAGGCTTGGGATGAGGAAAGATAAACTTGTTGTGACATCTGGCCATCCAGATGGCATAAGTGAGAAAGGTTGAGAGTCTTGTGGTGACATAATCCTTGGACAGGAAGCAGCATTTGATATTTAAGATTTTGTTCAGAGAAATGTGGCAGTAGCAAGTAATGAAAGTTCTGATTTTGTTATATGCTGGGCAATTATTTATCATATGATCAAAGGTTTCACAGGTTCTATGGAAGTTGTGACATGTAGGATCTATATTCTTGAGGAATCTCCTGTAGTGCAGGAACCAGTTCATCTGGATTGAATTCAGGTTGATTTTCACTAGAAAGTCCAGGAACCTTGGCTCCAGCTTGAGATGCCTGAAAAACCTGGTGACCACCTGATTGTTACCACTGAGGTAAGGAATGGTAGAGTTTTGTGTGGGAAATAGCAGGTTATGAGCATCCCAAATGGAGATTTTTTGTCTGAATACTAGGGTAGAGTGGCCATTGTGAGTGAAAAGGTAGTCAAGTATCTGATTTAGCCAGCTTATCTTTGAAGGTGGAGGTCTGTCTGATGGAATGACTGGTTGTTCCACTACAATCTGGGGAAATTTCTTTTGTAGGATGTGGATCAGAGAGTGGCAGTTTTGGTAATATATAGAAAAAGTTGCGTGCAATGACATACCATTATTTTTACTATGTCACTGCATGCATTCAATTCCTATGGCCGCTGTTTTATCATTTCATGTTTTGTTGCTTTTACTAATAAAAATTTAGTTTTTGATGTTATTTCTGCTATTGAATGTAGTAGTAATATTTCTGATGAAAATAAAGTGTCTTTAGAGATTATTTTGAATAGTCAATTACTTAAGAGAGAGAACAAATAACAAATTACTTAAAAGAGAATAATTTGTTTTGCCCCTAAGCAAATTAGTCTTTTTAAAAAAAGGTTGAAAGTCAATGATGTTATCTGGTTAAAAGAAGATGATGGGTTGTATTGTTAAATAGTGTTGATTTGAAAGTAAAGTTTCTTTAGAATTAAATAATGGAAAGTATGCTATTTTAGATTCTGATACTGGTAAAAAAATAAATGTAAATTGATTAAAATTATGAAGATTATGGAAAATAAAAAGATTTTTGATAGAGCTATTTATTTAAGTTGTTATCGTAGTGATTATGTGGTTCCAAAGGTTTTCTTTAATTTGAAGTCTCATAAAGATAGTTTTCCTTTAAGATGTATTTTTGATTTTACAGGAGTAATTGTTGATAAAATATCAAAATTTTTAATAAGATTTTTTAAAGACTATATTAAATTAGGTCAATTTTATGTTTCTTCTTGTGAGGCTTTTAATAAAATAAATGTTTTTGTTGAGAATTGTGTTTTTAGTAGTTTAGACATTGAACATATGTATCAATCAGTTGATAGATTAAAAAGTATTGGTGTTTTTCTTTCAATTTTAAAAATAATGTGAATGTTTTTCTGCAGATAAGATTAAGATTATTCATGATTTGCTTTTGCTGTTAGAGGATTCAATGTATTTTATGTGTCATGATGTATTTTATAAAATTAAAGAGGGTTGGGTTATTGGTTATGTTATTTCTCCTTTAATTTGTTCTATCCATATTGATTTCGGGAATGTAATTTTATTAATCAATTTTCTGTTTCTTTAAAATTATTTGTTAGGTATGTTCATGATTGTTTGTTGTTCAGAAAGAAAAATTAGAGAAGTTTTTAGATAGATTGAATGCTTTTGATTCTAGTATTAATTTTACTATTGGAGTGGTAGTTTTGATTTTGCAAAATTAAAATTTTTGGATTTAAGTGTTGAGAAGGTTGATAATGTTTTATTTTGTAGTCATTTTATAAAACCTAAGAATTTGAGACATATGATTAGGCCTGATAGTTATCAGCCTTTTACACATAAAAAATATCTTTATTGAATTTTTGTTGTAGTAATAGGAGGCTTAATAACTTTAGTAATAATGCTGACATTCAAAAAGGTCAATTTGCTGCTGATTATGTAAAATTAGGTTATAATCATGAATTTATTAGAAATGTTGTATTTAATAATACTATTTCTAGTCATGACACTAATAGGAAAAATTTGGTGCAAATTTAGTATGCGATCTCCGCCATTTTGAATTTCATAATCGACCAAAAACATCGTCTGACATATCTAAGTGATAAAAAAGTATGCAAAAATGCAAAAAAATGAAAACCTTACAAAATAGATGTGAGATCACATATTAATTTATATATAGAAAAAGCAAGATTACAAATAGAATAGTTTTAAACCTTAATCAATAAATGTTAGCCCTCCTTCATTAAATTTAATACATATTTCTTAGAATCTAAACAATGTGCTTTGATGTGATTGGGGGGGAGGGGAGTAGGAAAAGAAACTTTTAAAAAAAAACTTTTTAAACCTTGTTATTGTTGAGTTTAAAATCTAAAAGGTTTGCTCTGCTCTCCCTCGAGGGGGGGAAACAAACAATTTAATTTCCCTCATCATTCAAAGTAAACTATAAAAAATCATTTTATAACTTTTTATAGATTCTAAAATTAGTGCAATAAAGTTAAGCCAGTAAATACATATATATACAGCCTAGTTTACAAACAATATTAATTTCAGCTAATTTATTAAAGATTATTTAGTTTTCATATGAATACAGCTATTATAAACTGCTTACTTGTACACAAACATATATAGAAATTAATATTGTTTTTGTAAACTAGGCTGTATATATACATTTACTGGCTTAACTTTATTTCACTAATTTTAGAATCTATAAAAAGTTATAAAATGATTTTTTATAGTTTACTTTGAATGATGAGGGAAATTAAATTGTTTGTTTTCCCCTCTTGAGGGAGAGCAGAGCAAAACCTCTTAGATTTTAAACTCAACAATAACAAGATTTAAAAGTTTTTTTTTAAAGTTTCTTTTCTTACCCCCCCTCCCCATCATATCAAAGCATATTGTTTAGATTCTAAGAAATATGTATTAAATTTTAACAAAGGATGGCTAACATTTATTGATTAAGGTTTCTTTTTGCATTTTCGAGTACTTTTTTATCACTTAGATGTGTCAGACGATGTTTTCGGTCAATTTTGAAATTCAAAATGGTGAAGATCATGTACTAAATTTGTACCAAAAATTTTATGGTTAGTAAAGATAAAGATTTTATATCTTTACCACTTAAGTCATCAATTTATAATTTGGTTTATAAGAATAGTCATTTATTAGAAGGAATGAAGGTTGCATGGAAAAAAGATTCTGATTTGAATCCTTTATTGAATAGTTCAAAACAGTCGATTGATAGTAAATCTACTCCTGATATTATTTATAAGATTCCTTGTAGTTGTAGTAAGATTTATATAGGTCAGAGTAAATTTAGCCTTAATGACAGGATTAAAGTTCATATAAGTAGAATTAAACATAGGTATCATAATTCAAATTTATATATTCATGAATTGAATACAGGTCATAAAATATTGTTTGACAATGCAATAGTTATTTTTTATGAAAAGAATAAATTAAAGGAAACTTTAATGATAAAATTTCTTGAATCTGAGGTTATCAATCTTATGAAGACATCTTTTGATATAAAAGGAAGTTGGTTTTTGAAATGATTTATGGGAAGGTTTGTTTCTTTTGTGTGTGTATATATATATATGTTGTTTCTTTAGCTTGATTTTCATTTGAGAAGATGTACTTGTTTAGTAGATAAAACCATGGTTATGTAAGGATTTTGGTAAAAATTTGGATTTTTATCTAGTATTGTATTGTTTTGTGGTTTTGTATTATATATTATGAGAGGCACACTTTGTATGGCCAAACATAAGAAGGTATTACATAAGAAAATGGCCTAAAATACATAATAAAGCCATTTAAAATGTGTGTAGGTCATCTATATAAATTTTAATCAAGTCAGATTATAAAATAAGTGAGAGATGTCTGTGGATATGTCATATACTCGCACACACAAGAAAAGCCAATAGTTAAGGCTTATAATGTGAAGTATTAGCATATTAGCTATATGCTTATAATTTATTTTTATTATTATTTTTATGTTCATTTTTTTTTTTTATAAATGCAAAGATGTGTGTGCGTAATTTGTATTTACAATTTTTTGTTAAATGCTTGTAAAAGGAAAGTTGTACTGGATATTTTCCTCTACAAACCCATTGTTCCAAATTTAAAAAAAACCTAAAGGCAAGTACATTTTAATAAATAAGTAATTTTATTTCTTCTTTTTTTTTTTTTTAATTATCAAATATTTCAACTCAACAAAAGAGTTTGTTAAAATGTATGTTAATGCGGGTGGGGAAAATATATAATTTAATTTAAAAAATATTTTAAATGTGATCTGATTATCAGACAATATTTTAAATGGAATCTGATTATCAGAAAATAACTTATATAATCAAACTTTTTCTCTTTTTTTTGTTTATGTTGAATCAAAGTAGATAATCAATTGAATTAAAAATAAATAAATTCTTGAGATTAATTACTGGATTTTATAGGAATGCTTAGTGCATTGTATGAATCCACTAACAAAGGTCAAAATCAGAGGGGTAACGAGATTGAGATTCTAATGAGGAGGTCTATATGCTGTTCACCAGGTTAGTGGAATTCAATTGGGCACAAGCATTCAATTAGGCACAAACAGTCAATAAGGCATAAGCAGTCAATCAGCCACTAAGTCAATCACTCACTCACTGATGCTAACTTTTTGGATTTATCTGAACTTGCTTGTTTGAACTTAAAGAATTCCCAGTTCTAATTATTTTCTTAAATCATGCTGATATAAGCTTCAAGATGAATTCCAACTAGACAATTCATATTAGTGTGGTAGAGAACTGTGTTTTCAGGAAGGTGCTGGTCTTTGAAAACCCAAAGTAAATGAATCGCTATCAGTGCTGTAGAAAACAAAATAGAAAACCGAAGAAAAAATTTATAATTAAACCTCAAGCACAAATGTAATTGCATCAGTGAAATGATCATGGGATAGAAACCCCCAGTCAGTGCACCTGCCCAACTCTGCTCCTGCTTTAGCAAGGTCTCCTGAATCCAGCCATCAAATAATCGTGAGAGCTGTGGAACAGCACCAGAAAGGTCTACTAAATTCAGTCATCAAACGATCATGAGAGCTGTTGAAAAATACCTGAAATGTCTTCTAAATCTATCTACCAAATGATAATGAAAGCAGCTGAATGATGCTGTGTTAAAGAGAAGTCCCTGCCATCCTGGATGAACAGATACTTGGCCTACTCAGAGCCCCTAGATGTACGATAGAGACTTTATGTGGTACTGTTATTAATGTTATTATTATTTTTTATGCTAGTAATTTCATATAAATATCAATGTAATAAATTTTTTATCAATGTATTTCTCTCATTAAGTTAATATTTTACTTACCATTCAGGGTTTATGAAATGAATTCATGTGTGAGATTATGAATCTCAGACCACTTTCTCACTAGTTGATGCTTTATAAGTTTACATTCTCTTTCTTTGTTAATACATCTATAATACTCTCATATATATATATATATATATATATATATTCATATATATATATATATATATATATATATATATTATTGTTATTTAGTTATTATGCATTGGGGTTTATTATTATTATATTTATCTTGGGAATTGGTGAAGGATTCAATAAACATTTATTTAATATTTATAAAACTACTTTACTGCCTTGAGAATTTATTCATATTTCTTTCTCTAAAATAATAAGACATTTAGATAAATTGTGCGAGTTTTAGTCTCCGATTTCTTTACCTGAGATAAAGAGAATGATGAGCTAGCATATGGAATATTCCCTTATCAGGATTTGAATCTTTGGTCATCGGGTGTTTATTAGATTTCATTGATTCATTTTATTTCATATTATTATTGGCCTTATATATTCTTTCAGGAGGGGGAATTAATATTTTTCTTTTAGGGAGTGGCGCGAAGGATTTAAATTAAAAAAATCTTTCAAAGATATGTAAGAGTCAATACTTTTAAAAACATACTGATGACTGTATCAAACCGATCATAAAAAAGATTTGAAATTACTTCCCATCCTGGCATACCGCCATATTTGTTTCATGTTCGATATGTGCGTATGCTCACATTATCAGGGTAGGGATGAACTGGTATAATATATATATATATTGTAAGGATGACTTACAATTCAATGAAGTGGAAACTGAAGTGTTTGAACCCATGTATCATAATATTCTGGTACATATGCTTTCACAAAAATGAAATATAAATGATCATAGGATTTAAGCTACTCTGATTATATTTTGTTTTTATTTCTCAATTATTGGATCTATTTATCTAATCCATTTTTTACACCCTTTTATACTCCTAATTCAATTTGATCATGATGAATTGTACAGTGTTCCAATAATTTATGTGCAACTCCATTTTCAGATTAAACATCAAACCTATGATTGAAACATGCAAACGAACACTCCTGAAAATATACAAAATCATGTAAAGATATATGGTAGCAAACAAGAGTCATCTATGACTACAAGTCAAACAAAGTAATAATAACAAAAATCAGAAAATTCTACTGACTAAAGTACAAAACTTTCTTTCATCAAAAATGCTGCTCTCAACAGATATCTGATGCTTTAAATTCTCAAAATATTTTCCCAATCAGCACTGTGCATAATCATCTCAACATGAAACTCTCACCATATAACAGTTAGACATTTCAACAATGCACACTTACACATCACAATCCTGAGCTCTCTAACTATATTAACACACACCAACTCTCTTCACACTCCTAATTCACTTCTGATTTCCAAATTTGGTCATTATATATACCCTTAACATAATTTTATTTTTTCTTTTGTTTTTATAATGATCACAATCAGAATTATTATAATATATAGTTTTACAATTTCTATTATGTTTTTGTAAGATTTTTATCCCCAAAACATATATTTTAAAACATATTCAGAGTCATCAACCATAAATTATTTCACCTTTATTATATACTTTGAGACTAATTTTTATCTGATGGTTCTCTCTTATGTAGTAATTGGAAAGAAGGGCACTTTGATATGTTATTATCTACTCTCTTTTTTCTTATAGGTAGACAATAAAATTGATATTCAGAAAGCATCTATTTAGATAATACTACATTGAGATTGTAAATATTGATATCAAAGGTATCTATTGAAGCAGTCAGATCTAAGTTCGATCCTAGCTTCATAATATCTCACATGTAGCTCACTTCAAACCTTACTATTAACCATGAATTTCTGAATGCAATGGGGCTTTATGTGTTCAATACATGCTAGTTTCCTTAAAAAAGTAGTATCATATAAATGTGTGTTAAACTAACTAGTTTGACATTTAAACTAATCAATTCATTAATAAATTCATGATAAAATTATTCATGAATTTATATATATTATAACTGCATGAATTGTGTGTATATATTTATAAATATGTAAATATATTTATCCATTATAAAGTTTCATTGCATCGGGAATGTTTTATTTTACTTTTAAACAGTTTGTTCAGATTTTAGTGATTAAAAGCTACATTCTTTCGATAAGCTTTCAGATTGTCCCTTTCCAAAGACAATGGGGAAAGTTTTATTAATAAGCAAAAAGATAATAATTTAAAATGCAAGGACGATTCCTGAATAAAATCGTTTTTTAGATTTATAAATTCATTTTCTAATTAGAAAATGAATTCCAAGTTAATGAGTTTGAAAGCCTTATCGAGGGAATGTATCTAAAATCAATTAATAAAAATTTATAACTTTGATAATCCAAGAAGCTCTAGCCTGAAGGCATCTAGATTTGGAATAGGCGGGAAACCAGAGGACAGTATAAATGGCCTGGAAAAGTTTGGAGAAGAAGAAGCCATATTTGTTTTAAAGAAGTGCTACTAGAACTGTGCATCTTTAAATTATGAATTTCAATAGTGTCTTCATCATGGTGAGGGGGTAAACTTTGGGAGTCTGACTGCTGGACCCGAAGTCCCCAGATCTTCAAAGAAGCTGCTAAACTAAACTTTTTCCGGAGCAATCATGCTGCCCAAAAATCATGAAAAAATCAATCAACATGTCATTCAAATAATTTATAAAATGCACACCTACATTTCACCCAACTGGACTCTGCCATGTGTAATCTAAGGAACCAACTATGAAGGAACAGTAATATTTTTCTTGAAACAACCGCAACTTTCTGGCCAGTTTCCAAACTTTATTTTACACCACCTTTTAAGCTATCTACTGTAAATTTTTATTTTTATTTATGCTATGTAGTAATTCTCTATCTTAATCTCTAGTCTTTGAAATTAGTATTATGTTAACTTTCTTTTTTTCTTATGATGGTGGTTTATTTATCTAACCTTATTATATACATTAAATAATCATTAATGTCATTTATTTCTATTAGATGCCAATAATCCTTCAACTCGATGATCTCGTTTGTTTCATTTGCCTTATGCAAGTAATATAATATTAAGTCTTATAGTAATTCTCACCCATTAGAACTAGATTAATGCTGTTCTATTAATCATCAAGTCAAAAGAATTTATTAAACGTTTACTATTTTACTAATGGCTGATATTGATTATTAGTTATTTCTAACCTATGCCCCCGCTATTTTCTTTTTGTTTCACCAATATTTATTTATTTATTCATATATAATGTTAAAATGTTTTGCAAAAAGGTCAATAAAGGAATTAAATGAATATACTCTAATTTAAATTTTATGCTTTCTATTAATATTCAGGGAGGGCTTGATGTTTGGGGCATAATTAATATAATTTTATAATTATGTTAAGTATTTCTGTATTCAAGCTCATTTGACTTTAATTTAACTTGATCAGGTCATCATGTAGAGCATTCTATATATAAAATGGGTTTTATTATTTACACATGATGACTATCAAGTCATCATTTTCCAAATATTGCTGACACAAGGCCTCTCATGCTTCGTAAGCTTGTCTCGGTAATATTTATGTTATTTTAATAAATAGGAAGAAAGTTCTTCCTCCCTCACTTGTCTTATATTGGAACACCAAAGGTTCGTGGCTATGACCCAGCCTGGCTTTCCCTGTGTTTCACGCCTCTTGATAAGGCATAAAGATTTGTAAAATGCAAGCTGCCCTCCTACTTAAATCACCGACAAGCCATTCTGTTTCATATTCATTTTTATAGCTCATAAGTCATCAGCACCATTATTTCTCAGTTCAAATAAAACCCCACTCTCATGCTCGAAAATCATGATGAATTGATTTTATTAAAGTCAAACAAATTCTTATTCATTTCTAATTAAATAAGTTTCCTGTTAAATAGTAAAGTTATGCCCTAAATACTTATCTTGCTCTTCATGAATTGATTTACAAATGTGAAAATAAATCTCACATTCTTTCGTTTAGAATTAGAATCATAATTTCTGTCACACCCAAATACCTTTATCTACCTTTATTTTCTTGTTGGGGCATAGACATATAAAATCTTCCTAGAATATTGCATAATATTTATTGGCATATAATAAGGACCACCATTCGTATTGTAAATTATAAATTCCGTTTAAAGACTAGAGGTAATCTATATAATCATAATCTAAAAGTTGAACAAAATTATTATTATTATTAAACATTTTATTGGTTTTTAACTTTCTTTCTTATTCAATAGTTATTTTAATATTGATGCTCGCTGTCTGTATTGGCAACCTGAACATATACATATATGAGTTGACTTAGAAATATCCTTAATTATTTTATTATACATTATTAGTGTCAGATCAGGGGTCTCGAATCATCATCATCCATTGAGCTAGTTTCTTGGTGCATAGTCATGTTCCATCGACATATGTCATCCATTGATTTGATCTGAGCTTGTGAGTTGGGTTTGAATTCAGTTTGGTTCGGCTGAGTTTGAATCCGACTTTGAGTTTAGGTTGTTGGTGTGGGTGGTTTTTGACAGGTAGACTATAAAACTTTTATGACTTTCTTTTTCAAAATTGAATCCAGGCTGTAATATACTTTTCTTAAATGCCTTAATCAGCCTAAATTGCCTATCTCTATTTCTCCTTTGTATAGACTTAATCAGGATTAATCTTTGAATGTATCAAGTTTTGATTTATTTTGTGCATTGTCTTCTATTAATTCATTTTCCAAAGTCTTTTTAGTATATGGTTTTATAAACATCCAATATTGAACATTCTCCTGTAAGCTATACCAAAATCTTTTGTTCCATCTAACACATCTACTTTTGTTTTATCAGTTAAAGATCTCATTTATTTATTTATTCACTTTACTTACATTTTTTTACTATATTTCTTATCAATGATCATCTTATTGTTATAATTTATATTTTTCAGTGGAATCTGTATAACTTTTATTATCTTTGAATTTGTCCATGACTTCTACATCAATTATTTTATCTATTTTTTCAGCATTTTCTTTATATATTGCTTGATTTTAAGCCAATAAACATCACATGATCATCATTTCTTATGCTTGCTTATAACTGTTATTAAAACAGGCAAAACTCACTATACGTATTGCCACACTCTGCAAGTTAGAGTAATCAATGCAGTGCTCTCAGATCCAAGGCTCCTTACTGACAAAGGTCACAAGCCAGAAACTAGTCTGGGGATATTGGATGAGTAGGCACTAGATGGGGATTTTATGCACAAACCTTCTGGCATCCATTGATTATTCTAGCTTGCAGTGTGTGACAATATGTATAGTGAGTTTTGCCTGTTTATTGCTTGATTTCTTAACTCCCTTTTTTGCAACTTATTTTTATTTTCTTCTTTAAATATTTTAATATTTTCTTCTGCTTTTTTGCAACATTTCTGCTAAATTTAATTCATGCCTTTGCATCATTTTATATAACATATTCATTGTCAATACTTCCTCTTCTATAGGCTTATTCAAAGCCTCTGCTGACAGTTTATTCATTTTCTCTGTTTAAACAACCATATTTTCTTTTAGTATTGATATAATTTCTAATAAATACCAATTACAACACTGCTAATACAATGTATTTTTAAACTATTATCAACAAAAAATCATGATGAATTGATTTTATTAAAGTCAAACAAATTCTTATTCATTTCTAATTAAATAAGTTATCTACCAGAAATAGCTCACTTATCCACCAATATATATATAGAAAGAACACAGGTAAATAAAAAGGCAGACAAATAGATAGATGTATAGATAAATAAATAGTTGAATAGATGATTAGTTTCACAATAGTGCTATTTTGATAAAGACAAAACATTTTTCCAAAAAACATTAACAGGTGTTTATTACTATTTATCACAACAAAATAATGACATCAAATTAAAACAAAAATTATAGATATAAAACAAACTCCCATTTTAATTTCATTCTACTGCACAAAACATTGTCAAGCGTTGGTGGCCTAGTGGTTAGCATAGCTGCCTTCCAAGGAGCTGGCCCGGATTCGCTTCCCGGTCAACGCATTTGACATATAAAAAAAAAAAACATATTGTTACTCCCCCTCCCTCCCGCTTTACATTTAAGTTATCAAATTTTTGAAACACTTCACATGATGAAAATAATTCCCAAAACAATCTTTTTATTTTCCCTCCATTGCTTGAGTATATTTAGAGGTATATTATATCTATATACTGATCAAAAATAATCAACATAAAGTATTTCCCTCATAATAGGAATTTCATTCATGCAAACTTTTACATTACTTTAAGACTTAAAACATTTTAAAAAGTTGGTTTTAATTTTTTAGTTAAATATTTTTTACTGCTCAAAAACAGTAATAGATCAAATGTTAATCTATTCAGATGATCAGTTAATCCCAATGGATGTTTTTTGTCTACCACATGGAATCAGGTCACTGGCATGCACAGCATTGCCATAATATAAAATTTTAATTTCATATTGGTTTATTAATTTATTTTTTAATCACATGTAATATATTTTTATAGTTTTATTTATTAAGTTTATTATTTATAATATAGAGCTTATTTCCATTATTAATATTATTCACATAATTAAACATTTGATGACAAAATGTTATGCTTGTTAATTGTAAAACAAAATCTGTTCCAGGCCATTTTTTATCACATGATCACGGTTTCTTATGCTTACTCATAACTGTTATTAAAACAGGCAAAACTCTCCATACGATAGGGCCACTCAGTGCAAGCCAAAGTAATAAATGGATGCCAGAAGGTTTGTGCATAAAATCCCTATCTAGTGCCTACTCATTCAATATCTCCAGACTAATCTCTAGCTTGTGGTTCTCATCAGTGAGGAGCTTTGGATCTTTGTAGCTCCTCACTGACAAAAACCAGAAACTAGTCTGGAGATATTGGATGAGTAGGCAATAGATAGGGATTTTATGCACAAGCCTTTTGGCATCCATTGATTACACTGACTTACACTGAGTGGCATTACTGTATGGAGAGTTTTGTCTGTTTTAATACCATTTTTTTAGTAATTAAAGTTGCTATGCAATTTTTTTCATTATTCTGCAGCTATATCTAAGGATTTTAATATATCTTATAATTAAACTTTTGATGACTTAATTTATTGCTTTTTTGTTAATTTTAATATTAAAATACTTTAATTTAAGGACATTCCTGCTTGTATTAGTATATGTAATCTTTTTAACTGCTATATTTTCATTAGGCTAGCATATGTTCAAGTTCTGTCATCTTATTTTAAAGGTAAAATATTCTAGTATTGTTTTTAATGTTTTATAACACAAATAACTTTATTTTTTTTAAAAAAAAGTTTTGGTCATGTAACTGCACTGAAATTTTTTTGGTCATTTTCTAATTACTATTTTTGATATTTGATTTCTAGAAGTATGGGAAAGGGGGAGGTCATGTGATTATGCTAAATTCTTTCCCATCTCTTTTTTTAGCTGTTTCCTAATTATTAATATTTTTGTTATTTGACTTAGTTATTTGAATATTGATCACTTGACTATGCTATATATATATATAATTATAATTGAAATAATATTTTTAACGGTTTATAAACAATTATAAACCGTTAAAAATATTATTTCAATTATAATTACAGTATTGTTTTTAATTAACGGATATTTTTATTTATTTTATATATATATATTCCTTTTGGACTATTTTCTAATTAATATATTTGATGAAAACAATCAAATATTAATATATTATTTTTGAAATTATTTTTTCTAATTATAATATAACATGCTTTTACAGATTTTAAAACCAAACACTAACTGATAAAAACAGTAAATTCAACAGCAAAGCTCATATCCTAATTAATTCTTCACTACTTCTTTATAATTATCTTTGAATCTCATACAAATAATATATATATATATTGATGTGCAATATTAACTCCCTTAATACAAACTAAAGTATATGTACATATGTAATAGGCACTTTACACTTAAACTAATATAAATTATTTAACCACATATTTCATCAATAAATAAATTATGTTAAAAGTATTTATTATGTGTGACTTAAGTGCCCTTAATTTATTTATTGTTTTGATTAAAAATTATTTGCTAAACTATTCTATTTGAAATTGTCTATCCCCTGCATTGCTTTTGTGTCCTGTAAAAGTTCTTGATTTTTTTTTCTTTTTGCACTTAAGAAAATATCCACAATATTTGATTTTGAATATTTAATAATTACAAATAACATAACTATTTACATGCTGTTTAATTAAACAGTTTTGATGAAATATCAAATTTTACTTTGTTGCCATAAGCAAACGTTTTATTTTTTCATATATTAGTTTAATATTTTAATTTGCAAAGTGCAGATAGTTGAAACTGAAATAAATTGAGATACTGAAAATATCTTTGTGCTCATTTTTAAACTATAAAGTTTTTTCATGTAAGCAGTTATTTATTTTGTCAAATACTAATATTTTCTCATTTGTGTTTTATTGATTGTGCTAGTATTTTTTTAACTACGGTTTAGCAATTTATTTTGTTGCCACACATTTGATATGCTATGTTAAAAATAGAATACTTTAGAATTGCTTTAAATTTTTTATTACACTAATTTTTGAGGGCATTGTCTAAGTACTAATACTTTTGATATTTAATTGATTTGTTATTTTTAGTCATGTGATTATGCTAATTTTTTGGCCATCTCCTATTTACTAAATTTGCAAAATATTGTTTTATATATACCTTTTTTGTAATAATTTAGTATTGTTTTTAATTTTTTATGCTAATTTTTCTTGCTGTTTCCTAATTACTTATACACCTGTGTCTTGTTTTATGTGGTAGATAGGTTCCTCAGAAAACGTGTACAAAAAAAATCATACAAAAATAGACTTAACTTACCTTGAAAAATGGGGGATACCTACTGTAATTTTCCAAAAATCGCATAAAAGCAAAGAAACAACATAAAATTACTTTAAAATTTGCACAAAAAAAAATAAGGAAATAAAATATGACTAATAAAAAATTTCAAATTTGAAAAAATTGATATATGACAAACTTTTTTTACTTATTTATTAACTACAGTATTTAATTTTATTCAAAACAATATATTTTTATGTGTATTTTACAGTCTTTTTCATTTTTTCATACATGTATAGTATTTTAATCATTATCACAATTTGACAATAAGTAAGTTCATTATTAAACTAGTAAGACATCAGATTTGCCACAAGAGGAAATACAACTAGCACCAACTTCATTTTTTTAATTGCTCTTATCGTGGACTCACCAAAACTAAATGTTTTTCTATTGCTGTTGATTCTTCCAATTTCACTAAGTGATCTAAAATTGAAATTTTTGTTTCCAAATAAATTCATTTTCTTGGGTGTTTTTTCTTCTCCATTAGAATAAACTAAAAGTTTAAAATAAAAATAAGAACTTAGACTTACAATAATAAAAAGACACCGACTCACCACTGCTGGACAAAATTTAATTAAAACTAACAATTAAAAATTAAATTCTTATTTTTGTCTTTAATTTTTTAATTTTCAATTCTGTTTAAAAATCAGATTTCATTGTTTCACATCACATTAATTTCAGATCATGTTACATAATTTTTAAATTGTTAATTATAATTAAAAATCAGATTTTAATTGTCAAATTTAATTATGCCCATATAACTCATCTTTTAAAAATAAACTTGCAGACACTAAATGATTAATTGATTACATATTCTTTTTTTAAAAAGCAAAAATAAAATGTGATTTAAAATGCAAAAACAACAACATGTGTAGAATAGGCATCTATAATGTTTGAATAGATTTACATTATAATCTTATAAAATTTAATGTGTGTATATAAAATGGGGAAATCCTGATTTTAAGTGAAATATGAACTTCTTTATTGTATAAAATCTTAACTTAATCGGACTATTACAGTACTATTATAAAGCACTGAAAATATTGAAATTATTAGAGAGAAGTCGAACTCCGATAATGCACTATTACTTTAAATATGACATGTGGGTGTGTGAAATTTATAATATTTAAAGTAATAGCACATTATTGGAGCTTGGCTTCTGATCTAATAATTTTTATCACATAAAAGAAAACCACATACAAAGATATTAAGAAGAAACATGAACCACATAACTTCAAAATCGCATTAAATAAATCTGCATAAAATGAGACCCGGGTGTACTTGCTAAATATATATTTTTTTGATATTTGATTTTTTTTTTGGTCATATGATTCACTAATATTTTTTGTCATTTTTAAATTAGTAATATTTTTGATATTTAGTTTTGAGAGTTATTTTATTTTTGATCACATGATCACATTTACTTCTATGACAGTTATGGAGTTTTACTGAGGAAAATTGCAATTTTCTGTGTTGGATAAAATAACCAGAATAGTTCATATTAATAATGTTGGGTGTTAGCTAATATTGTTTAATGTTTAGTTGTGTGAGTGGAGATTTGGGGCACTCCTTAGAAATCAAAATGGAAAACAGCACATTCTAAACTGGTACTCAAAATTTTATGAACTTTCAAATATGCATAAAACAGATACACCATTTTATCCAATAGTAAGTGCAATAAAATCTCCCACTCACATTTTAACTATGTATTTATCTGATTTAATAAAACCTAAATTCCATCAAGTAAAATGTATATAAAAGATTCTATATGTTTTATTTCTCTATTAAAAAATTAAAAAATTAATACAAATGATGTTCTCATCAGTTTTGATGTTTTGTTTATTTTTCAAATATTCCAATTGATAAAGCTTTAAATAATTCTCAATGTTGTAATTTACAGGTCTATATTATTGCCTTAGTTATTTGTCTTTTGAACACAAAATTTGTATACAATGAACAATATTATAAACAAACTTTTGGTGCTTCTATGGGCACATCTATTTCATGAGTAATAACTGATTTCATTTGTGGAATATAAAAATTCATGCTTTAGAATCAGCAATTTTAAAATCTCTTATTTGTCTCAGATATATAATCACATTTATAAAATAAATTATATGATTTTTTTTTTACACATAATTTCCAGCCTCATATTAAATTTACAATAGAAACAGACTGATGGTAAACACCCCTTTCTTAAAGTATTCATCACCAAGAAACCAAATAATATTTAATCACTTTCACTTTTCAGAAACATTACATGCAGAGTCAGATGTCTACAATTTTCATTACATCATCATCCAAGTCATATCTTGTCTGTGGCCAAAACTTTTTCTCTAGAGCAGTGTTTCCCAACCTGTGGTACGCGTACCACTGGTGGTACGCGAGTTGCTGGTTGGTGATACACGAAAAATAATCAATAATGGCAGACATAAAAAAAATTAAATCATAAAAATATCATAGAAATGTTTTTTTCCTATAATTCAGTGTTTCCCAACCTGTGGTACGCGTACCACTGGTGGTGTGTGATTGCTGGTTGGTGGTACACGAAAAATAATCAATAATGGCAGACATAAAAAAAAATTAAATCATAAAAATATCATAGATACGTTTTTTCCTATAATTCATAAAAATTATTTTAATTAATATTATACAGTAAAATTGTTATTATGTACAGTCGATAACAATCTTTAATGTTAATGATAAAATTGAAAGTATGATTAAGAAATTAGATTTTTGGAAACAGTAATATATATAAGTATTGAAAACAATCAACTGAAAGTATTTGAAACTCTACATATTTTTTTGTTTGAAAATAAGGTTAGTCTGTCTCAAGATATATGAGAAAATATAATACCACATTTAACAGGATTAAAATTGTCTTTCATGGAATATTTGCCAAAACCCGAAAACACAAATGATAATTAGATTTCAAACCCTTCTATGCAGAAAATTTAGAAAAAGCTACATCATTATCAATAAAGGATAAAGAAAATTTAATAAAATTATCATGTGACAGAACTTAACAAGTAGAATTCAAATGACAATCTAATTATTTTTTGGTTAAACATTAAAGAATATGAACAACTTTCTGAGAAAGCTCTTAAATTATTATTCTTGTTTACTAGTATGGAATTGGTAGGAAGAGCTTTTTTTATATATATATTTTAAAAAAATAAGTATCGAAACAGATTGAATGCAGCTGTAGACTTAAGGATATACCTCGCATCTTTTGAACCAAATTTCAAAAAATTATGTTGTTCAAAACAAGCACAAAGATCTCATTAAATTTATTTTATAAAAATATTTGATTATGATAAGAAAATATATTAAATGTTTTTTTATAATTTTGTGTTTTTATTAAAACCATTTATTAGTAAACGAAATATGACAAAATAGTAGATAAATAATGAGTCAGATCAAGGCAAATCAATCTAAATTATTTAATTTGAAAGAATGTATCAGAAAAGGATCATACCCAGAAATTAGACTCTCATTAATTCTTGATCATCTATTGTGGATTACTAGATGTAAGTTAGTATTTAATCATAAAAATTTTAATCCTATTAACTTCATGCTGAACGATATAAAGAAAACAAGAACAAGAAATAGCCTGATAACCCCTGAGGTTATTTTTACCATGACTTGGTACATGCTGGATTTATCCTCTTCATGGTCCAACCAATAGCAAGATGCTCCGAAAAAGAAAAAACAGACTCAAATTCAGAAAAACAAATGAAGGAATTAGAAAACACTTTGAACAAAATATGTACCAAATAATCTTTAATGTAATAATGTATTCTTTAATAAATTATTTTGGAAAAATATGAAACTTTGAATAAACACATATATATAAATGTGTTACAGTGAGTTTATAATTTCAGTGAGTTTATAACCTGGCATGATGTTTACGCGTGTTTCAATGTAATTTGCCTCATTATGAGATGTGAATATATACAAGGTCACCCTATAATATTTATAATGCAAATAAAATAACACACTTGCAATAACAAATTTCACGAAATACAATCATTTTTATGAAATGGTACAATTTAGCATGATGTACTACCAAGTGGTACGCGAGCCAAAAAAGGTTGGGAAACACTGCTCTAGAGGAATGAACCTTTTAGATAAATCATATCTGCAAAAAGAAATAAATCTTACAAATATTTTTTTGGTATAATAAAAAAAAAAAAAACACCAAATCTTAATTCAAGCTCAAAATAATAAACAAAAAGAGGTATTCCTTATGCAAAAGAAACTACACACAATATTGGATATATTCTGAAATGGTACAATATCAAAACAGCATATACTACTTATTAAAAAATTAATAAAATTTTATCCATGACTAAAGATTCAGTTCTTTTTGAGGTTCATGGAGTTTATGAAATTTCATATGGTGTTTATACACTTCTTATGTAAGTATGAGAAATTTTCACATCAGGACTAGAAGAGATGAAAATGCTAATGTACTTAAACAACTTTCATCATTAATAGCACTCTCATTCTATGCTACGGATTCTGAGCACATTATTGATTTCTCTAACACCAGAAACCTACCCAGATATAGCACTTATTACCAATGTAAGATCAGAGAAGATATTGAGATATTTACAAAAATAAATTGCATCAACAAATGTGATGACACTTTGCAAACTTCCTCTTTGAATAGTTTAAGACATTTTATTTTTTTCATCTTATATACATGTTTTTGCCATTGGTAGAACTTTAACATTGCTATAAATCAATGCTTACAATGCCTCTACAATGATGGTTTGTGTGATGATGTCAAAATATCAGTACATTTATAATAAAAATCATACATAGATGAACTGGAAAAGTATATCAATTATATATGCTACCAAGGAAAATCTTTATATCAATATATATATCAGCAAAGTCTATATTAAATTTGTATCAATAAAGTCAAAGAAGTATCAACTTACTTGACTAACTACATATTTTTTCACTTTATTTGAGTCTTTTAACATTGCTTTCATGTCGTGAAAGAATAATGGGATGATTTATTGATCAATTGAAGATTATTTGGATTTGGAAAAGGGGTTTATCATTATAACACTAGGATCATATAATTTTAATTCAATGTGCAATCTAAAATCTTTTTTTACCTTTCATTGACATGTCTTTTTTTTCAGAACTTTTGATATTATTTGTTTTTTATTTATTTATTTTATTTTGATAAAAGATGAGAGGACGGTAGAGGAGTGGAAGAAAGAAGGAAAAATATGGTAAGTTGTAAGTTTTCAAGGTTGCTTTCTTGTACTATCCAATATTGACTTGCAAAATTAATTGTTGTAGATTATAAACAATCTCTTTTTATTTGTAATTGAAAAATTTTGTTTGGGATTTTGTCTTGAAAATTTTTTAAATTTCTTTCTCATTTGCTTTTTAAAAAGTGATATGGGGGTGGATACAGTCAATTGTAGAAGTATTGTTGAGTTTTCTAGAAAACAAGAATTATCAACTACATTCAATATAAATTCTAAATAACATTAACAATCTATAATTAATAATTTGTAAAGCGCCTACTCATTACGTAAGTAAAATATATATATTATAACCTTAAGACTATGCTCCTAAAATTAACAATCTATATAAATTATTATTAATCTATATAAAAATGAAAGCTGGCTTTAAAGCAACAACGACAACATAATACTAATTCTTTCTTAGGATTTCCACTGCCACCCTATAGCTGTTTTGTTTTTACTTCCCAAAAATCCAACAAAAAAAGAAATCACTTTATATAAAGTAGTTTGGCAGCGTAGATGGACAGTGTAAAATAGCTGCGAACTCCCCTCCCCCCAGTTTTCTTTCATTTCTCCATCATAGATGACCTGAGGTCAAAATGAAGAATGAAAGGAGATTTTTTTTATTTTTGAAAAAACTACAGAAGACAATTTAAATAAAGAACACCAAGAAAAATGTTTCCATTTATTTTTCAAATCGAAACATTTTTAACACTATCATTGAAGGACACAAAATTTATTTTTTTAAAAGAAAAAATTGATTTCTTGTAATGCACAGAAAAATATTTATTGTTTATCTTTTAGTTTTTTGTTGTATTTTTGAATTATTTATGAATCTTGAATCAAGTCAAGCGTTGTTAGCCGAGAAGTCATCACAGCCGCCTTGCAAGCAAGTAGTTGATTGTGGGTTCGCGTCCCGGCCGATGCTATGACATATGAGAAAAAGAAAAGAATGTTAAATCTTAAATGTATCACTTAGTTATCCCAGAATTATTTCATGATGTGAACTCAGTGTTTTAAGAAACAAAGAGAAAATCGATTGCAGGTAGCCAAGTACAATGGGGCCATCAAAGACATTAAGTTATTACTATTTTATAAAATATTTTTTTTATTTTCATATTAATTAATATCATAATTATAAAAACTGTAGCTAATTTTGTGCTGTTAAAAAAAACGTGTTTTATAATATGTTTACCATATTTAATCTCTATTGTTTTTTTTAATTCTTAATAGAAATATCAGTTGCGTTTATTTGTAGACCCGGTTAATGTATGAAAATGTTTATGAATGGATGATTCTTTTTTATAATTATAATCATGATGAAAAAAACTAAATAATGAATTTTATTTACAGGAGGTTGTAACGTTGCTAGACAAGATAGCAGTTAGCAATTGACGGAAGGTACTGCTAAGACCATAAACTTAAATTGTTATTCAATGGTAACTTTTTATTTAATTATCTATGATTGTAAATCATTTTCAAATGATGGAAGATTATTTACACTGGAGGATCTGTCAATATTAAATGAAATATTATCAGTCTTTATGAAGTTATAAGAAAAGATGAAAAGATGCTTAGGTTGAAAAATGAATATATATATTTTTATAAAGATACTTACAATGAAAGCACAAATTCAGTGAGATTTATTCTAAATAAAAAATGAAAAAAAACATTTTAGAGATTGATGTTTTGTTGCATGGAGTGGAAAGATTAATTATTTACTTGGTGGAAGATGCCATTTACAGATACTTCACATTTAAGCCCTAATAAATTTTGATTCTGATAAAAAAATAAGAGAAAGTTTTAATTTAGATGAGAATCAGATCAACCAATATGTACAATTTAATACTAGCATTAAAAAATAATTAAAAGGTGAAAATAATCTTACAGATTTCTATTTGTGAGCAAAAATATAAAAGCAAGTGTATAATTTGAAGAGAAACAAAATCTGCATTTTTTTTAAAAAAAAAAAATCCAAAGTAGGTATTGACATGGAAACATCTAAATAAAGATAGGATAGAGTTAGATTATATTATGATCTAACAGAAAAAATATATTTAAACTAATGTTTTTAATAGATTCAACACAGAAAATGATCACTTTCTAGAGAGATATAAGATACATGTTGATGCAGAATTAAAATTAAAACTATTAAAAAAGCCTGTACCAACTAATAATTTTGATAACTTTCACAAATATTCAAATGAATTAAAAATAAAATTTGCAATTCATGTTAATGTTTAAATATTAACAGATTTTAACACACCTCATATTTAAAAGAATTTAATAAGAATATAATTGATACTCTATTAAGGCCAATTACATAAAAGACAGCAAATCATCAATAAATTTTAAATTAAAATAAGAATATTCATAAAGAAAAAAGGCCTATGAAAATATAAAAAAATTATCAATTTACTAGAATTGAATATTTAGAATTTTGTAATATAGTACAAAATATAATGTTATATATATATATATAATTGTGAATTGGCAAAAAATGCTATGAAAAAAAAATGGTATATAAAATATAATAAAGTGATCCCTTTACCAAAAATGAATATTTAGAATTCTATAAAATGTCCATAAAAAGTTAATAATTATATAAAAAATATATCTATGAATAAGTAAAAAAAACATATAAAACAAAATAAAACTCTTTAAGGTAGAATTCAACATCTTAGTATTAAAGGAATGTTGTATTAAAAATAAAAAGAAAAGATAGCATTATTATTAAAATAAAAGAAGATGTCATGGAGTGTGTAAAAAAGTTCTACAAAAAATATTGTAATAATAAACAAGTAAACAAAGTAGATACAATTATAAAACATTCTGAATTGCCAATTACTTTAAATGATGAGATGAGGTGTGGAATTAAAATTATGAAGAAAAAACAAGCTACAGAAAGTAATGAAATTATTATTGATATATTGAATAAGCAGGTGAAGAAATAGAAAACTTCTTAGCAAAATCATATACCATATGCCTAAATGATAAATATATTCCAGATGATTGTAAGAATGCAATAGTAAATACAGATATTTAAAAAAAATGAAAAAAATATATTAAAAATTATAAACTTATCCAGTCTTTATTAAAATCATTATACTCCATGTATAAAAAACTTTGGACTCAAATTAAGCAAAACAAACATGCTGGATATAAAAATAGTTTAAATAAAATGTATCACATCTAAATATTAAAAAAAGATAATAGAACAGAGCAATGAAAATAAGCTGACATTACTCTTTTGATTGCCATATTATAAAATGGCACTTGATTCTACGAGCATTTTCAGATGATTAAAACTTTAAAACTTCAAGATATTTCATTAAATTCTAAAGAAAGGGTATTAAAATGCAATCACAATGATTCATTTATGATTTTAATTGGATTAATATTAATAAGAATGTACTTCAGGATAATCCATATTTCTAAAACTTATTGTAGTAGTTTTGTAGAAAGTATTTTATGAACTAAAATGAATAGTCAAGAGATTAAAAATAAGTGGAGATTATTTAAGTTGTCTAAATTTACACTTCAGGATTTCAAAAAATGTTACAAGAATTATCAAATGAAAGCAAGAAAGTAGAACTAGGGATAAATGTTAAAAATATTAAAGTAATGTCCAATGATTCTTCACGCAACTGAAGATAAAATAATAATGAATTAGAAAAAGTTATTAGCCACAAATACTTTGGTTAAAATGTTATGCATATAAAAATATAATGAATGAAATTAATTATAAAATTAAACTTGGATTAAGTGCTTTTAGTGAGTCTTTTAATAAAAATAATTTAATAATAATAATAAATATACTTACATTTTTTTTTAATTTTTATATAAAAGAATCTTAACAGTTCTTATTTATAAATCTGACATTTAAATACTTAATTTAAAAACAATACAAAACTAAAGTATGGAGAGAGATATATCAGAAATATTAAGGATTGGGAGGAAAATATGAGAATCACAGAATAAGTTAATATTAAACTTCATTGAAAAAATTAAGAGACTGAAATGTAGTGGGGATAGATTTGTTGCTAGAAGAGATAATGGAATTTTAAAGTCTTAAATTAGATCTTAAAAAATTGTAAAAGATCTAAAAAGAGTTTAGATATGAGATGTATGTATGAGATAAATTACTAATATACTGTGAAAAAAAAAGCTATTTGTTGAAGAAACTGAATTAAATTCCAAGATATCTTCATCACTAAAATGATTTGATAATGGTTATGAGAGCTGAAGTGATGATAATCAATAAATTAAATAGATTATACATTAACTTATAGTATTAAGATTTGACACATGCAGTCTCACTTGTTGTGAGATCATACAAAAATTATAAAGTATTATAATGAATATAGTTTTTTTTTTTATTTAGAGTGGAACACTGGAAATTATTCTTCCTACAATGAATTTGATTTTTATTAAGAATTTGATTCATTATTTTTTTCTATTTTTTTGACTAACTTATTCATTTTAAAATATAATAATTACTGCCTTTCTGGATAAAATTAATTCTATTTTGTTTTTCAGCAGAATTCCAAAAGATTGCTTTTTCAATTATAGCATGTCTAACTATCTTCTATACATTTTGTGAAATGTGTTTTATCTATATTCCATCCTACTTTCCAGAAATTCTTTCAAAAGTAGTCAAGTGGATAAAATGTAATGATGTCCCAGTAAGGTATCTGATTAGAGTTTGTTTTTGAGTATCTATATTTGTATTCTAAATATAAAATGCTATATTGAACTGTGCTGAGAAGTAGTAAACTGGGACTGGCCGTCACTGATGATGATTTTACTCTTTACTTTTGACTGCTGAAAGAGGAACAGAACACACACATATGTCTACAGAGTTAAAAAGAAAAACGTTATATATTAAAAAATTTACTAGAAATCTAAAATATATTTTATTTCAATCATAACTTTTTTTTGAGTACATTTCAAAGAATTTAATTTAATGATACTTCACGATTGATTAATCTTTTATTCAACTCAATTACCACTTGAGAATTTCAATATATTAAAAATTTCTTGCTTAAAAGTTTTCTGTACTATTTCCAATCATTCCTTTTTACATTTTATAAAAAGTGTAAATACATCATCTATGAAATCAATACTTCGTCGTCTTTCTTTAATAATGGGTATACAGAATCTTAAATCTAATATATTTTTAATCTGATTTTTGTTTTTGGTAAAAGAATACATTTTTAAGTAAAAATATTGCTTTGTACAAACCTATCAAATGACAATATCTTCCGGATTATTTTGTTAGTGAATAAGCTTTAAATAAAATCAATAAATCATATATATATATATTTCCTTTTAGGTCTTGTCTCAAAATTTTCAATTTAGAAATGTTTGTTTTAATGACTTTATTTTAAAATCTATATTTTACTTTTACGTTTTCTTTTTGTTTATTACAATTTTTAGTTTCATCACTTTTTAAAGAATTCGTTAAACATTAAAAAATTGAAAAAAGAAAAAACTTAATGCACTCTGTTTCTTCTTAAACAAAAGTAAAAAAAGGCTTTGTTACTAAAACTATTATGTAATGTTAACATTTCTTCTATATTTTTTTACAATTGTGTACTATTAAATATTAATAAATTCTGAAAAATATTTACTAAACTTAAATATATATACTGCATACAGTAAAAAAATATTGAAAGTTAGTTGTTAGTCATAAAGTTTTTAAAAAAAATCAATTTATTGCAAATACGGTCATCATTGTAGACTTCAAATATAATGCAACTCTGTAATATAATGAAGGATATATGTAGATGCCATGAACTTTTTTTCCAGATAGGTTAAACCTTCTTTTAACCATACATTATTGGTTGTTAAATATATCTACTGAATCTTAATAATAATAATCAAATGATTTTTCATTCAGGAGTTTATATGAAATTCATGCACTGAAACTGATAAAGTTAATCACAATCTATAATTTACCACTCTATTATTACATAAATTCTCAGATCTAATTATATTGTTTAGTAGATTGTAAAAATTCTGACATCTGATTAAATATTATTGCAGTGACTATAAAACAAACACATGATAGTCATAAAAATTATGAATGTCAGATTTACATTTTACTTTTATCTGGATTAAACATAGTGTAATTGTGAATATATATATATATATATTGTAATGGAATGTACTTTTACTCCATTATAATATTATACATCAAATGTAATGGAACATCAATATGTAAGAAGAAAATAATGCTTCAAACATTGGATGATAAATGTAATGGAATATATGTAATCTAAATGAATCCAATTGTTGAGAAAGCCTAATATAATAAATTGTATAATTTAAATGAAGAAAGAAAATTATCCCAGTTATATTTAAATAAATTGTTTATATGCCCTTCCAACTAGCTATACATGAAATAAATCTAAAATCATACAGAGCAATGATATCTATCATTATAATTCATTCTCAAGGTTGATATGACTAATTAATCAAATATATATATATATATATATATATATATATACATCAGAAACAAATCCAATATACACATCTAATAAGTAAATTTATGTATATCTAAACATATCAATGAACAATAATATGTGTAAGTAACCTAAAGACTAAATAATAAGTGAAATACAAAGTTATCCTCTATTAAATTGTGAATTCAATTAATTTCATAATGACTCTGGCACTAAAAGAAAAATAAGAATAAAATATTAATACTCTTTCAAATAAATTACAAAGGCATTACTTATAAAACAAATAGTACATCCTTTATTTTTATATTATGGTTTAATTTTAGGTAGTATCAATGTTTTAAATAAGTTTAAATACAAACCCAAATACAAAAAAAAAATATACATATATATATACTTGCAATAAGTATATATATTAAATAGATAAAGTCATATTTATGCTCAACAAGTATGCATTATTATAAACACAAATCCATATTTATATTTTTTAAATATTCAAAATTAAAAATATATAAAAATAAAAGTATATTACATCCAGAAAATATATAAATTATTGTTTAGGTCTGCTTAAGAATTATTATATGAAGTTAAAAAAAAAAATGAAAATAGATAAATAAATAATAAAAAAAAATTTTTATAATAAAATTTGCGTATATAAATTTTACTTATTAAAATATACATATAGCAACCCATATGCAACCCAAACTTATAAGCCATACTTTACAATTTTAAATTACTTAGGTGTTAATTTTGACACCTGTTAAACATTTGTTGTTTTTTTAGAAAACAAAACACTTGAATTGAATAGAATGATATTTATAAAAACGTTTTATTTTTATAATTAAATAAAAAAAATATCGATCTCAAAAATATATATATCATTTATATTAATAAAATTATTTACTACCTTTTGTTTTAAAGTTTAACTTGTTCATTTTTCTTTCAAAGTCAACTTATTCCATTGTTTTATTTCTTTATTTGTTTAATATTAGAATGCATTCTATCTAAAGTTAAATTGAAGAAATAGCACATTTAAAAAAAAATATTGGTTTCCAAATGCACATATATACTTCATTTTTTTAAATTTCTCTCCTTGAAAAAAAAAAAAAAATTGACATGTTGAATCCAATATATTAATTAATTTTAGTTACCTCCAGATTATTATTAGATTGACCATTATAGATTCCAGATAGCTATATCAAATTTCAGCTTCAGACGCATTGAAATTCATGTGTTGAAATTTGCTTAGTTTTTCTTTTTAAACTGCCTTGGAATAAATGAAGGGAAACGGCGCAGCTCCCTGGCTGCGATATATATACATTAGCCAGTCATGGTTTATATATTTATTACAGAAATTTATCTTATTCCACTATTCTTAAGAATGGCAATTTCAAAGAAACAAAGTACAACAAATTTTTATCCTTCAGTTTGTTTAATCACTATCTTAATAATAATCATGGCTTCTTTTTTTGTTGCTGTTGTTCCACATGCTAGCAAATGCTGTTTTGAAAACCATTGTTACATATGTTTTCTTTTAAACAATTAACATTCAATATATATATATGTATATTAACCATATAAAAAATATTAAATCGAAAATTTATTTGACAACTTTAAAAATATATATATATATAAATAATAATATTGAATTTTTTAATAATCACTACAAATAAAATAATCTTTTTTTATAATCAACAATTTATATATCTTTATTTATCTTTAATAATTAAATATTCACACCGATGTACCATTAACTAATAAATAAAATAATATATCAAAACAACTATAACTAATAACCATAAATGATAATAATACTCCATATATATAAAGATCAAATCAAAGAAATTTTTTTTAAATAACAACAAATGATTTTTAAAATATAGATAGATTTGTCGATATTTACAATACCCCCTAATCCACTGAAAAAAAATGTCTTTGCAAATAACTAATTAATTATGAGATATTGAAAAAAAAATACTTCTCAAATTTGTAATCTTTCTAAGGACTAACATGGTTTAAAGAATATTACTTTTCTTATTAATAACCATATTCATTTGTTTATATCTATTTTTCAGAACATCTAGATCTTTGTCCAAGTTTTCTTTAAAACAAATAATAATAATCAAAAGTGCCTTTTAATTTCCAGTTTTTTGAATTCTGTGAAGAAATTTGCTTTGATTTACAAGATTTTTATATAACATTTTGATATAATTCAATTGCTTTTGAATAATTTTGGGATCAGCATCTAAAGATTTTGTTATGATCTCCTTAGATTCTGCCTCTATATCCTTTACGTAAATACTAACTTGATCATAAGCACTAACACAACTCTTAATTTTATCAATAACAGTTGCTATTTTATCAGATAATCTATTACCTTTCATTTGACTATCCTGATAAACATCATCGACTTGAGTAAGTCTTTGTTTTACTTCACTTGTTCTATGTTCAATTAAAACAATACTTTGGGAAATATTGAATGGTATTCATTCAAATTTTCTAAATAATCCTTTAAAAATTGCAAATCAGATTGATGTGATACAACTTCAACATTGAAAAAAAAAATTTCTGAAAATTATTTTGTTTTACAACATTAATATTATCCTGTTTTATATCAATTCTTTTCAGTTTAACTTTAGGTTTATTTAAATCTCCTTCCTTAGCTATATTTTATCGAAGAAAATCTTTACTAATCACATCATCTTTTCTTATTTTAAGTTTAATTTTAG
Source organism: Epiperipatus broadwayi (assembly GCA_028023455.1). Taxonomy (NCBI): domain Eukaryota; kingdom Metazoa; phylum Onychophora; class Udeonychophora; order Euonychophora; family Peripatidae; genus Epiperipatus; species Epiperipatus broadwayi. The sequence goes on along the minus strand of JAQFVV010000596.1, from coordinate 142,036 downwards.
CTTTGCCAATTTCTTTTTCCTCATCATCCTTCTACCAAGATTGAGTTCAAATATCTTTTTATCATTCTTTTAAATTATACCTTTGCTTTACCTACATCTCTTTCCCTGTCAATCTTCTCTCTAAGAAAATCAATATTATTTATCATTCCATCTATAACTTTAAGTCTAACTTTGGCTTTTCCAATATCTTTTATAAAATCTATACTTCCTTTAAGATAATTTATTTTAAACTTCTCTCTACTCAACTCTTTGAATTTTACTTTAATTTTCTTCATATTTTTATTTTTAAATTTTACTTTGGTTTTACATACTTTCATCCTTCTATTACAATTTTCATAAATTCTATAAGTAAAAATTGTTAATATAAGATTTATATTAAAATATTAATTAAACTATTAGCTAATCATAATGTATGGGCTGAAGACTTCTAGCATTATAGGTTCCCCTCGAACCATCATGCATATGAACAACATAAGCATTTGTTCCAACCTTTTTGTCAATCCAATATGGTCCCTCATAAATATTACAAAATTTCTTAAATTTGTGATCTTGTGGATTACTAACATGAGGTGTACGAACTAATACCATATCTCCTTCCTTAAACTGAATAGGATGCTGTGGCCCTTGTAATCCCAGTTTCTCTCCCATTTTTATCATATTTTCTTTAGCCTTTATGACATTATCATTGTGATCTGGTTCCTCTAATATAACAGGCAATGAGGTTTTAATTACACTCGGCTCTTCCTGTCCAAAATGCAAATGCATAGGCGTAAAGCCTGTAGACTCATTTCTAGTCATGTTAATGTATGACAATACCTGCTTTAATTGGTTTACCCAACCACAATGATTTTCTTCAAGATATACCCTAAATAACCGACTTAATTCTTTCATAACCCTCTCACATGGGTTAGATTGAGAGTTACGAATGGAGATCAGTACAGGTTTAATGTCTAGCATGTGTAACCAATTTTTCCATTCTACTGACACGAATGAAGTAGCATGATCGGTCAAAATTGACTCTGGTTTTCAAACTATTGGAAATTGAAAGTTTGTCATTACTTTGATGACATCATTAGCCACAGATTTTCTCACTGGATAAGCAGTGACATACTTTGTAAATAAGTCATATGTTACTAACAAAAACTTGTACCACCGATAAGATGGTAAAGGACCATAAAAATCAATTGCCAAAATTTCATTAGGCTTGTTTGGTAATATAGGCTGCCATTTTCCTGCATATGACTTATTCAGAAACTTTGTTTTAAGACAAATTTCACACAATTGTAAAGTATCCAGTATGCATGCATACATCTGAGGCCAATAAAACAATTTATGCAAAGCATGTTCTATTTTTCTAGGACCATAGTGTCCACACAGACAATGTACATAATTTATGTCTTTTCCTAATATTGCTAGGAACATAAACTTTCCATGATCCAGAATTCATAAGATCTACTTGGTACATTAATATACCTTTCGACAATTGATACCGTATCAATTCTCCATTAGTCATTGGCTCTGCATCTCCCATTGCAATAGTATTGTCATTCAATTGGGACATTATAGGCCCCAATTTAGAAACCTGTAACTGAAGTTCACTAATATTTGTTAAATCTTTCTCCACAGAGTCATTGACTACCAAAGTAAGAGCTGTCAATATCAAGTTTCCTGTATAATTAATAGGTTGATCTGGGTATTCCATTGGGTTTCGACTAAGAATATCAGGGACAATATTGTTTTTACCCTGACAGTATTGCACGCTATAGCTAAATTGCTGCAAGAAAAAACTCCATCTCACCAAGCGGTCATTATTTAGATATCCCTTGTTTAAAAACTTCAAACTTTTATGGTCTGTTATCACTACTACTTGGGATCCCAACAAAAACTGCTTAAGCTTGGTGAAAGCCCAAACTACTGCCAGAGTCTCCTTCTCTGTTGTGGAATAGTGTACTTCAGCCCCTTTCAGCCTATGGCTTAAAAAATTCAAGATCAATGGTTTCCCTTCTACACTCATTTGAAATAGTACCACTCCAAGCCCATACCCACTGCTGTCTGTTTGAACATAAAATGGCTGTTGAAAATTTGGGTAATGTAAAATTACTGTTTCCAAAAATCTTGCCTTTACATGTTCTAACTCTACTTGATGGATATCCAGCCATTTCCACTTAACATCCTTCTTTAACAATTGAGACATGTGAATCATATCTAAGGCAAAATTCTTATAGAAGCAATGGTAAAAATTGCATAATCCAAAGAATGAACGCAGTTGCTACTTATTTTCAGGTTATGGAAAATTTTTTATAGCCATAATTTTGTCAGGATGAGGCTTAATTCCTGCTGCACCTACAAGATGGCCTAAAAAGATGATTTCTTCAGTAGCAAAAGTACTTTTCTTTAAGTTAATTTTGATGTTTTTATCTTTACATTCTTGAAAAAATGCTTTTAAATGTCATAGATGTTCATTCATATCCTGTGAGGCAATAACAATGTCATCTACATACATCACTAATATGTTCTTAATCTCTGTAGACAAAACTTGATTTAAACAGCGAATTAAACTTGCCCCACTATTAACCAATCTGAATGGCATTCTTTGGAACATATAAGATTGTCCCTCATATTTGAAAGCAGTGAACTTTTGATCTTGCGAATGCAAATAAATTTGCCAATAACTGGCAGTCAAGTCCACAGTAGTGAATATCTTCTTTCCTTCAAAATGGGCTAAGAGTTCCTGTATCATTGGAGGAACATCACATTCCAGAATTGTCCTACGATTTAGAAATCGGGCATCCAAACAAATGCGAGCCGATCCATCCTTGTTTTTGACAATAACTAAAGGGTTATTAAATGCCGAGGCAGATTTTCAGATAACACCCCATTCCACCATCTGGCTAATTTGCTTATCCACCTCCTTTTTGTATTGATAAGGTATTGGGTAGGATTTGCACTGAAAGGGTTCCAGATCATTCAGTCATATCCGGTGGACATACCCTTTGATGATTCCAGACTGTTTTGAAAAAACATTTTTGTAATTACACAATAACAAATATAAGGCCTCTTTCACCTCATCAGTTAAACCAATTGATTCATTTACCTTCAATTTTACATCAAGATCAGTTGTGACTGTTTCCATGCAACTTAAATTCAAGGATTGGTGATGTACATACTGCTTAAAATGAACAATTTCACTTTTACATATCAATTGTTTTGCCATATAATCAATGATACAACCATGCATTTGAAGAAAATCTGATCCCAAGATCACAGCATGTACTAACCCTGCCATTATCAAAAAAACATGTTCCTGGCTTACTGAATTAAATTGTACCTTTAGCCATACTTGTTGAGGGACCAATTTAGCCTTCCGCCCATTGGCTAAGGTAACCTGAAAGGATTGCTTGATCGGCAAGGATGGAACAATCATACCCACTTCTAAAAGTCGGTGAAATAATTCATCTGAAATGATGTAAGCCTGACTACCGGTATCAATTAAAGCTCTAATCTCAATTTTTCCAAACATGATCATAATTTCTGGACAATCGCTAAAAAAATGTTGATTCTCTATTTCTTTCACTCCAAAATCTTCCAGTTCAAACTCTATCAAATTTAAAGCCATTACCAAATCATTCCTCTCCATATCAATCATTGGTCCCCACAGTGAAGAACACTGCCACAAGGCCCTACTCAGTTTAATGGATGATTTGAACATCCAGTTGTTGGAGTCTTAACTCCAGTACTGGTGGTACCATATAGATAACTTCCTGGTTGTAAACTAGTAACATGATTATATTCATGATTTCTAATGTATCATCCATGATTCCTATATGGATTTTGTCTCCTATTATTACAATAATTTTTTGTGGACCCTTGCATGCGACCTGCAAATTGGTTTCCTGGTACATGATAATTTATATTTGCCAAACTGTAATTAGAGTTATCTCTTTTAGTTACAGTTGATCTATTACAAGTACCCTCTCCAGCTTCTAATATTCCCCAAGATATCTGCTACTTCTTTAACGGTATGCTGATCTGTGGCCACCAATGTTTGTTCGATATGCCTTGATAAATTTCTATGCAAAATCTGCACAATCTGGGTTTCTGATAGTGGAAATGCAGTCAGGGTTTTGAATTTGGCCATCTGATGTCTAAAAAATTGAGTATAACTCCCATCATGAGAAGTATATTTTTCATGAGAAAGTCTATGGCATATAGAATCCTGCTTGTCCTCATTCCAGAAGTTATTCATTATTGCTTCACGATAATCACCATAAGTCTGAGGCCTCTCGAACAGAGATCTCCACCATTCTTTAGATGATGCATATAAATGGTTACTAGCAACTGCCAACTTTTCTTTCTCTGACAGGATACTGAGTGTAAACAACTCTTCTAATGTACTCAAGTATTCCATAGGATTCTCATGATATCCACCTTCAAAAACCTTAACATTAATAAACCTTGAAGCATTATGATTCATATATCAGAAGATCTTTTAGACTCCATCACATTTGCTCCATCATGAACTTTATCTAAACAACACTTACAACTTTCCTTATTTACCAATTCCTTAACAAATGTTTCATCCTTAGGATGACCTCTGTCTGCAATATTATCTTTCATTTTATTTTGGTCTATCTCTACTTCATGTTCTCTCCATTGTTTTTGTAAATTTGATATACATTCACAATTCTCTAACATAATAGTTTTTATTTGCTCAACTTTTACACCTATCTCTGAAACATCTTTCTGTACCTCTATTTCATAATTTTTACAGGCTTCAATTTCACTATTATTCATATATTCCTAAAGGGGTCTTAATTTTCCTTGAATTTGATCCAGTTTAACATCTATTTCCTGTATACGATTAGAAGTAACATCTCTTACTACATTAATCCGTTCATTTATATCTTGTAATTTATTAACATCAATCAGCTGTTCCTCTTGTTGCAATCCCACAGCAACTTTAACTTCAGCAGAGATAATTGTATGAATATTTTTAAATGAAGATTCATTATCAATTTTTCCTTGAATTTGATCCAGTTTAACATCTATTTCCTGTATACGATTAGAAGTAACATCTCTTACTACATTAATCCGTTCATTTATATCTTGTAATTTATTAACATCAATCAGCTGTTCCTCTTGTTGCAATCCCACAGCAACTTTAACTTCAGCAGAGATAATTGTATGAATATTTTTAAATGAAGATTCATTATCAATTTTCAATGCTTGGAATTTATCCCACAATACTTTGCTATCATTAATAATTCTTTTCTCAAATTCCCCATGCTCTTTCTTAGATTCTTCAAATCTGGCTATAATTTCTTGGATTTTCTTCCCTCATTTCACTACTTATTTCTTCAAATTTTGCCTTCAAAGAATTAGCTTCAACCATTGTTTCTTCTCTGTATTTTTCCATCTTTTCATCAAATTTTATTTCTACTCTCCTAACACTATTATCTACCAGAGCTTCTAATTCATCTTTTAATCCCCTAGAAAGTTCATTAGAATTTACTTTCATCTCAGTTCTAAGTTCCTCTTTTAGTTCATCAGAGTTAGTTTTTAAACTAGTCTCTAGTTTCTGGGAAAGTTCATCAGAATTTGTTTTTAATCTAGAGGAAAGTTCATCATCATCATCATCATCAACCATTATCAATCCACTGCAGGATGAAGGTCTCTCCAAGTTTAATCCATCTTCTCCGATCTTTAGCTTCTCTTCTCCACAACACCCCTGCACATTTTCTTATTTCATCCATCCATCTCACATGTGGTCTCTTTCTGGGTCTTTTCCAATCTCTTGGTAATCCAGTTTAAAATTTCAATTGTCCAATCAGGCACTGAGAAGAAAGACCATGGTGTTTCTTGATCTTAAACTCAGAGGTAAAAAGCCAATAAACTCACCATGCTGGCTAATGTGTGTTGGTGAGCAGCCCATCCATGTTCGTATACTATATGAATAACCTCATAGTAATAACAGCTGCAACAACAAGAACATATGGAGTGGACATTAGGAATTTGCCCTGCTCGGTTACTTTAAGGCCTCCAAGAGGAATCAAAGGGTCTCCTTTCAGTTAATAGCAAACTCCTTTCTGCATCATAATTGGTATTTAATCTAGACTCTAGTTTCTCATAATTGGTTTTTATCTTAGCTCTTAACATCTCTATTAAATTCCTTAAATCAAAATTACCACTAACTAGCATTTCATTACTATTATCCATCATTACTAGTACTGTAATATTATATACTCATATAAAAAAAATCTAAGATATATATATATTTCTATGTAATAATTACCACAGATCAAGGGCTCACCATCTCCAATCATTATCCCCATAAGCAATTACTCAACTAAGCAAAGTCAAACCCTTTTAATTTTATTATTCATAGTAGCTATCCGACAATCTAAATTTCAGCTGTTTGAACTCATGAACTTCTTGGCTTATAAAAAAAATCTCATCTATAACCATAACATCAAAAAATTTCTCTAAAATATATATAGAATAACAATTGAGATCACCAACTAACATTTATTTATATGTAATGATATTGAGGATTCTACACTTATACAATATTGTAATGTAGAAATTTCATATCAAATTCAATACAACCTCGAAATATTTAAAATACAATAAAATGTTCACATGCCTTAAAAATAACTAAAATCCAAAAATATTGTGAGACAACTTTCTCATTCAAGATAATGGTAGTTAAGCATAAAATTATTAAATTGATACCCATAAATTTTCTGGACCTTAAAACTTAATACCATTTTATATAGATAAAAAAAAATCAACTCCACTAACTATTTACTCTAGTGCCCAAAACATTATTTTACTAAAAATTGTACTATGCAATTTATTATCAACAAACATTCACTAATTGAACTTCATGTTTAAAGGTCACTTATAATGGAAAATAAAATATTGATATGTTTGTTTTTCAAACCCTAATTGATAATCAATGTAATAGATTATTTGTCACCAACAATAATTGATTAACTGGATCCCTAAGTTTGGTGCTATATATTTATGTGATATACTCATCCATTTCTCTACAAATCTGACAGATACTGACAGCCAAAAGGATGATTAGCATTTCACAATTTTGAGATGGATAAAAGAATTCAATCACTGCTCTTAAAGTATACAATGTTCCATGAACACTCAGATGATCATCACATTTCAGTCTCTCTATAAGCTACTAAAACCCATAATAGTTTCCTACAAACACTATTACACTGCCCTGCTTACATCTAAGTCTTAGGGGCTATTATTTATAAAATATTTCCTTGCTCATCTTTGGGAGCCTTAGAGGCAAATATTATACATATATCAAATGAACTATACCTTACTCTCTCTGGAGTCTTAGAGGTAAAATCATGGCAGGACTACTGTTAACTGCTTCATGATAAATAGTAACAAACATCAAAATTTGGGTTGGAGCAGTGAATGAGATCAATCAGTCACAAGTGACATGAATACATCACACACTCAAGACAATGACAAAAATTCCCCATCCATCATCAATACTTGCAATAGAACCAACCAAACTCCAACAATCAAATATCCAATCTAACCTTCAAAATTATAGATTTTCTACAACACAAATTTTTCAAATATGGACTAAATTATTACTCTATAATTTAATGCCATCAATATAATTTTTAAATTGAAATTAAGCTGTTTCATGACTGTATTTATCTCTCATCATAAAAAACAAATGCAATAACAGTAACCATCACCATCTAAACATAGGCCGAAATATTTCTTTATATATAAAAAAAAATTAAACACACAAAAATGCTTCTCTTTCTTTAAGCTATACATGTCACATCAATATATATATACTACACATTTCTCAGGTATGTGGTGTATTTCAAGCCCTAATTAGCTTATTTCGAGCCCTATTTGTTGCGCCAAATGTAATAGAACGTACTTTTACTCCATTATACCAATAATCAATTACCTGAGCCCAACAGTCTGTGGTGCCAAATGTAATGGACAATATATCATATAAACATATTATACATCAAATGTAAGAAAACATCAATATATAAGAAGAAAATAATGCTTCAAACATTGGATGATAAATGTAATGGAATATATGTAATCTAAATAAATCCAATTGTTGAGAAAGCATAATAAAATAAATTGTATAATTTAAATGAAGAAAGAAAATTATCCCAGTTATATTTAAATAAATTGTTTATATGCCCTTCCAACTAGCTATATGTAAAATAAATCTAAAATCATACAGAGCAATGAGATCTATCATTATAATTCATTCTCAAGGTTGATATGACTAACTAAATACATCAGAAACAAAGGGAAATCTATTAAATCCAATATACACATCTAATAAGTAAATTTATGTATATATAAACATATCAATCAACAATAATATGTGTAAGTAACCTAAAGACTAAATAATAAGTGAAATACAAAGTTATCCTCTATTAAATTGTGAATTCAATTAATTTCATAATGACTCTGGCACTAAAAGAAAAATAAGAATAAAATATTAATACTCTTTCAAATAAATTACAAAGGCATTACTTATAAAACAAATAGTACATCCTTTATTTTTATATTATGGTTTAATTTTAGGTAGTATCAATGTTTTAAATAAGTTTAAATACAAACCCAAATACAAAAAAAATATACATATATATACTTGCAATAAGTATATATATTAAATAGATAAAGTCATATTTATGCTCAACAAGTATGCATTATTTTAAAACAAATCCATATTTATATTTTTTAAATATTCAAAATTAAAAATATATAAAAATAAAAGTATATTACATCCAGAAAATATAAAAATTATTGTTTAGGTCTGCATAAGAATTATTATATGAAATTAAAAAAAAAAATGAAAATAGATAAATAAATAATAATAAAAAATTTTTTTTTAATAAAATTTGCGTATATAAATTTTACTTATTAAAATATACATATAGCAACCCATATGCAACCCAAACTTATAAGCCATACTTTACAATTTTAAATTACTTAGGTGTTAATTTTGACACCTGTTAAACATTTGTTGTTTTTTAGAAAACAAAACGCTTGAATTGAATAGAATGATATTTATAAAAATGTTTTATTTTTATAATTAAATAAAAAAAAATATCGATCTCAAAAATATATATATCAATTATATTAATAAAATTATTTACTACCTTTTGTTTTAAAGTTTAACTTGTTCATTTTTCTTTCAAAGTCAACTTATTCCGTTGTTTTATTCCTTTATTTGTTTAATATTATAATGCATTCTATCTAAAGTTAAATTGAAGAAATAGCATGTTTAAAAAAAAATATTGGTTTCCAAATGCACATATATACCCCATTTTTTAAAAATTCTCTCCTTGAAAAAAAAAAATTGACATGTTGAATCCAATATATTAATTAATTTTAGTTACCTCCAGATTATTATTAGATTGACCATTATAGATTCCAGATAACTATATCAAATTCCAGCTTCAGATGCATTGAAATTCATGTGTTGAAATTTGCTTAGTTTTTCTTTTTAAACTGCCTTGGAATAAAAGAAGGGAAACGGCACAGCTCCCTGGCTGCGATATATATATATATATATTAGCCAGTCATGGTTTATATATTTATTACAGAAATTTATCTTATTCCACTATTCTTAAGAATGGCAATTTCAAAGAAACAAAGTACAACAAATTTTTATCCTTCAGTTTGTTTAATCACTATCTTAATAATAATTATGGTTTCTTTTTTTGGTGCTGTTGTTCCACATGCTAGCAAATGCTGTTTTGAAAACCATTGTTACATATGTTTTCTTTTAAACAATTAACATTCAATAATATATATATATATTAACCATATAAAAAATATTAAATCGAAAATTTATTTGACAACTTTAAAAATATATATATACATAAATAATAATATTGCATTTTTTTAATAATCACTACAAATAAAATCCTTTTTTTATAATCAACAATTTATGTCTTTATTTATCTTTAATAATTAAATATTCACAGCAATGTACCATTAACTAATAAATAAAATAATATATCCAAACAACTATAACTAATAACCATAAACGATAATAATACTCCATATATATAAACATGAAATCAAAGATTTTTTAAAAATAATAAATGATTTTTAAAATATAGATAGATTTGTTGATATTTACAATATATATATATATTGTGCTCTTATTCTTGGTGCAGATAGTTTAAGTAAGGTGTGAAATGTAAGTATTTTAAAAAAGATTAAATTTACATTATTTTCTAATATGTTATTGTGATTTTATAGATAGTATGAATTCAAACTCAATAAATAGAAACTTGTAAAGATATATTAAATAGTTTAATGTCATTTTAAGATAGATGAAGTAAGAACATAGTATAATATATTATTTAAAAGATAATATTTATCATATTCAATAGATATTATACAACATAATAGTTTAATTCTAGCAATGAATATTTTATATAATATGTTTAATGTGCTTAAAATAATTATTTTCTTTAAAATATTATTTAGATAATAAATAATGTAATAGTCTGGAATGTTCTGAAAGTGTCACATGATTAAAGGTGGTTGTATTGGTATATGAGCTTGCAAGGGTTAGAAAAAGAAACTTTGATTTCTAGCTATACATTTTAAAAATTGCCAAAATTAAGACTAAAGATGATGTTTTTAAAAGTAATAATTAAAATTATTAGGTTGTTTAAATATAATATTTTGTTTTAAAATTAATATTTTAAAGTCATTAAAGTATTTAAATTGTTTTATAAAGATATATGATATTTTAATAAAAGTATTTAATATTTAAAGTATTAAATAATTTGGTGTAATATTTTAAAAATGATAACTCATAGTTTTAAGACCTAATTTTAAAAATGAAATTAATTTAGTTTATATAAACAAACAAGTGTTTTAAAAGCAGAATTAACCAATAAAATCACTAGATTAAATCAGTATATTTGGAGAGGTTCAATCAAGTCTAAACAGTGTGTAGTTTGAATTTATTAATATAGTTTAGTGTGAAATTTATAATTAATATTTTTTGTTTGTCTGTCTAATTGCAGTAATAATTTTTATAATTATTATTATTTTTAATTTAGTTTTAAAAGTACAATTTAATAATTATTTTAAAATAATGATAGAATAAAAAATTTTCCTTGAAGCTTAATTTAAAACTATAATAATTTTTATGGAAGATGATAATAATCATTTAAGTGTTGGGATAATATGCATCAAATGCCAACACAAATTTAACCATAGAACTGGAGGAAACTTTGTGTAACATAAGAACTTTGAATTTTATATACCTAATATACTCACAGTAAATGAACATTTCTTTTTCATAATTTTGTCTTGTTATAATAAATCTAATTTTTCAAGGAAATTTAAGTTAACAAATAGTAAAAGAATATTTATGAAAAATCATTCTCATAGTATTATTAAGTTCGAAAAAAGGAAAAGGAAAATTAATATTTTGCATTTAAGTTAAAAACTAATTAAAGATTTTTTTGATGTGCAAGAATAACTATTTTGTTACATGAATGTGGCATCTTATATTTAATTCATCTTCAAAGCTTAATTTAAATGAAGTTACATCTGAGAATGATGTGTTTTAAATGAAAAATGGAAAAAATGACTTTTATGCTTTTGAAAAACATTTATTTATGATAAAACCAATAAACAAACTATATATTTTGAAATGATTTTTTTTAAATTTAAAATAAAATAACAATAAAGTGGCTGTTCTGATTATTTATATTATATCATTTAGTTAACGCTTAGATGGTAAAGGTGTCATGTTACCTAAAAAACAATTAGTTGAAATATATGCATTTTTTAGAATAAAATTCTTGAATATTTTTTTAGAAAAGAAATATCTACCTTTAGTTAATGAAATATGAATTTCTGCTGAAAGGATGTAATAAATGAATAAATCTTATATAATATTCTACTAATGTTTTGATCAATAGAAATGTAAAATATTATATGTGAGCTATAATTATCATAAGTTTTGACATATTTAATCGATAAAATTAATATGAAATACATACATAGAAGATATTTTGTCTCACATAAAATGGATCCATAATTATTGTTTTATTGAAATATTGCATGCCTGGATATTAAAAAAAACTAAAATACATATTTATTTTCACAGGATGACCTATAGTTTTCCCAGATTCTGCATGATATAAATTTCATTATTGATATGTTTATTGAATGGTTCTGGGAGAGGAGAATAACTTTTGTTCAGAACTGCAATGGGAGAAGAATTTTGAGAAGTGTTGAACTTGCAAGAAGAAATACTTTGTGGTAACTTTAAATTTTTTTCATTAATTTAGTTTAATGCTAGTATTTTAAAATAGTGTTTTAAACTAACCTGTGTATTATAATGTATATTTTAAAAATTTAATCTTGTGATAGATTAGTTTTTTATATTAAATAAAGAAAAATTTGTTTTTCAGAAATTAATTTTCTGACAGGTAATTAATAAACATTATTTGTTTGGATGGATGGTTGAGAAGAAGCAGATTGCTATTCATGGTTCCAATAATTGTTTGAATCATGGGTAATCTTATTTATTATTTATATTGCATTGTTTGATAATATTTTACTTAATGATATATTTTAACTTTAGTACTTTATTATTATTATGCATCATATTGCTTTGATATTGAATGGTTGAATGGACCATTTATATAATTATTATTGGATGCATCATAAAAAAATGAATGCAAGTAAATGTCTTAAAATATCTAAGGGTATTTTAAAATATTTGTTTGTCATAAATACTTGAATATGCATACATTTTATAATATAGTTGAGTTATTAATGTGTTATCATTATGAATGGTATCTGCCAAGATACAAAAAAAATATGGAATTATTGATCTCTAAATTATATAATGTAACAACAAATAAATAAATATATAATATCAATGTATATCTTCAAGATCATTTGTATTTGAAAAACTTTTAAACCTGTCTTGAAATGAATTTTAGATCTTTGCTGTTTGTTTTGTAAAGTGGTTTGGAAATTATTTTGTAATGTGTCTTGTATATTTTATGATGTTAATAGAGTTATTCAGAATGTGGAAGATATAAGATGGTGATTGGGAGAGTAATTGTTATATGAAATCCTAGAAGTTTAGGGATATGTTTGAAAGAATGTTATGTGTAAGCTATATTGTCACAGTTTAAATTTATTAAATATACAGGTAACAAAGGACTGTGTAGTTATTTAATCTATGGACAGTTGCATATCTTTCTAATCAATAAGAGCTGAAATAAAGCCATGACTTAAATTGTAGATGCCTGTTAAATACTGACCTTTCTTTTAGCACTGTATCCGTGATGATGTTTTTTTTACTCATTTGAGTTATTATTGGAATTATTCCATATCCTGCAATATAATCACTGTTTATCACAACTGGAATCACGTCACAGAGAATAATTTTAAAAGAGGGTAAAGTAATGGCTAAATTGTTAGAAATGAGTTTATGCAAAGGCAAGATGAGGTATAAAAATAACTTCTATCACATATGATATTGAAATGTTTAATGCTTATCATATTATAAAAATATGAAAGGAATTTTTAATATTCCCACAAAATTACAAGTATTACAGATCATTAAAGTCAAATAAATGCATATTTGAATTGGAATGAAGGAGAGAGTATTGAAAGAAGAATTTGAATGATATTAAGAATGTAAAATATAAAATATAAATAAAATATAAAATATCAAGCAATATAATAATATTAATATTTTTTTTTAATTTGCTAATATAAACCTATTCAAAATAGATAAAACTCATGAAGTTATATTTTAAGTATTTTTTTCATAAGTAGTTAATTTACCAAGGGAGATATTAATGTTTTTTTATTTAAATTTACTCATATGAATTAGAATATTAGAGTATATTAAAATATTAATATAATGCTTTGTTAAGCTGCAAAGAAAGTATTTTAATAGTTTTTAAAAAATATTTTACTTTGTATTGAGTTTAGATGGGTGCATTTTAAATGTAAACTTATATTTAAGAATTACATAATAATAAATATATATTTAAGATATTATAAATGTAGCATTAAGTTTAGAAATTAGGATATCTATTGTTATTATTTTCCCATCACAAAACAATAAAATATTATTGTTTTATTAAATAAAAATAGTATATTATCATGATTACTTGAAGATTTAAGGTAGTCAGAATGAAAGCTATCTTATTTTTTATTTACTTGTAATATTTATTGTATAAATATTTTAATTTTTATATTACTATTTGTAACTTTTTTTTAAAATTTTTATAACCTTATTGTATAATAATTATAATGTTGTTCAACTATAATAAAATTATTTTTTAAAAAATTACTTCATTGTTGAGAGTTTGAATTTGTCTGAGTGTAATTCATTGATTCTTCATTTCACATGCATGATCCATAGGAATTAATGGTTTAAGACATTACTTTTTGCACATGATTCATAAAGTTTACTTAGAATATTATTATTACTATTACATGATTGATTAATAAAATATATTATTATTATTATTATTATTATTATTATTATTATTATTATTATTATTATTATTATTATTATTATTATTATTATTATTATTATTATTATTATTATTATTATTATTATTATTGCAGTGATTATTTTAAAATGACCTAACACCAATTTGAAATACTTAATATTAACATTATATTAAAATATACTATATTTTACAAAAAACACATGAATAAATAAAGATTGTACTTTTTTTTTTTAGAATCTTATTGTTTTATTTATGTTTTATTGCTAAACATTAATCATTAAATAGATTTAATGTTAAGAGTTGTTATTATTTTTGTAAGGTTAGTTAGATATTATGTACAATCCCTCATCATATTTAAATACAGGGTTTTAATTGATTTATTTATTTTATTATTAGATTTAGAAATGAACATGAGATTATTTTAAATAATAATGTGAAAGGCTAAAACCTTCTACCGAAGTGTCTTAAAAATGCTTATGTGGCAGCCAATGAGATGTAATAATGATTGCACATGGAACCCTCAATTCAAGAACACAAACCAGTTGATGTTAAATTTTCAATTAGTATTTTTTATTAAAGAAATAGTAATTAATTTATTGTTATTTCTATAACAAATTTGTAAATTATATGTTAGGATTATTATATGTGTATTTAAAGACATGAAAATATTACATGGTAGTGTTGTATATGAATTAGGTAGAGTAATATTTTTAATGCCATTGTGAATGTATCTTTAGAGATGTATTCTCAATGTTTAAACCATTGTATCTTACTGAATGTCTCATGTAAAGAGTTTTATAATCGTATTTGTTATTTTAATTGAACCATATTTTATTTATAATAATGAGCTAGTTATAAATTAAATTTATTAGTAAAATGAGTGAGTTAGGCACTCTAGTTGCAACCCTAATTTAAATATTATTATATTTTAATTTAACAAGTTTCTTATAGTTAATTATTAGAAAATGTTGATTATATTACATACTGTGTATTAGTAATGTATCTTGAGCTAGTCAGAATAATATTAATTATCTTAATAGTCATGGTTTATGTAACTTGGCTGTAGTATAGTATAATTATTTCCTAGTTAGCAGAAAAGTTAGTGAGGGTACTATATATATATATATTGTAACCTTAATAACTGTCTCATAAAAAGGGGGGAATGATGATGAAAGAAAAAAAAGAGATGATATGAAATGACATAAAAGGAAGAGAGAGAGAACTGAGAGATGAAGGATGGTGGTGATGAGGAAGAGAGGGATGATATGAAAAAAGAAGAGATGAAAATGTAAGAAACAAACTGAAAGATAAATATGACAATGGAAGATAAGATGATGATGCATATGAGATGACATGGGAATGGAAGATGAATGAACTATTCTGTATGTGTTCTACTATTCTAATATACACCTGGGTCTCATTTTATGGGATAGATAGGTTCCTCAGAAAACATGCGCAAATGAAATCGCGCAAAAATAGACGTAACTTACATTGAAAAAGGGGGAATGTAGTCTGCGATTTTTCAAAATTCACGTAAAAGCAAAGCACCAATGTAAAATTACTTTAAAATTCGTGCAAAAAAAATATAAGGAAATAAAATATGACTAATAAAAAATTTCAAATTTGAAAAAAATTGATACAAGACAAACTTTTTTAAACTATAATATTTAATTTTATTCAAAATAATATATTTTTATGCATAATTTACAGTACAGTCATTTACATTTTTTATACATGTTTTAATTATTATAGCTATTTGCCGAAAGACACGTTCGTTTGCAAACAACTAGCGCCAACTTCACACTCATGTTGTAACAGTGGTTTTCTGGTGACAACGTAATTAGTAATTAATCTTTGAGACGATGATTTTATTAATTGTTTATGAAACTAACAACTAAAAATTAAATTCTTATTTTTGTCTTTAATTTTCAATTCGGTTTAAAAATCAAATTTCACATTAATTTCAAGTCGCAGTAAGTAATTTTTAAATTGTTAATTACAATTAAAAATCAGATTTTAATTGTGCCCACTGCTATTACTGACCTTTTAAAAATAAACTTGTGGACACTAAATGATTAATAATTGATTATGTTCTTTTTTAAAAAGCAAAAACAGAATGTGATTTAAAATGCAAAATTAACATGTACAATGTTTGAACAAATTTACATTATAATCTTGTAAAATTTAATCTGTGTATTCATAAAATGTGGAAATTATGATTTTAATTTCATTATTGCATAAAATCTTACTATTATAAAGCACTGAAAATATTGAAATTACTAAGATGAAAGTTGAATTCCAATAATGTGCTATTATTTTCAATATAACTTAAGTGCGCGAAATTTATTATTTAAAGTAATAGCGCATTATTGGAGTTCATACACGTGGGTCTCTTTTTACGTGGACTTATTTAACACACTTCCGGTGAAACACGAATTGCTTAACTTCAAAATCGTGTTAAATAAGTCCACGTAAAAAGAGACCCAGGTGTATTAGAAACTCTTAATAACTTAACTCAGTGGAGTTACAATAAGATCAAAGATGAATGATGTTACAGAGATATACAATCAGATAGAGACAAAAATCTAACACCAATGCAAACAACTATTGTAGCATGTTTAATAATCTATTTTATATCATTATTTAATAGTTATTAGAGTCAGCCTTCTATGAGATCACATACTCTGTATAAAACAAATGACACTTTGTTGAAGGACTATTTCACTAAACCATATTAACAATGACGGTAAGAGTAAACAATCTCAGGGGTTTTAACTAAACTCTTGTGAAAGATAAAAGTTTAAAGTTGCCTAATAAATAATTGCATGGATGAATAAACAAGTGAGTGATATCTTGGCTGACCATAGAATGCAAGCACTACACTTGTAATGACTGCCTCTCCAAGATAAGATAACTATTTTTCATTAAATCATCACATAAAAAATATATTAATTGCAAGATTTGATTAATTAATCTAAATTTAAACTAATTATCGTCTATTACCCAGGACATCACTCGAGCTGGGAAAAAAACAAGGGTGCTTTTTATGCCTTTCCACCTACTCATAGACTACCTTCTTATGGAATTAAATGCAGATGGATTTCAATTTTAAAAAATATATAAGATAATGTGCAGTTTGAAAGAAAGTAAATAATCTTCTGAATCACTAATAGTCTTCATCTTATATAATCTTCAGTCTGAGAAGATAAAAATAACTTAAAATCAATCTTAAAATAAACATTATATTAAGTATCTGTGAATATGTGACTATCTGTTAATGTGATTCATTCTGGAAATCACAATGATAAGCATGGCTTTATATAATTTAACCCAGTATAAAATACTCTGTATACCCAGTGAACTTTGTAAACTTTTGGAACTCAAGACAATAGCATATAAAACAAAACAAACAGAAACTGAACTTTTTAAATAATATCAAATTTGATTTATTAATAATATCACATAATAAATATTTACAAAAGTAAAGGAAACATTGCCAAGATAGCGCTGTTATTTTTGAATATTTTGACTAACAATATTTTTTTGACTTAACACTAAATTGCAAAATTTTAGTCAAATAAAGTAATTGATTATAGCTCATTGACTCTTTTCCAATTGTTTATTTTAATAAAAAATAATTACAAGAATGAACAGAGGCTAATTTAATATTTAAATCTATCCAAATAAACTCCTTAAAATACTAAGGATTCTAAAATCTCTTTATTTTCATTATAGTAGCATAAGCTTAACAAACATAACTTTACTTTTATTAATACATTTTATAATACTGTGGTAAGATTTAGCAACCAGAATAATAAAATTAATCTGTTCATATTTAATACAATAAGCTAAGCAAAAGCTGTGCTAGGATTAACATACACAGCATAAATTTTAAAATTATAATTAGTTACACTTCCATTATTTAGGATTATAGCTAGTAAGTACTTAAGTAATTTTAAATTAAATTAAATTAGTTGCATGGGCCACTCATCAGAAGTCATTTATACACACATTTCAAGAAATTCTTGTCCACATAAAATTATTACACCAATTGTTTTAAAATTGAAAATTGAAGGACTTACATTATTACCCTTGGTGAAAACTCTGGATGAACACATTAATTACTTAGTATATGTGAATTGCAACTTATAGCTATATGCATAAATCTACATACTTAAAAAATAAATATTAATTATTGTTGGTTGGTTTGTGGATGATAAAACTATCATAATAGCAAAATCCAAACATTGATATACCCTTAAGAATTAAAAATAGCTAAACACAACCTGAAGAAACAGTTTCTCAAACAAACAACCTCACCTACTGTGATGAAAAATAGCATTAATACATCATGAGGAATAGGCCAAAAACACATGTATACACTGCAGAGCTGAATAACTTAGTAAAATTGTGGTAGCTTCCAAAATACATATCTTTGAGGTAGAAAAGAGAATGCCTGGACCTTGTCACAGTGCATCAGAAACATGAAAGACACACCAGGGAATATATGATCCTTTCCAGGGATTTAAACACCTTCAAAATATGTGATTACAACCACTGAAAATACAATTACCTAATATATGATAATCATCACTGGGAATGAACATTATTCCCTCATGGAAAAACAATAAAATAAGGATGGAGGACTTTGTCTACTCCATTAAGCATACTAGTAATAATCAATAAGGCCTTGCTCTATGTTGCCAACAAATATTAAACTAACAACAAGATACCAACATCACTTTAACTGACTAAAGTCATCTTTGAGAATTTTAAATTACAATGCATATTAATCAATGTCAAAACCAACAATGCAAATTATGTCAAAATGACCATTAAAAGAACTACTTAAGAATATTAAACGCATATAAAATTGTAGGCAGAAGTACAATGCACACATAATAAAACATTAAATATCAAACTATAGTGGCTAGTGGACATTAATAAGATAGTGAATCAAATGTGAGAAAATTAATTCTCAGTGCATATAAAAAAATATTAACAGTTATTATTAATATAGCATTTATAAAAAAGTGGAATGGAAAACCTGATAATCTCTTGGGTTGTTTTACATATAATTGAGTAAAGTACCATGCATTCAAATTAGCTAACAGTAAGATATGAAAATCTCCATGGGATAAGGATGAGTAAAATATACGTTAAGTTATTAAACACTTATCAAATGTAATAATAATAATATTATCTGATGAATGGTAGGATGTCTACACATTCTAATAAACCCATTAAGACTAAAATTATATTAATTAAATTACCTGGTATATTTTATACCAAACAGTATTACACAAATGGAAGACCTTTATAAAGAAAATATTGCATAAAATATTTTCCTGTTTTTTTTTAAAAAAAAACAATAGAACAAACAAAATAAAATAAACTTTAGTTCATAATTTCAGCTTTCTCTGCACTGGCTATCTGTTAAACACATGTATGCTATTTATCTGATGGGCTGGTATTCTGTGCGAAGCTTCTGGTCAAAATATATTAATTTAAACATGGCAAAGATTTCTGAAAGAAGTATATACAATAGTTCCTTAAAATTAATTCAGTTCTTCATTCCAATGTGTTATAATTTAAATAAGCAATATATAATAAACATAATAATAATAATAATAAGCCAGAATCAATGAAAATAGCAAGTAAAACAAATTATTCAGCTGATAATAATATCATTTATGAGATCCCGGGTTTACTTAAACAATAACATAGCTTCATTTTTATTCCAGTTCTTTTTTTTTTAAAAGAACACATTTTTAAGCTTTTTGTTTTTTAAAATGTACTCACATAAAATACTAAGACACTTCCAGGTTATTTCTTTATACTTTCTTAAAATAAAAGTGCAAGCAATTTGTCAGTAGAGAATTCAGCATGTCCAATGCCTTTAGAATAACTTCTATCAACTTTTGGTATAGACTTAAGCATAAGTATTTTCTCATAATTTTTACTCGTGAACTATATTCTTCAAATTACAAATTAAAAGAAAAGCTCCAGCTGAGTAAACATTTTAGACTATTATTAATATAATATAAGCACTTTTTTAATTCTTCCTTAAATAGTTGTGGTACAAAATATTCTATAATATTAGTTCAGAAGCAAGTGAATTAATGGTTAGTGTCAGGCAAAATTAATATAATGTGGAAGGTTTGAATTAGCTATAGATGAAATTAATACAAGCATATTTAAACTTTTAAAACATATAGATAAGTCTCTGGGCATTTAAAATTTTTCTCTTTAGTTTTATTCTATTTAGTGAATAATTAAGTAAATGCATACTGGTACATAGTTCTGTGCAATAATAATCATTTAGCAATAAATATAATAACTGCATATAGTTTAAATTTATTTTATAAAAGATATTATTTACATAGTATTGAAGATAGAATAATTAAATTTTCCTCGTAGCATTTTACAAAGATTTTTAAAAGTTAATTAAAAGTTAGAAACCAAGAAATGAGTTACCTATTTTTTAGCCATCATACATTGTAGACACAAAATACCTAAATATAATTTACAATACCTTTTTAAAAAATAATAATAAGATTTTAAAAATAATTGATACTTTTTCAAACTTGTTCTAGAGAAGATTTCTGAACAGACTTCAAAATAATTCAAGCCTCAACTAAAATAAAATAAAATAAAACTTCTCTTTTTATATCAATTTTCTTTCTATTTCCCCATGCAAATTTTAGTTGTCAGTTTCTTTTAAACAGCCAATAAACAAAACTTTTTTTTAACTATAACTTTTTTTGTAATCAGCTGGAAGACAGATTGATTAATAAATATCAGAATGATCTAGGTATTTAAATATATCATGTGATCTAATGACCTTAATTTAAAAAGTTAATAGTTTCTTTTATAATATTAATACAAAGAATATTACATAAAATAAAAATAGAAATAGTGATATAAAATTAAAACTTGTCTCATTTATTAACCGATATACCTTTAGGATTTATATCCCAAAATTTAATTAATAATTATTTTATTCATTCATTTTTTTTAAATTAATATTATAGCTAATTATTTATTCATTTTGTTCTGTTTCTTTAATGAGTTGACATAACTCAAATAGGACAGTTTAACTAATTAGAAAACATTTTTATACCTCCATGCATGCAAACACTCACACAGGGAAATGATGTATACATTTAAACCTTTAACTTGACCTCCAATTTATCTTTAAATATTTAATTATAATTTTTAATGACTACAAATAAAACTATTTGGGAATATTACATTAAAACAACTTTTAACAAGTTAAGGCTAATTTACAATAAAGATTAAATTATTATCTGAATGTTTTAAGAAAACTGAAGATTAACTTTAAATCAATTTCTAATTATTTACCCTATTTATAATAAGCTCAGTTATTAGGCTACAAACTAAAAATAAATAAAGCAAAAAAATATCTTATGACACAGGTAACATTATTTATTATCATTTTAAATAATAACTTAAACATTTATTTTGAGAGAAATGTTATATTATATCTCCAACACAACTAACTATAAATATGTGGCTTACTTTTCACATATAATTATATCAACTTACTACATATAACTACATTACCAATTATTTACACCCTATTCATTAATTATTTTACTTCTTTCTTTTTTCTTTTTTTTTTTTTAAAATCAACAATTGTACAAAATGGTTAAGCTAATACAAGGAATTGTAACTATTGAAGCTAAGTGAGACTTCTCTTAGCTACAATATATATGCACAATGATCAAATATTCAATATAAAAATTATTTCTCCACAATGTTGTTATATATATACTTAATATAATAATCAAGCTAAATAATATTGAAACACACAACAAATTATATTTACATTTATTTAATTATGAATCCAGCTTTCATCTTCTACTGAGACCTTTTCAAGATATCAAAAATATCTCAATAAGAGATGAAAGCCAGATTGATAATTAAATAATTTTAAATATAATTTGTTGTTTATTTTAATCATATTTTGACTGATTTATATTTATATATATTGTAATGATATATAAATATGTCATTACATTAATTTAAAATAAAAACTTAAAAGTTCGCAAATAAAAGTAAAAAACTAAACGCTAAAATTAAAATGTTTTGTTAAACGTATATACATTCGCACAGATGCCAAACTTTAAAAAATTTTTTTTTAAAAAACAAATAAATAAGTATTTGAACGTACTTTTTTATAAAAAAAAAAAGTACAAGATTTAAAAATAAAAACAGGTATTAATTAATTCTTGTAATCTGTAAATGGAAATGATTGTTTATAAATTGTTTGAAAAGCAAGCTAGCCTTGGGCTCTTGTATAATTAAAATGATCTGATGAAAGATAGATAAGAAAATAAAGAGAAATTAGCTTGACCAATGGAAGCACTAAGCCTTGGCTCAGACCCTAACTAAAGTGATGGATTAGTGACGTTTTGTTGATTGAATCTGTGTGGATAATATAAAAAGGGAAATACAGTTTTTTCGGACAGTTCCACCGTTTTGTGTTTGAGAGATGTGGTAGGACGCACATACCACACTCTCTATAAAAAAAATGAAAAGACTGTGATACCTTGAACCAGATATTGCCATCTCCAGAACATTATCTCCCAATGGAGGCATCGTGGGAATTAAAAGCAGAAACTTGGACTCTTCTACTGTAAGCTATATGGACATGAACTCTAAATTTAAAAATAATTAAGAACTTTCGTTCAAGCTTATGAACTTCTATCTGACTTTTTTAAGTTTAAAATCAAATTAATAATGTTTAATTTTATATGTTTTCCGATTGATAAAAATCATTTCCATTTTTTTTTCTTATGGTATAAATTATTTATTGTTTAAATTTTAAATGATGAAATTTAGGTTGGGCATAGACGTTGCATAGATTCATTAGCGGTTGATTATGTTGAAGTTTTCACATTTGATTAGAATATATAGGTCAATGATGTTAATGCGGTCATCTTATGATGAATGCTATGGGGCCTTGTGTATTCCCTTTTGCAATTGACGTTATCGATGATTTTGTATTTTGATCGATTGTGTTTAATTTGAATGTTTTTGACCATGGAATCTGTGCAGCCGCTCTATACTCAACATTTTAAAAACAAATTTATAAAAATAATCTGTGCAAACATATTTAAATGTTAAATTTAAGTCGGGCAGTGAATGGCGATATAGTTTTGTAAAGTTATATTAAGGGAGGGTAATCTTAGGTTATTCATTTCATAGTTGAATTGGTTCAGTGGATTGGATATATTTGTGTAATTGTAGATGTAGTATGAGGTCCGCTATGGGCAGGATTATAGATATATGCCACACACCTTCTGTTTGCCTATGGATGGGTTTGTAAGATGGCAAAGGACTGCAGTCCATTCCTATGGAGTTTTATGTTTATTGTTCTACTCGCCAACAGATGTAACATTCCTGTTGGTGGAGAGTCAATGTCTTCTCTAATTCTACTTACTGATCAGATGTACATAACTGACAGTGTAGTATTTTGTGTTGTTGTATTTTCATGCTACATTGAATACATAAATGCATCAGATGGATTGGCACCAGTTTGATTGCAAAATTTGTTGCCTAAGGTTAAATCAGGGAAGAATATTTTCTTTTCAAATGCAGATCTATGTAGTCTATTCATCCTCGACTCATTAAATAAATATTAAACTCATGGTTGTAATTTACTTAAATGTAAAACTAAAGATTAATAGAAAAATCTAAAATGTTAAACTTATTCCTCAAATTAGAATGATTTTATATGTGAGTAAATAAATATTTTTATGTGTTAATTTCTGGCAGTGGCTTTTATTCTTTTATATTTAAGATATAAAATTTATATTTTATTATCTCTGCTACTCCACTGAGCTAGTGACTTGGGCTAACAACCTGAATATTTAAATAAAGTGGAATCTTAACAGCGTGTATCTGCATACTCTATAAATTTTTCTAGGTTCAAATGCCTAGATGGTACCCTGTAGAGCAGATATTGTAGTTTGCGGTTAGATTCGATCTTCACTTTCATTTTGGATCGTTATAACTGGCGCCCAGTGTGGGCTGATCTTTAATAAACACGAGTGCCCTGAGAATTTTAAAAGTGAATCGTGCCAGTAGTATTTTTTCTGAAATTAGTATAAATATATATGTTGTATTAACATAAGGTTATACTTGGAATTTTGTCTTAAAAGTGGTGCCAGTAAGAAAAATTGCGCATAGGTAAATATAAATGCGAGGAATAAAATGTAATAATAAATATAAATCATAATTTTTTTAAAAAAAATCTTGTTAAATTAAAATCTAATCGTTCAACTTGCCTAAGTAATAGTTAAAGGTAGGAGAAATTAAACTTGGAAGGGAGGGGGCAGAAATTTAGCTGGTAATGGGGAATCAACAGTCAACTTTTTTTTAATCATTATATTTGTGTGTAATTACTGTCTTGTCTTTTTTTAAAAAAAAAAAGTTTTGCCCTTTTGAAATTTTCATATAAAATCAATTTGTGTAACGTAATTACTAACACTAAGTAAATTTTTTTTTTTTTTAAATGTTTTTGTGTTTTGAGGAAGTTTACTGATATGTAACAATATATAAATATGTCATTACATTAATTTAAAATAAAAACTTAAAAGTTCGCAAATAAAAGTCAAAAACTAAACGTTAAAATTAAAATGTTTTGTTAAACGTATATACATTCGCACAGATGCCAAACTTTAAAATTTTTTTTTTAAAAAAACAAAGAAATAAGTATTTGAATGTACTTTTTTATAAAAAAAAGTACAAGATTTAAAAATAAAAAAAAGGTATTAATTAATTCTTGTAATCTGTAAATGGAAATGATTGTTTATAAATTGTTTGAAAAGCAAGCTAGCCTTGGGCTCTTGTATAATTAAAATGATCTGATGAAAGATAGATAAGAAAATAAACAGAAATTAGCTTGACCAATGGAAGCACTAAGCCTTGGCTCGGACCCTAATGAAAGTGATGGATTAGTGACGTTTTGTTGATTGAATCCGTGTGGATAATATAAAAAGGGAAATACAGTTTTTTCGGACAGTTCCAGCATTTTGTGTTTGAGAGATGTGGTAGGATGCACATATCACACTCTCTATAAAAAAAATGAAAAGATTGTGATACCTTGAACCAGATATTGCCATCTCCAGAACATTATCTCCCAATGGAGGCATCGCGGGAATTAAAAGCAGAAACTTGGACTCTTCTACCGTAAGCTATATGGACATGAACTCTAAATTTAAAAACAATTAAGAACTTTCGTTCAAGCTTATGAACTTCTATCTGACTTTTTTAAGTTTAAAATCAAATTAATAATGTTTAATTTTATATGTTTTCTGATTGATAAAAATCATTTCCATTTTTTTTTCTTATGGTATAAATTATTTATTGTTTAAATTTTAAATGACGAAATTTAGGTTGGGTATAGACGTTGCATAGATTCGTTAGTGGTTGATTATGTTGAAGTTTTCACATTTGATTAGACTATATAGGTCAATGATGTTAATGCAGGCATCTTATGATGAATGCCATGGGCCTTGTGTATTCCCTTTTGCAATTGACGTTATCGATGATTTTGTATTTTGAACGATTGTGTTTAATTTGGATGTTTTTGACCATGGAATCTGTGCAGCCACTCTATACTCAACATTTTAAAAACAAATTTATAAAAATAATCTGTGCGAATGTATTTAAATGTTAAATTTAAGTCAGGCATGAATGGCTATATAATTTTGTAAAGTTATATTAAGGGAGAGTAATCTTAGGTTATTCATTTCGTAGTTGAATTGGTTCAATGGATTGGATATATTTGTGTAATTGTAGATGTAGTATGAGATCCGCTATGGGCAGGATTATATATATACGCCACACACCTTCTGTTTGCCTATGGATGGGTTTGTAAGATGGCAAAGGACCACAGTCCATTCCTATGGAGTTTTATGTTTATTGTTCTACTTGCCAACAGATGTAACATTCCTGTTGGTGGAGAGTCAATGTCTTCTCTAATTCTACTTACTGATCAGATGTACATAACTAACAGTATAGTATTTTGTGTTGTCATATTTTCATGCTACATTGAATACATAAATGTATCAGATGAACTGGCGCCGGTTTGATTGTGAAATTTGTTGCCTAAGGTTAAATCAGGGAAGAATATTTTCTTTTCAAATGCAGATCTATGTAGTCTATTCATCTTCGACTCACTAAATAAATATTAAACTCATGGTTGTAATTTACTTAAATGTAAAACTAAAGATTAATAGAAAAATCTAAAATGTTAAACTTATTCCTCAAATTAAAATGATTTTATATGTGAGTAAATAAATATTTTTATGTATTAATATCTGGCAGTGGCTTTTATTCTTTTATATTTAAGATATAAAATTTATATTTTATTATCTCTGCTACTCCACTGAGCTAGTGACTTGGGCTAACGATATGAATATTTAAATAAAGTGGAATCTTAACAGCATCTATCTGCCTACTCTATAAATTTTTCTAGGTTCAAATGCCTAGATGGCACCCTGTAGAGCGGATATCGTAGTTTGCGGTTAGATTCGATCTTCACTTTCATTTTGGATCATTATAATATATATATATATAAACATTAAAAGCATAAAACTAATCAGTAAATAAATAAAATTACCCCAAATCCAAAACTCAATCAGATTAGCCAAGAAAAAATAAAATCAAAAACACAAACAATGGTTTCCCTGCTACAAGCAGATTTCTCAATTGTAAAGGACTACAAAACAACACCATATTTATATTAAACATTACCCACAAATCCATTTATTTCTCATCTATCCTTAATATTAAAAAAACATTTAAATAAGTTAATTGCTTCAGAATAATAAATTTTCAATAATAAATATTTTTTAATTCTTTTTATTTCATTTATCTCAAAGAAGACAACCTTAGCTTCATCAAAATTAATAGTGTGGCATGCATCTTTTTCATGGACTAACAAAGCAGAACTAAGATATTTATTTCTAACCCTACATTTATGAACCATTATCCTTTCATTTAAACTCAAACTACTCTGACTTAAATAAACCTTTTTACAAAACAAGGGATAATATACATGACACCAGGAATAGTTTCCAAATCAAAAATTTCCTTTGTATTATTTAATAAATTATTCAACATAATATTTTTCCAAGCAATTTTCTTATTTCCAAACAAATTGTTATTCTTACATAAATTTTATAAATGGCAGAGAAATAAAATCATATGTATAAATGGCAGAGAAATAAAATCATATGTTTTTTTATCTATTACACCCTTACAAATGTTACTATTAAATAAAATACTTTTAACAAATTTATCAGAATAGCCAACACTAAAATAATCATTATAAAATTGACCTTTCTGAAACAAAGTTACCTCACTAGAATTATTTAATTTCTTATTTTTATAACAATAATTTCTTAAAGCAGCTACTTTATGAAATACAGACTGATAGCTATCAGGTTTAATTATAGATCTTAATTCTTTACTATTAACATGACTGCATACTAAACAATTAATCTTTACATTTTTAATCACCAAAAGACCTAAAAATTTTAACTTAACAAAATCTAACCCTCCTTTTTCTACAACATATCTTATAGAAGGGTCAAAACAATTAAACACATTTGCAAATTCCTTCAATTTATCATTCTCAATTACAAACAAACAAACATCAACATATCTAACAAATAACTTTAAACATAAACAATTCTTTTTAATAATAATTTTCTTTTCCAAATAATTAATATAAACTGAATGAATGAAAGAAGAAATAATATAACCTATTATCCACTCTTCCTTAATTTTATAAAAATTACTATTACAAGTAAAATACATAGTATCCTCTAATAATAAAAGCAAATCTTTAATTACTTGCTTAACCAACACAGACATAAGAACATAAATACTGCTTAACCTGTTATCAGACTGATGTATATTCTCAATATCCAAACTGCCAAATACCCAATTACTTTCCATTTTTAAATTATTAATTTTATCAAAAGTTTCAAAAGAAGAAAAAATTGTGTAATGACCAAAATCAAAAAATTGTTTTAAAAAATTATTCAAAAATCTAGAAATACTTCTACAACACTACCTGTAAAATCAAAAATAAATCGTAAAGGAAAACCATCTTTATGAGTCTTAATATCCACACACATTTTAGCTGATATGAAATCATTTAGATAGCATTTTAAATAATCTACTCTATTAAAAAATTTTAAATTTACCATTTTTTTCATAATCAACTTTCCTTTAATCACATTACTTGGATCTTTATCTAATATATATATATATATATATATATATATATGTATTTACCATTATTTAATTCTCTATCCATTTTCTTTCTGAACTTATCTCTTTTCATAATGGCAAACCAACCAGCTTTGTCTTCACAAGAAATGATCACATCATTAGCAATTAACCTATCCTTAAAATGTCTAACCTTAGCAGGATTGACAAGAAATTTTTCTTTCCTTTTTAAGCTTTTTTTTAAAACCAATTAAAGGGCAATTTTCTGTTCATCGCTCAAATTACTAGATTCAATAGATGAAATTGTATCAAAAACTACAATTTTTGAATGAAATGGAACAAAATTATGGCATTTACCAAAAATCTCTAATTCCCTATCATTTAACTTAATATCAGAAAGATTAACAATTTTATTAATAGAAACATTACCCTCATATCACCTATCATAACAATAAATTTTATTCATTTTTCCAAACAACCATTTAAATTATCTTTCTTACTTCCTACAATAGAAATTTGATCTATTTTGTCTAAAATAGAATGATAAATTAAAGGAATTTGTAAATGAGTTTAATTGTTTTGATTTTTCTATAAAATATGTAAGTAATATTTACTGAGGCTATAACTTCGATAATATGCATATAAAATGTGATAGTAGAGACCTCTACAGGTGTTTTAACCACAAGCTTATGCTATGGAAGAAAAGAGGGGAACCCTTCTTCCCCTCTTTTCTTCCATAGCGATAGCTTGTGGTTAAAACACCTGTAGAGGTCCCTACTATCACATTTTATATGCATATTATTGAGGTTAAACCTCAGTAAATATTACTTACGTAATCAATGTGCGTTTAATAACTTTATAATTACAACTATAAAATATGTAGTAGAAAGAGGAGGGTTAGATTTTGTTAAATTAAATTTTTTAGATCTTTTAGTGATTAGAAATGTAATGACTAATTGTATAGTACACAGTCATTTTGGTAAAAGTAAAGAATTAAGGTCTATAATTAAAGCTGATAGCTATCAGTCTGTATCTCATAAAGTAGCTGTGTTAAGAAACGATTGTCATGGGAATAAGAAATTAAATAATTCTAGCAGAGCTTTCTTTCAGAAAAATCAATTTTATAAAGATTATTTGAGTGTTGGCTACTCTGATCAATTTATTAAAAGTATTTTATTTTTAATAGTAATATTTGTAAGGAATGTAAAGGAAAAAGAAAAATATTTTGTTTCTCTGCCATTTAAATTATCTTATAAAATTGTATGTAAGAATAGTAATTTGTTTGGAATTAAGAAAATTACTTGGAAAGGGGGTATTACTTTGAATAATTTATTAAATAATACAAAGGAAATTTTTGATAGGAAGACTATTCCTGATGTTGTGTATTTTATCCCTGTTTTTGTAAGAAAGTTTATATAGGTCAGACTAGCTTGAGTTTAAATGAAAGAATAAATAATCATAAAAGTAGGATTAAAAATAAATATCTTAGTTCTGATTTGTATGTCCATGGAAAAGATACAGGCAACACTAAATTCTGATGAAGCTAAGGTTGTCTTCTTTGAAAGAAATGAAATAAAAAGAAGAATTAAAGAATCTTTATTATTCGAAATTTATTATTCTGAAGCAATTAACTTATTTAAAAGTTATTTTAATATTAAGGGTGAATCAGAAGTAAATGGATTTGTGGGTAATGTTTAATATAAATATGGTGTTATTTTATAGTTCTTCACATTTGAGAAATCTGCTTGTAGCAGTGAAACCATTAGTTGTGTTTTTAGTTTTATTTTTTTCTTGGCTGTCTGGTTGAGTTTTGAATTTGGGATAATTTTATATTAACCTTTTGATTGGTTAACTGTGTCAAAGAATTATATAAAACATATATAATAATCAAAATTTTAAATTTAGAAAACAGATAATTATACTACTGTTAAATTGTAATGTATAGTATGTATAAATAGTTTAATTTGTAAGGTATAAATATAGGATGTTGTTGTGATAGTTAATAAACACCTTTTATTTATAGTCATTTATATTTTAAATAATCACATGTATAGTTCCATTATAATAGTCTTCAATAACTACAAACATATTTACATTATAGGTATTTAAATTTATAATATTTCTTATAAGTTACAATAGTAATGAATAAATCTTAACTGAATTAAATTGCAGTGAACCTTTAAAAGTTGTGAGTATAAATCTACTTGCAAGAGTTCTAGTAAATAAGAATAAAAACTATTTTATTTACTTATTATAAGACAATAATTTATTTCAAATAAAATTCATTAAATATTGATAAAATATTAATTAAATATCTTATCTAAAATAGATAAGCTATGAATATGAAGCCATGGAGCTTTGAAAACACTAAGCATTAATAAATATAGCTTCTCTAACAAGCGTAAAAGCGCATAATTTTTGGGATTATAATGAATGAAAATTATAATACTACTTTAAATTTAAATGTAAAAAGCAATTAAATGTAATAAATTAGTTTTTAAAATACTTAGTAACATTATTTTTAAAATGTCAGCAAAAAGATAATTATGCAAAAAAAAATTGGTTAATTTTTAGTCACTAACAAATGAAATTAATTTAATTAGTGGTATGACAGCATACTGTCTACAGAATAATAAGTGATAGAGATGAAAATTGAGAGGCGAATTGACTAAAAGTTTGAGAGCTGATACCTATTTCAATTACTTTTTTTAAAAAGTGATCAAATATTATATTTTATTTTCAAAGTAATTATTAGTAAGCTAGATAATTATAAAGTATTTTTAAAATGGTCTAAAAGCACTATGGACTAAACAAACCCAGATTTCTTCGTCACTGACCTAATTTTATTCTTGAATATCAATTTGTAATTAAAATGACAGAATAAATTGTATTAAATTATATTTCTTCTTTTGTTATGTGCAGCAGTTTTGTTCAAATTTACTTCAATATAAGTGAAGAGGTTATATTTGACTGACTAAGTCTGGTTAGATGAAACCCCTTCTTGCATATTGTTAGAACAAAGGTCATTACATTTATGCATTCTAAGATTATTATTCTAATATAAATTCTGCAGCCAGAAAATCAATCAAGTTGAAGAAGCTAATAAATTTAAGTAAAATGAATTAAGTATAATACACTTGATTTATTTCACTGATTCAATCTAAAATATTTTTTTATTGGTTGTGTACATTTTTAAATACAATGAGCCACAGAAAGTAATTTGTTTTATTAAGTTTTATTCTTTTTATTATTAATAAATTAATTGTTATTGTTAAAAAGACCTCACTTCTCATTGATTTCTCATCTGTCGAATAAGTTTATTTATATTCAAAATTGAGGGATAATTAAAGCATATCTATTAGAGGAACATATATGTGAGGTAGATGATAATCAGCAATATGACTAGGATTTGCTTTGAGATCAGTGCTTGGCATGAGCTTCTGTCTGATCATCATTAAGGGCTATGACTGAAGAGAGTTAAATTTTAAGATTAAAGTGAACCCACTTTTTACATAATCATGCTTTGGACATTGAATGGATAAATAATCAGTAACTAGAATCATAAAGATAAAATAAAATCATTAGCAAATGTAATTCTATTACATTTAGGATCAAATTCAGGATTTCAATCCAACACAATAAGGAATTGTTTTGTCTATTTTGTTCTGTTATGGTATCTATACAATGTATGAAATTGAAGCAAAATTTTTTGCTTGTTGTTAAGTTTTGAAAATAAAAATTAATTATTTTTGAATTCCAATGTTGATTAATAAAAAAGTGAACAAACTTAATTTTGAACTTTGCATAGATTTGCATAACATTAGACAATCAGTTACTTCACAAAGAGTTATGATTATGAGAGCTGTGTTTCTCGAAAGCACTCACCCATAGTGTAATAAGATATTAAATATTAGCTTTGTGTTTATGTGTTTATAGTGCTAGTATTGAATTACAAAAAAAATGAATGTAGATAACCATTAGACAATGGAAGAATTGGGTATAAAGGGTTCCTTTTTTTTTATTATTTATTGATTGCTGTTGAAATTTTATTGCACTAGTCAATTACAAAAAAGGGCATCTTTCTTATTCTCCATTCAGTCATAACTCATGCTGAATCATAACAGTTTGTGCTATCACATCATTTAGAAGCTGTGGACATGCTTTCTTATCAACAGTATTTATATGTCTACCATGGTTGGCAGAGATATTAGCCAATATTTTCCAAAAGGTAGCCTAAGTGATACAGCAAGATGCTTGAAGACTTGCCAAAATGAATGCCTAGTTAATTTTATAGTTGTTGAGGTATTTTTACTATCACTATATTGCTGATTACCTATAATGTCTAATGAAAATCATCAGAAAAGAAATGAACCATAAAATATATATTAAGCATCTTTCTGATATTCTAAATTTTTAGATAATCTGTGAAAGTATGAAAGTCCATGACAATAAAACAAATTTGCATTATATCAGCAATAGAAATCTTCTTAAAGTTAAATTGAGATATCAAAAGTTCTAAATGTTAGAAAGAATGCATGAATGTTAAGCTAAGTGCAATTTGATAAGATTATTTTCAATTTACTCAAATTTCAATAATTATTAACTTTACTAATAATTGGGAAAATTGTTTTAATTTTATGAAAAAACTCATTTTTAAAGTTTGTTCTAATATTTCAATTGTGTTTGTTTAGTAACATTAAACCAAGTCTATTGATATATATAAAAAAGTCATTGTTTCTTATGTCTTGCAAGATTACTATTCTCATATTATTAACCCTATGATCTGGAAATCAATCAAGTTGATGGGATTAAAGAATTTAAATAAAATGAATTAACATAGACTGCTTGATTAATTTTACTCATCCATTGTAAAATAATTTTTTTATTGGTTGTATGCATTTGTAAATATGAAGGACCTGAGAAATTTATTTTGTTTTTGTCTTTGTTTTATTGTTATTAATAAATTAATTGTTGTTAAAAAGACCTCATTTTTCATTGATTTCTCCTTTGTCAGATAAGTGTTTGATTTAAGTTCAAGATTTAGAATGTTATGATATAACTGCTGTGATTTATTAGATTAAATGTATAAATGTGATAGATGGTGATCATAAAATATGACTGGAGCTTGCCTTGAGACCAATGCTTGATGTAAACTTCAGTCTGATAATCATCAATGGCTACAATCAAATAGAGTTAAATTATAAGGTTATGGTCAACCCACCTTATACAAAATCATCCACTGGACATTGAATGGATAATCATTCTCTAGTGTCATGAAAGTAGAATATAATCAGTAGTAAGTTTAATTTCTGTTACAATATGTAAATGATAAGATAAAATTATGTTAGATGATAAAGCATAAAATAAATCACTGACAAAATCTTAAATCTTTAATTATTTTACATTACTATAATAATGCCAAAAGCAGATTCAAATTAATGCCTAATAAAGTAAGTCATCTTCATTTGCAATCTACAAAGAATTAAATAAGAAATTGTAATTAAAAAAAATTATTCTTAATAATTATGAATATTTTAGCCAATCATATTGTACCGGTATAAATCCACCACGCTTACTCATACACAGTACCCGAGTTCAAACCCAGTCCACGTTTAAAAATAAATTCCAAAACGCCAACTAAATTCAAACCCAAACCCCGGTATGACCAACCGATGATGACTTTATAACAGCACGGGGTTATCCCTTTACTAGCTCAACTCAGAACACAGACTAACTTACTTACAGTTTTATATATAGCTCTATTATACTCTGGATATTGGTACGGTCATTAATGTAATGTATATATTTAAGTTGCCAATACAGACAGTAGGTGACTAAATAGACTTCGAGAGTAATAAGTTGGAAGACACAAAATTAGATTAAATAAATTGTTTAATAATAAATAGAAAGCATAAAAATATAGTATTCAAAAGTACGGTAAGATTTCCATAAATATTCTCTTATAATTAGCTACTAGTCTTTAGTACTCATTTTACCTGGTAAACAAACTCATACCAATATTTGTGTAGCGAAATGATTGACGGGTGGCTAAGGGAATCAGAGCATTTGAGCATTGAAAATATTTATCTACGATTTTTTTTTTTAAGTTATTTTATTCGAATAGATTTGAGCCGTTGCGTGTACGAATAGTTGGAGGGTGGTTTCGTATAAATATGATATCTACGATTGATGTACTAGTGGTTGCCTAGATTGAAGAGCCCTACAGTAATCACTTGCGGTGCACCAACAGAATACCGGGCGGCTTGTACTTTGACAAGGCTTAATGCCCCCAAGTAGATCCGGGACACTACAACCAGCCGGGATCATTTCGAAACCCGGTGATCCAAGAGATAACCTGGGAAAGAATTGCTTTCTTCCCCATATGGTAGTATGGCGAGACGCTAACTTCGGCGAATGAGTGGTATTGCCACAGTCATCGAGGACGAGTGCTTGAAGTGAATTTGAAAAGGAATTACACAAAACCGTACTTCAACACATGAAACTAAGATCGGTTCTTCGATCTGTCTGTTTCATTTTTTCTCACTTAAAAAAAAATAACAAAAAAAAATGTTTATACATAATTCACTGGTTAACATTTTCTTACAAAATTGATCGACTTCGGAGAACAGTCTGGGTGAGGGTTCTAACCTAACATTTATCAAATTTGGGTGTATTAATCCGTTGTTCTTTTACTCATCATCATAGACATTTCACAGTGGTCGTTTACCGGGTTATCATTTATGTAGTTTCTACTTTCTCCCTGGGTCGGGAGGTATATAAGGTTTTAATTGTCTCGCATTGTAAATACCTCGTAGACCCTTCCCTTCCAGTAGGAAAGCGTTTTCATGGCATTCTTCCACTATCTCATATGATCGGAAGATACAGAGGGAAGAATTTTTTGAATTCCTTCCTAGGTACATTACTGACTCGTGGAGATCTTAGCCAGACTTGATCCTCCCTTTTAAAATTGTGATGCTGCCTTCCTCCTCTTTTAATTCTATTTTGTGCCATGCGCTCCAATTGTTGCCGGGCCATGTCTTGATCCGTGCTGGGATTTATATGTACTTCCCGCTTTGGTGATAGCGTAGGGAAAATATCCGGGCAAGGTCTACCATAGTGAAGACGCGTGGGTGGGAATCCCGTGGATTCGTTGATGGTATGATTGATGCAATCCATGACATATTGAAGTTTCTCTACCCACTTCCGGTGATCCGTTGATAAACATGCGCGAAAAAGTCGACTGATTTCTCTCATGACTCTCTCGCACGGGTTTGATTGTGGGTTTCTGATTGACGTTAGGCGATGGTTTACATTCTGCTTCTTTACCCAGTTTTTCCATTCTTTCGAGGTGAATGCCGAACCATGGTCGGAAAGTATGGTTTCGGGTTTACCTACCTCTTGAAATTGTTTTTCCTGAAGAACCCGAGTTACGTTTCTGGTGTTTGTAGACCACACTGTTCTCCTCAGTCCTATAATCTAAACATATTAATAATGGGTATATAACACAATATTATTTTTATACTACTGTCAGTAATTCTCTCTATATATATATGCCACCATTCTCTCTTTTGAACCCAACAAAACTCACCACTGCTGTCTGGACAAACATATTTGCTGACAAATTTATTTGAAAGGCGCCAGCCAGCAACATGTGACCAATAGATAATTTAATCCACTGATCCCCAAATATATACTTTTTACATGACCTAATAATCATTTGATTCAAGATTAATGCTTTATATATGGGACGATTAATATTAACTCTGACTCTGATAAGATTTTTATATTACAATATATATATACGTACGTGTTTTTATTTTTAAGACCTGGAATTAATTCTACTTCTTTACTTTTTTCTTGAAAAATTTCAAACAACAAGAATGAACTCGCAAAAAAAATTATGGAATAACACTCGTTTATTTTAATTAAATAAACACACAAAATCGCTTCCGCTCTCTTTTCAAAAAATCTCACTCTGTTTCTTAACGATATTTGGAAGTAGACTATTTACTGAAACTTGGTGTAAGGGAAAAACAAATTTTATATCCTTGCTTTACTCAACTATCGTTTTAACTTGCGCATTTTAATACGCCAAATCCATATCAATATTATGACAAACAAAAAAAATCGAATATTTTTATAATTTAACTGTTTACTCTTGTTCACTCTGCAGGGTGTGGGAGATTTCTTCATCGGAGCACCACAGAGGGCGTCCAAAAAATTTAATAACTGAACCGGTATAAATCCACCACGCTTACTCATACACAGTACCCGAGTTCAAACCCAGTCCACGTTTAAGAATAAATTCCAAAACGCCAACTAAATTCAAACCCAAACCCCGGTATGACCAACCGATGATGACTTTATAACAGCATGGGGTTATCCCTTTACTAGCTCAACTCAGAACACAGACTAACTTACTTACAGTTTTATATATAGCTCTATTATACTCTGGATATTGGTACGGTCATTAATGTAATGTATATATTTAAGTTGCCAATACAGACAGTAGGTGACTAAATAGACTTCGAGAGTAATGAGTTGGAAGACACAAAATTAGATTAAATAAATTGTTTAATAATAAATAGAAAGCATAAAAATATAGTATTCAAAAGTACGGTAAGATTTCCATAAATATTCTCTTATAATTAGCTACTAGTCTTTAGTACTCATTTTACCTGGTAAACAAACTCATACCAATATTTGTGTAGCGAAATGATTGACGGGTGGCTAAGGGAATCAGAGCATTTGAGCATTGAAAATATTTATCTACGATTTTTTTTTTTTAAGTTATTTTATTCGAATAGATTCAAGCCGTTGCGTGTACGAATAGTTGGAGGGTGGTTTCGTATAAATATGATATCTACGATTGATGTACTAGTGGTTGCCTAGATTGAAGAGCCCTACAGTAATCACTTGCGGTGCACCAACGGAATACCGGGCGGCTTGTACTTTGACAAGGCTTAATGCCCCCAAGTAGATCCGGGACACTACAACCAGCCGGGATCATTTCGAAACCCGGTGATCCAAGAGATAACCTGGGAAAGAATTGCTTTCTTCCCCATATGGTAGTATGGCGAGACGCTAACTTCGGCGAATGAGTAGTATTGCCACAGTCATCGAGGACGAGTGCTTGAAGTGAATTTGAAAAGGAATTACACAAAACCGTACTTCAACACATGAAACTAAGATCGGTTCTTCGATCTGTCTGTTTCAATATTGCAAACTATTTCAAATATTTGAATTATAGAATAATATAAAAAAACTATTGTTCACAATATATATTTCTGAGCTTGGACAGTCATCATCAACTGACTGTTAACCAATTTTTCATGGTATTAGTGCAACGACACAGTAACTTATAAATACTAAAATAAAAATATATTAAATGATAAATAAAGCATGTCATAAATGATATCATGACCTTAATTATTACATCACTCATCAGTGCAACAGCCACTCACAAACAAAAATGGCCACTTTAACTCTAAGGAAAAAAAAAAGGCAATAATAATACACTAGAGATAACTATCAAAAATTAATCTATGAACTACAAATACATCCACATATAAAATGCGCTGCACTATTTTTGTTTATTTGCTATTTTGTGATGCTACTTTAACTTCTGCTGAAAACTTTTTTCTGAAATCTTTAATAACATATGTAATTATAGTTTTCCAACATGTATTATATTTTCTTCCATATTGTCTCAGTAAAGATCATCAGTATTGCATTTCTTTAACATGTTCTTGCAATAATATGCACAATATAAATATTTCCTACATCTATCATAAAAATTATACTCATATTCACCATAAAATACTATTCTATAAGTTTTGCATTATTCATTCATTTCACATATCCAATTTAACAATCCAAGAAGTGAAAAAATATATTAATTGATTTTAGTCTTATCATTATATTTTCAAAATTTTATGGAATGTACAAGTTTCAACATTGTGATAAATAAAACTAAACTATAATCAATAAATACATAATGTTAAAACTAGAAATTGTAACGTAATGTAATTTTATATATACAGTATGTATATATTCAAGAAACAAAAGAGTCCAAATACATTATTAAAATAATTCATAAGTTAAATTAGCAAAAAATCATTTAAATAAGTTTGTAATATATATTGTGATAGGAGTTTGTTATGTGCCCACATAAAGCCAAAGGATGTAAGACAGAAATTATAAATTTGTCAAACTTATGAGAAGTATGATATAACTTTCAGTTAAGATCCAAACAAAATTTGTTATATGTCAGTTACTATTCTCTCTAAGTATAAATCGTTTGCATAACATGAAACTTAAATTTGACTCACAAAGATGACTAATAATCTTTGTACATTAATATCACAAACGTTAAACCATTTAAATAATAAATTAATAAAGGGGATTTTTCTCAAGATGTTAGAACAATATATTGTGTAAAATATAACCTTACTATTGATATAACAACTTTATTAGTCTTGTCTGTCTAATAATGTTATATCACTGATCAAATAATTAAAATAAAATGGACACCAGATTCACATTTCAGCCCTACTCATGTCATACAAAAGTAATATGGAACTTAACTAAGCAATAGATGTGAATGAGACAATGATATCAAATAAATATCAACAAGTATTTAAAAATTAATATTTAATAATTATTCAAACTAACATTTACACAATTCAGGATAACTTATTTCCAAAATTAAAAGAAAATAATAGTGACAGAAATCATAATAATACTGAACGTTATTTTGGATCAAAGCTTTGTAAAAAAAATTGCAGAATAGCATTCATTCATTTTTAAAATGACTTACACATTCTTGGTGCCACAAATATAATCAATAAGATAGGAATAGTTCAAATCTCATTTACCTGAATTTATAAGAATAAGCATAGCTATCTTTATATTAATGTTAATTAAAAAAATACAGAGCAAATATGTCAATCATTACTTTAATAATGTTCATCAAGAAACAATAAATTATAGTACTTTTTTTTAAAATTTGAATTCAAGCAAACATTTAACAGTTTTCAATCACATTTCAACAAGAAAAGAAGTGTTCTGTGTGTATGTGTCTACAAATGTATACGTGTGGGAGCTAAGATATAATAAAAATAATAATGAAAAATGAGACTAGGGTAATAACATATAACATTTACTCAAGATTATATTACAAATATTCAGTAATGTACTGGATTTCATACAGAACCAATCATAAATGCAAACATTTCCATTCAGAAATATGTTGGATCTCATATAGTTATCTTACCATGATAATCAGGAGCATAATACCATAATAAGTCTCAGTTATTATAAGTTCTTTACAAATAGCTTAAATATATCATATCTCAAATGTTGACTATTAAATGTTAATTAATCACATTTAGATGAAAAAATAACTAATCAAGAAGAACAACAGTGTAATAAGCTCTCACCTTCCATATAATAGCAAATAATATATTAGGGAGAAATATACTTTTCCATCAAATTCAAAATCCAAAATATTAACTAAGGAGGACCTACTCTCCATAAACAACAAAATGAACTCTTGCTTTTTAAATATGTGAATATTCAAAACAATAATTATTTTGATAGGAAGGTTATATTACATTTTCATACTTTCAATTAAATGAAAAGCAAAGATAATGAGCAGATATCAGTAGAATATATCTAAGTTTGAATAATCCACATTTTACTGAACACATAAATACCTATAAAAGATTTAATTTTATACATTAATAAAATTTACTAATCGATTTCTAAAATAATAGTGAAAAGAATTAATAACATTTTTTAAATCTAGAATTTTAAATAAATCACATTCATTTCAAAAATATTTCATTTTATTATAGTTTGTTTATTAGTCTAAATATCAAATAGCTAATTAATTTAAATTTTAAGTTAGTGGAACTTTAATATAATAATAATTAATAATAATCAAAATATAAAAAAATCTATCAATTGTTAAAGTCTAATAAAATGTTTGAATAATAGTTTTCTTTATTTCCCTTTGGAAACTTAAATCATACTCAAAAAAAATATTACAGCAATAAAATAAAAACAACAATAAATCTAAGTAACAGAGTAGATGAATAACATTTGAGATATATTGGACTCTTTTCAAATTGACATCTTAATACAATAATATTGATAACGATAATAATTTATTTATTTACCAGTTTGCAAAAAACTTTATGTGAAAATAAAAATCATGCGTGAAATTAAATAATAAAAATTAATATACGTGTATATAAAACTTATACAAAATAAAAAGTTCACAACTGAAACAGAAAAAAAAACCAATATAAATAAATATTTATTTCAGTTATTATTTGAAGTTAACCACAATATTTTTTTAATCTGTTAAATTAAACATTATACATAATTCCAGGATAATATTGCAGTAACATATTAAACAACATTGAACCAATTTACATATTTATTGTCTAGTTTTACCTTCTAAGAAACTTTATAGTGGAATGATATATTTTAAAATAATGACATAAATTATTAACAATAAATAATTGTTT
Source organism: Epiperipatus broadwayi (assembly GCA_028023455.1). Classification (NCBI taxonomy): domain Eukaryota; kingdom Metazoa; phylum Onychophora; class Udeonychophora; order Euonychophora; family Peripatidae; genus Epiperipatus; species Epiperipatus broadwayi. The sequence continues at coordinate 100,680 of JAQFVV010000596.1, read as the reverse complement.
AATTGATAAATTTTCTGATATAGTGTATAAAGTGTAAATATTATACTTCAATAATTAATTTATAACAATTCTTAAGTACAGTAATATTCACTAAGGCTGTAACCTCAAGAATAAGCGCATAAAAATGTGATAGTAGGAACCTCTACAGGTCTTAACCACAAACTTACGTTTTGGAAAAAAGAGGGGAACCCTTCTTTACTTTAATCTACTATTTATATAAATAAGTGAAGCTGAAGCGGTTAGATCTGAGTGAAGCTATTCAATACTTCACTAATTAAGTCCACATTTCTTATTACACCTTAATACTCACAAAATCTTTTTATTTAGAACGAGTCAATGAAAAGATCTTATAGTTAGAAATCTATTACGATAATTTAATGTTGTAATTTTAAATTTATTTAAATGCACATTAATGTGTAATAAGAAATGTGGACTTAATCAGTGAAGTATTGAATAGCCTCACGCTCTCAGATCTTACCGCTTCAGCTTCACCTATTTATATAGAAAGTAGGTTGAAGTAAAGAAGGGCTCCCTCTTTTCTTCCAAAATGTAAGCTTGTGGTTAAGACCTGTAGAGGTCCCTACTATCGCAATTTGCATATTTTTGAGGTTACAGCCTTAGTAAATATTACTTACATAATTAATGTGCGTTTAAGTAAATTTATAATTACAATTCTTATAGAAAAGTTGTGCAGAATATTTAAAGATATTAAATGATATGCAGCTGTGCTTCCTCTCATCGTCTTCCTTTTCCTTTTTATTTTCCTCTTCTTCTTAATATTATTATTATTATTATTATTATTATTATTATTATTATTATTATTATTATTATTATTATTACTATTATTATTATTATCATCATCATCATCATCATTATTATTATTACTAAGGACTTTATTGAACATTGTAAGGAAAATAGTTGCATTAATAATTAATTTATCACATGCAGATAAATAGCCAGAAGAATGAACAAAAAAAAATTTATAATAATTGTTATGAGAAAAACAAAAGATATACAAGTGATTTACATTAATGATGATTAATATTTACCTAATAAGTTTACTTATTTACAAAGTTTTAGTTGCTTATCAGTCTTTGTTTCATTCACCATTAAATATATTGTGTCATGTGCTATAATTTCAAGTGCTACTGCATTATTTCTCATCCCGTAATCAAAGTAGTTATATTTTATTCCAAAGTGCATTTGCATATCTTCATGGGTTATTATTATACATGAAAGAGCATCTGGTACACCATAGAGAGAATAAAATGAAAATACTTGCCTGAATGTATGGATAGTTACTTTTAGAAAATGATTGTAAAATAGTCTGAATGTTATAATTTTTTGTTTGTATAATGTTGGGTATGGATGAATAAATACTATCAAAAGCATGGCAAGTAAAAAAGAAAGATGCTTGAGTTTCAGTCTCTTTGTGATATAACTAGCAGACATCTTCTGTATTAATGTATGCCTTTTGTATCTATAAAAGTGTAAGATGGGAATTGCTTCAATGTTTAACTTCATTGGATAATCATAATATTTGAGTTCTAATGACTAGAATTTGACTTATCAGCTTAGTTGTTTATTATTAATATTTTTTAAAAAATAGATCTTTTAACATGCAAAATAAAGGGAGAATAAATTGTTTGGGATCTATCCCAATAATTAAATTTAGTTTGAGAAGAGGAATAAGAAAATTTTGGAATATTAATGATCAAAGTAAGTAAAATTATTCAGTAACCATTAATTGGTGGAGGCTTATCTGTTGGGATAAATTTAAGAACACTTTTACATATAGGAATATCTGTACACAAGCAGAAATAAGATTTAATGTCTTTTGAATTTTAAAAAATATTTATTGAATGTAGTTCTAAATCATTTTGGATTACAGAGATTTGAATACATTTTAATGAGATTGAGACAATCTTTACCCTCATAGTAACTATCTACATAGCAACTTTATTTTATTAGTAAAAGATTTAGTGTGTAGCATTATTGGATAATAATATGTAATTCAAAGGGTTATTAGTAGATTAAATATAGATACTTTTGAATATAAGGATAGGCAAGAATTTGAAAATGAATCAATTGTAATTTTAATTTTATTTTTTACATTTTTTGGTATTTGGTGATGCATTTCTGAGCTGCTCAGATAAAATGGAAATCCTACAAAAAAGCTAGGCTCTCTTTTAAAATGTTGGGTATGAAATTGTCTGGTATATATTGACCATGCATGAATGTATCCATGTTAAACTCTAACCTGTGTTTGTCAGTGTAAAAGGTAAGAGTTTTTAACAGAGTTGGTATCCGTTTTTTTAAGTTAAAAAAAACAAGACATCATCCATGTATGCAATACTCAAAATATTTGCTTTAAAACCAGATATGTATATTGCTAATAATTCTTTTTCTATCATATTTAATAAGGGGTTAATATAAATAATAAAAAGAGCACTTAGCAGAGAACCTTGTGGAATTGAACAATAAGATACAAAAGTAGGTAATTTCTTTTCATTAAGTGTAATATGTATTTCTTAACTTAATAAAGTAGTTATTAAGTATATTAAAGCTCTTAGTATTGCTATTTATTAATGTGTCAAAAAAGAGTTCAATCAGGATTATGTCAACTGATTTTATATCCAGTTAGACCACAATTCAGTTATATTTTTTATTATTTCTGATTGTATCAATAACTATTTTGAAAACAAAAGCTACTTGCACTGTAGATAAACTCTTTATTATTATTATTATTATTATTATTATTATTATTATTATTATTATTATTATTATTATTATTATTATTATTATTATTATTATTATTATTATTATTATTATTATTATTATTATCATCATCATCATCATCATCATCATTATTATTATTAAATATTAATATTGTTGTTTCTGTTGTTTATTGTGGTTGTTGTTATTACTATTATTATTATTATTATTATTATTATTATTATTATTATTATTATTATTATTATTATTATTATTATTATTATTATTATTATTATTATTATTAAAATATTTCATCAATCAAAAAAATATAAACTTTACCACTCATTGATTCTTTCAATCTTAGAATTTGGCTCAGTTATCTGTAACCCTTACACTAAAAGAGATATTTAAAAAAATACAAACTGCATTTGACAAATATTTTAAATATAATCATTTTTCTGACAGTTTTAACATTTCAATGATACAAAGAAGAAAAATCAATGACATTACATATTTATTCAGGGTCATCTACAAATTTACAATTGCCTCAGATTTACATTCAAAAATATCGTCCAATCCCTCTCATTATTATATTAAATCACATAGACCTTTAAATCTAATTCCTTAACATTCAGATGTTTTTGGGTATTCTCTCATAATTTGTATAATCAGCACATACAATAAAGTTTTTATCAATAATAATATATTTCATCTTGATTTCACACCATTCCACCTAGCCCTAAAACTAAAATACAATTTATGATCTTATTGCCCAAACCATTTTACATTCACTTATCTTTTTTTTCTTTATATCTATATATACATACCTATATATTATTTATTGAATATTATTAGATTTTTCTATACCTATTATTTTAATGTGAATTTTGTAAAGGGCCATTGGCTTGTGTCTTGCACTTTAAATAAATTTGAATTGAATTATTATTATTATTGCTATTAATATTATTATATTTCAAAAAGAAACTTTGTTCAGACTAAAAAAACAAGGTTACATTAATACTTTCCATATTGGTATTGTTGTTGTTGTTGTTGTTGTTATTATTATTATTATTATTATTATTATTATTATTATTATTATTATTATTATTATTATTATTATTATTATTATTATTATTATTATTATTATTATTATTATTATTATTATTATTATTATTATTATTATTATTATTATTATTATTATTATTATTATTATTATTATTATTATTATTATTATTATTATTATTATTATTATTATTATTATTATTATTATTATTATTATTATTATTATTATTATTATTATTATTATTATTATTATTATTATTATTATTATTATTATTATTATTATTATTATTATGTTTCAAAGCAAAACTTTATTGAGTCTAAAAGTTACAGAGTCATATATTGATTTTTTACAAATGAAAAACAAATTACAACTTTCAGTATATAAGTCTTTATCTTTTCTGCATCCTTTTTTTTCTTCTTGTTTTTAAATTTGGTCTTCTATCTAGTTCAGTTTATGCTTGCATTTTTTTTTTTTTTTTTTAAGTTGGAAAAAATGCTGATGTTGAAAATGTCATCATCTATCTTATTGGTCTTTATATTTCATAGACTGGATCTCTGTTTCAAGTGTGACCATGTGGCTGCAAATATATCTGGTTGAGCTAGGATGCTGTCTCTTTTTCTTAACAGTTCTAGTTTTATTGAATATGTTGCTGGGTGGCGTCGAGGGTTATTGGCAAGTGCAAAAGTGCATCTGGTGCACCAGTAGGCATAAAGGCTGTATGTTGCTGCACGAATAGCAGGGTTATTGCCTTTTTTAAATGTATTTATTATTTCATCTATTGAAATGATAGCCTTTCTGTATGTGGTAAACATTGTGCGACGTATTGTTTCTAGGGCACTGCAGGAATGAAGAAAATGATCTTGTGTCTCTTCTTCTCTATGACATAGTCCGCACATGGGGTCTATATTGGTATAGAATCTACGAAATCTAAGGAAATGGGTTGTGGGTAGAGCATTGAGATTAAGCTTAAGTAGAAAATCGAATAATTTTGGTTCTAATGACCATTTTCTGAATTGTTGCAGTAGTTGCCTGTTGTCTATTCCAAGAACTGATGGATGTAGATTGGGTGTCTGGTTGGGATGTAGTATATTGTAAATGTCCCAGTATGTATACTTGTTGTCATTATTGAGTGATATTTTGTTGTATATTGGCTTGAGTTCTTCAATCAGTGTGGATAGATATCCATATGAAGGGGGTGGTCTGTCTGTGGGTATTATACTGATTACACACTCCAGGTCTGGAAATCTTTTTATGGTTGCTGTTATTAGATTTACTGATTTCTGTGTGTAAAAAACATTGATTGTATGGAGTCCAAGTCCATTGCTATGTGGTGGTCTGCTCAGATTTTTTAAAGAGATTGCCACTGTCTTTCTCTTCCATATTAGTTTGTTACAGATTGACGAGATTTTAGATATGAATGTTTTTGCAAATTTGATTATAGGTGTATAGTATGTAATTTTTGTAGTTATAAGTTGATTAAATAGTGCTACCTTTGCATATATTGACAGGTATGACTTTTCAAGTGAGGCTGTGATTTTTTCAGCATCTATTTTTAATTTATTTTGAATTTTTTGCCTCATTCCATTGGTTCCAAGGTAGAATGGGAAACCAAGGAAAGCAGATGGTTTACCATTAAACATCTCTGTACAGTGCTTGCCTGTGTATATTGACCATGCAGCAGTTTTATTTGTGTTAATTTTTAAATTAAAATTTGAGGTATAATTCTTGATTATCTCTTGTAATATGTGGGAGGTTCTTTTTAGAGGGGAGGAAAATGGTTACATCGTCCATATAGGCTATGCATGATATATTTAAAGCAGTGTTTGGAATTTGAATGCCTTTTATTTTTTTCTGTATCTCTATTAATAGAGGATTTATATATATTGTAAAGAGCAAGGCACTTAGGGGGGATCCTTGTGGGATGGATTGACTCGGTCTGAAGGCTGGTGATTTTTTTCCATTCAATGTGATGTGAATTTCACGGCTGAGTAGCAGATTTGCTATTATATATAGTAGGGATGGAGGTGTTGTTGTTTTTTTCAGCACGTCTAATAATTTGGCTATAGGCACTGAGTCAAAAGCTGCCTCAATGTCTAGTTGAACTATAATTGGTGCATATTTCTTTTTTTTTACTACTTCAATAATTGTTTTGTACATTAAGGCACCCTGGCCAATGGATGATCCTTTTTGGCATATTGTGCTGATGATAACACAGGGAGTATGTGTTGTTCTATTTTTTCCTTTATCACTCTTTCAAGAATTTTTATTCCTAAAGGTCCCATTGAAATTGGTCGTAGATTAGATAAAGATGATATTGCTGTTGGTTTTTTGTTAAATGGAACCATTGCAATTGGGTATAGACTTTGTATGTTGTAAATTTTTTGGGATATGTAATTGGCTAGATCGCACAGGTATTTTGCTGTGAAGTGACTAAGATGTTTGAACACAAATTTGGGAATTCCTTGTGGTCCTGGGTGACATGTGTTTGTTATTGTTGCAAGTTGAAATACAATGTCAGTTGTTGTTATTGGTGTGTCTGTTTCAGGGTCTCCAAATATGTCTTCATTTGGTATGTACACACTCTGTTTTTGCAGTTTTTTTTTAAAGTGTTGATATATTGGGTTTATCATGTTATGTCCAGCTGTTATAGAACCATCTATTTCAAGTGCCATAGGCACTCTGACTGTGGATGGGTATCCCAATGCCCACCGTATGTATGCTCTGGTCCAAGTATGTTGTTGTGTAAGGCATATTTTTTCTTTTTTATTGCTACATATTGCTTTAGTGTATTGCATGTATTGTTGTACATTTCTGTAAGTTTTTTAATTTGTGTTTGATTATCTGTAGTTGGTCTGGAAATGGTTATTCTTTTATGTAGTTCATCTGCCAATGCTAATAATCTGGTGGGGGTGTTGAGTTGCAGGTAATATGATTGATGTTGAAAGAAAGTATATTGGTGAATGCTATATACTTTTGTACTGGATCGAGTGACATGTTTTGAAGTTTTTGGAGCATTATATATGTTTCTGAATATAGGAATTCAGTTGTTTGTGCTGGAAGAAGTATTCGCATAGTCTTTTGGAGGGCTATTGTTGTATTCTGTATTTTTGTTAGGTCGAGGGTGATGAACTGAGCAGCATGATCTGAGATTATAGATGGACAGAGTTCAAGATTAAAATAATGATGTAACATTGGTGAGTAGAAACACAAATCAATAAGTGACTTATATATATTTTTATTAAAAGATATTGAGTTTGATGGGAGAAAACCCTCAGCACTCATAAGTGGGATTGTTATTTGATGGATCCATTTGGTGACAAAAGTTTGGTAGGTCATGTTGAAATCTCCCAGGAGTATTATGGGATTTGGTGTTGCTGTAAGCATTGAATTTATTGTTGCTATTATTCTGGAGATGATGATGGGGCCTGGTGGTATATATCAAATACTAGGTTAAGTGTGATATTTTTATGATGGAGTGTTAATATGATAAGATTAGAGTCAATATATATAATTTTAAAAGAATCAAAAGGGCAGTTGTGGGAAATAATTATGCCGTGCCACCTGATGGTGATGATGATTGCCTTGAGCAGGCACAAAAACCTTGGCTGACTAAATATTTTGATGGATCAATTTGAGAGCTGCTGTATATTTTTGTTTCCAAAAGCCCAAGTATGTGTGGTTGTGTTGTATGTAACCATTTTTTGAGATCAAAAAGTTTTTTGGTGGCATTTAAGCCTCTAATGTTGAGAGATCCAATTTATTATTATTATTATTATTATTATTATTATTATTATTATTATTATTATTATTATTATTATTATTATTATTATTATTATTATTATTATTATTATTATTATTATTATTATTATTATTATTATTATTATTATTATTATTATTATTATTATTATTATTATTATTATTATTATTATTATTATTATTATTATTATTATTATTATTATTATTATTATTATTATTATTATTATTATTATTATTATTATTATTATTATTAGAAGAAGAGATTTGAACTTATTATTATTATTAGTAGTAGTGGTAGTACTAGTAGCAGCAGCAGCAGTAGTAATAGTAGTAGGAAGAGAAGAAGAAAGTGTATGTTTCAACAATAATCTTTATTAATCCTTTGGGTTACATAGTATTACATAGCTTTAATTATAAGGATTACAGCCACAATGAAGTTGTATAAGTTTTTATATGAATTAATTTTAAGGTTGATGCCAATCAGGTTGCAAGATATTATTTTTTTTTAGAAATGCTGCTACTTGTTTTGAATATAGAGATAAATATCCAAGTTTAATCATTAAGTCTTAAAAAAATAGTTCAATATAAAAGTTAACTTGATAGATAAATCTGACTTTAGATTGTAAAATCTGGTGTCATATTGGAAGTTATTTACAGTCATTAAATTAATCTCGATTGTTGTTCTTGTAATTATAAATCTTGAAGAACAATATAGGGAAGTAACTTAAAATCCATATGGTATGAAATCAAATTATGAAGGATGTACAAAGTCAGTTGAGAGTAGAATTAAGTCATTTCAGAGAAGAACTACATATAATGAGAATCTGGTGTATTGAGATAGCTGGGGAGTAAATTATGTAGTCTGGTGGTGGATGGTGTTGAAGGCAGTTAGTGAAAGTGAGTTTTGTTGAGATTAATGGATAGTAACACAGAATGCTATTCAATATGCTTTTGTTGGACTATGGCCTTCATAGATTAGGTAGTTGTTTAAGTAATGACCAGATGGCAGCAAAAATGTCAGGGTGCAGTATTGTTATCCCAGGCTTTGATATTTTGGAGCTTATTAATGAATGGAGCGTGATGTGTTATGGTGTTGTTGCTAATGATGAAGATGCAGTGAGTGCATGAGAATGCATAGACAGTGAAGATTGTTGCATGTTCTGCAGGGGGGATTATCTTTTGATAGAATTGAATTAGCTGTTATGTAGATGCAAATGGTCATCTATATGTATTTAGCATGATACTTCTGATTTGGTTGAGGGTTTGACACTGCTGGAAGAAGAGTTATTGAGTTTCTTCTGCCATATGATATAAGATGCATAATGAATTTATATTTTTGTATAGACAGCAATATCAGAAAAATGCATGTAGGGTAAGATGAACCAGGGAATTGAAAAATGTAGGTTCCATAGAACATCTTTTGAAGAAGCAAAGTAGCTGGCACTTATTGATACCTAATATAGGAGAAAAAAATTCTTTGTTGACTTTTGGATATATGGAATATTATTGCCAGTATGTATATTTATTAATCATGGTGAACATTAATCAGTTGGATGCTGATAGGATTGATTGATAAAGTATGGTGATAAATGAAGCTGAGAAATGGGGACATTTATCAATAAAGATTACTTATAAGAGTGCTGGGAACTTTTGAACATTTGATGCAAATGAATTTATGGCTTTTTGGGTATAGAATACTTGAATTCTTTGGAGGCCCAGACCCTTATTAATGGGTATGAAACTAGGTCTCTTATCTGAAATCATCTTCCTCTCCCACAGTAGCTTATTACAGAGAGAGGAGATGGCAGAATTAAATGACTTTGAAAATTTAACAGTAAAAAAGCAGTATGGTTCTATACACGAACAGGGAAAGGCAATCCCTTTCTTAAGCCTTGAACTTTACATGGCATCACTTGCAAAGAAGAAAACTTTACAAAAGCAAGCTTCAAAAAATGCTACAAAGTTATATAACATCATCATCATCATAACCACCACTCATCATCGTCATCATCATCATCATCATCATCATTATTATTATTATTATTATTATTATTATTATTTTGGCTTCATATAATAAACCTATAATATAGATACTACCTATTTTTAAATAAAGTTATTTTGATTATCTACTGATATTTAGAAAAAACAATGGGAAATATTTACAATATCTCTATAATATGTAATTAAAATATTTAATATATACAAAAAAAATTTCATATGGATAATTGCAAGTTTGTGTTTAGAACTGTTTAGTATTATATGATTATCATGAACTATAATTTTTTTCAATTTTTTTTTGCCATAGTTATATAACATAATTACTATATAGTGTATATGAATGAGCACAGACTTTCACATGACTCACCACTCACCACTCTATCTCATATTATTGATACACTTGAACACATATATGTCGAAAAGATAAACAATCACCAATATAATTATTGCATGCTAAACCAGCAATAATCAGATGATCCAGATTATCATCTCCACACATATATGCAATAAGTGCTCAGATAGATATAAAGATAGTCAATCTTCATACTTTCATGGACAGGCTTCAATCCACTCCAAACTCCAACTATGCAACCATCCATTCAATTGAAAATCTGATGATACAACACTCAAAGGCCACCCTGAGGCTGTGATTCTTGTCACATCTATGTTGACCTAAAGTCAATCTGGCCCCTCATGTACAGGACATAATTCATTTAATACATATACAAGGGATGGGCAGACATCTCACTATGTAATAACTGAAATACAGGCTTATTATACACCTGTATTAATGTATATAATATATGCAGTATATGAGCACAGACTTTCACATGACCCACCACTCACCACTCTATCTCATATCACCGATACACTTGAACACATATATGTCAAAAAGATAAACAAGCACCAATATAATTATTTCATGCTAAACCAGCAATCATCAGTTGGTCCAGATTATCATCTCCACACATATATGCAATAACTGCTCAGATATATATATATATATTTTAAGATAGCTAATCTTCATACTTTAATGGACAGGCTTCAATCCACTCACACTCCAACTCTTCAACTGTCCATCCAATTAAAAATCTGATGATGGAATGTATATGTATTAAATGGATTATGTCCTGTACATGAGGGATCAGATTGACTGTAGGTCAACATGGGTGTGATAATAATCTCAGCCTCAGGGTGGCCTTTGAGCATTCCATCATCAGATTTTCAATTGGATGAACGGTTGAAGAGTTGGAGTGTGGAGTGGATTGAAGCCTGCCCGTTAAAGTATAAATATTGGCTATCTTAATATATATCTGAGACTTATTGCATATATGTATGGAGATGATAATCTGGACCAACATAATGGCTGGTTTAGCATGAAATACATATATTTGTGATTGTTTAGCCTTTCAACATATATGTGTTCAAGTGTATCTGTGATATGAGATAGAGTAATGAGTGGTGGATCATGTGAAAGTCTGTGCTCATATACCACATATATTACATACATTGATAACAGTATATAATAAGCCTGTATTTCAGTTATAACATAATTACTGTATCATTTTGATGTCAAATTTACTAATAGTAAATTTTGGCTAAATTTAAAAAAAATAATTTTATATATACCTTTGGCATTATAATATACATAATACCATATCCAAGTCTATCAGTATTATATATATAATTTATATAAAAACTTTAAAAAAAATCTAATAAATTAAGTTTTGACCCTCTCAATTTTCAGTTTCAAAATGTATCAATAAATTTACATACTTTCTTATATCTGTTTTATATATCCTCTTCTGAGAAAACATTTATAGGTTAATTTAATTAGTTATACTAATCTAAGAAATATTGAGATAAGTGACAGTGAATAATAATAAATTAATGTTAATATTTAGTAATAATTAATAATTTGGAGAGTGCAGATTCATTACATAAATAATATATATTAAAGCTATAACCTTAAGACTATGTGCCTAAAATGCAACAGTAGGGACCTCTATAAATCTAAACACACGATTAATGACTTTAAAAGACAAGAGGTCTCTACTGGTCTTGCATTGGTGGTCAAGAGGTCAGTGCGACTGCCTTGAACTTGCAGGCAGTTGCCTGGATCGTGGGTTCGCCCGGCCAATGCTATGACATATACAAAAAAAGAGGTCTCTACTGTCGCATTTTAGGCACAATAGTCTTAAGATTATAGCCTTAATATATATTACTTTTTTTTTTCATGTATCATAGCATTGTCTGGGACGTGAACCTACAACCATCTCCAACCAACTACTTGCTTGTAAGGCAGCTGCGATGACCTCCCGGCTAACAACGCTTGACTATATTAGTTATTTTTAACAGATTAATTTTTTTTTTTTTTGATGAATGTTAAATAAATAAATATTTATAGCAAGATTTATTGAACACTGTAATAAATTTAGAATGTGCATGACAAAATAATTCACAAGAAAGACTTACTGGAGTCATTTTAGAAATTAGAAAGCAATGTCCACTCTTATATAAGTGCTAATACACACACACACAAGTAATTACTCAGCAATTCAATTTACTTCAAAAAGTATTAAATTTTAAATGACAACAATTTTAAATACACCTGGGTCTCTTTTTACACGGACTTATTTAACACGATTTAGAAGTTACGTGATTCGTGTTTCACTGGAAGTCTATTTCCGATAATGCGCTATTACTTTAAATAATAAATTTTGCGCACTTACGTTATATTGAAAGTAATAACACATTATTGGAATTCAACTTTCATCTTAGTAATTTCAATATTTTCAGTGCTTTATAATAGTAAGATTTTATGTAATAATGAAATTAAAATCATGATTTCCACATTTTATGTATACACATATTAAATTTTACAAGATTATAATGTAAATTTGTTCAAACATTGTGCGTGTTAATTTTGCATTTTAAATCACATTCTGTTTTTGCTTTTTAAAAAAAAATGTAATCAATTATTATTCTCTTATTAATGATGCTAATCATTAATATGCTCTCAAATTCCGAGAGCTAAATGGTTGTATGTCTGGATATCGCGAGCTTCGTAAACAATTAATAAAATCATCGTCTCAAAGATTAATTACTAATTACGTTGTCACCAGTCAATCATAATAATTAAAACATGTATAAAAAAATGTAAATTACTGTACTTTGTAAATTAAGCATAAAAATATATTATTTTGAATAAAATTAAATATTACAATTAAAAAAAGTTTGTCTTGTATCAATTTTTTTCATATTTGAAATTTTTTATTAGTCATATTTTATTTCCTTATTTTTTTTTTGTGCGAATTTTAAGGTAATTTTACATTGGTGCTTTGCTTTTACGCGAATTTTGAAAAATCACAGACCGCATCCCTCCTTTTTCAATGTTAGTTACGTCTATTTTTGTGCGATTTCATTTGCACGTGTTTTCTGAGGAACCTATCTATCATGTAAAACAAGACCCAGGTGTATATGTAATGCAATTAACTATATAAATCATAAAAAAACACATGAATAATGATAAATATTTAAATAATCATTGAATTAATTGCATTATTTATTGAATTAGTGTAAATTAATTTTGTGGGAAGAAATTCAATTTTAATATAATATAATTAAATTTTATTTTATTTAAAGTTTTATTATTTACTACAGTTGCTAATAAAATGTTTTATTATATTTTAGATTAAAGTATCTATTTCCTTTAATAATATTAAATTGCAGTTATGATTCATCCTTGTTAAAAATTTAAATATTTATATACCAACATTTCTACTTGATAAAAAGTAGAAAGACAGTTGTAGAGTCACTACAATCACTGATTTGAAAAAAACCGTTAAAGTTCCACCAATAGCAAAAATGTTAAGAATGTTTTTTAAAAAAATCTTTCCAAATAGGAGGAAGTTTGCATATATCATCTCGCTTATTGATACAATCTGGCCTTTTATGTATCTCAATAGCTTCTCTGATTTTGCACTGGTAGAGATTATCATACCTGGATATGATCCTGGTACTAGAAAAATCAATTTTATGACCTGAATCTATACTATGCAGTGAGAGTGCTGATGATGATGAGTGTTGTTTAACTGCATTAGTATGCTCATCTTTCCTAACACTAATGCGACGATTACTCATATCTATGTAAGAAGCTTTACAATTTTCACGAGATTTGATAAACTCTATGAGATTCAAGAGGGATTGAATCCTTAGGCTAGGTTATTATATTGCTGAGTAGAAAATGCTGTATTTATATTATAGCATTTTAATATACATCCAGTACTGTCTGTAGTTCTTTTTACATATGGAACACAAATCCTAATAGCTGATTTATCATCTTTTTATAGATATTTAAATTTTTAACACGGATGAACCAGCAAAATATGTCTTTTATTGTATAATATCATATCCAGAAACTTAGTATTTTATTTACTAATAGTTTGGAAAATAACTTTATCAACTTGCTATTGATGCTGATGTATATAGTAGTATATACATTCACTACACACTGCCTTATCTAAATTTAAGAAAATGATTTCTCTTTGAAAAATAACTGTATTGTAATTAATTGATCCAAATGCACAGATCTTATAATTTATAAGTAAATTAATCAAAATACTTTCAATCCACTATATTGTAAAATGGATGTTTATGTCAAAATCATTTACAAACAATTTATTTTAACCACTCGTCCTCATGAGAATTCTCACAGCCACACTCATATTATTACAATATATACATATGAAAAACCACATTACAAACAAAAAAAGAACTCAGCAAATGACAATTATTTTTTTACTGTGCAACAAGTAGTACAACATGTAACCACATATATTTAGGACTTTTATAGATTTTTTAATAAAAAAAAATAACATAAATAAATAAATCTCTCTTGCCTCTAGAAAATATTGCAAATTTGAATTTTTAAAAAATATATTTTTTTGTATTATTGCATTCATTTAACATTCTTTCTTTTAATCAATTTTAGTTATTTCAAAATTGTTTGTATTAGAATAAATCTTTTATTAACTCATTTGTAAATAAATCATTCACTCAATATAAAAAAATGTTGGCACATTATTATTGTTTCATAGTTTCTCATATGTCAAATGCTTGACCGGGAAGCGAACCCGGGCCAGCTACTTAGAAGGCACCTATGGTAACCGCTAGGCCACCAACGCTTGACTATTGTCTCATAGTTAACTCCAATAAGACTTTTTTTGTTAGACAGTAAACTCATGTAGTTTTTTAGTTGTTTATTGATTTTTAAAAATTAAAAATTGAGTTTAAAAAGTAAATATATCTTACAGATTGAATTTTAAATAACATAAAAACTTAAATTACATCACAACTGAAAAACTTATATAATAATCTATTTATGTAATATATATATACCACAAATCTATGTTAAAATTTTTGGCACTAAAAAAATTTTATGGAAAAAAATATATGAAGTAACAACTTGAATATTAAATACTTTAAAAGATAGGATGGTAAATTATCAAATAAGCAGACTATAGTACCAGTGGATGTATTTATATTTCGTGGATTGGGTTGTATTTAGTTTTAGTCTTTATAAGTTTTTTTTAAGTGTCAGAATGGCCATGTTCAATTATTAATGGGTGTTAATGAAAAAATGGTATCTTAAATAAATTAGCTTCTTTAATTCCTATTAGCATGAAAAACAAAACTTTGCATATTGTTTTTTATTGTTCAATAATTTGAAAACTTTGAAAATTAATAAATTTCAAAAATGTTAGATGGAAAAAGAATCACATTTCATTATTGGAGAACAAAGTAATGAAAACAACAATTAATTTATATATTTTAAATTGTTATATTCATTTTAAAACATACAATGAATTACATGTGTTTTTAATGGTAAGAAAATTTTTAGATTATCCAATTAAAATAGAACCAATGTATTCAAAACATTATTTAATCTGAGAAGAAAGTAATTATACATCAAGATTCTTGAATATTGAATTTTAAAGTACTGAGCTATTCTTCCAAAGGCAACAGTCAGTAGAAATTTTATAACATTCTGCATAACAACAACATATTTCTAATTCAACACAGAATTTTTTCCAACAAAGTCAAAAGATTGCTATGGGCCCATTATTGCAATCTTTTAATATCAATATTTTCATGAAAGAACTTAAAACGATAGTCATAAGCACCTAAAAGAACATAAATTGGCATTCTTTGATGTTCTTGGAATAAGATTGCTTTAAAGATTGCTTCATGACAAAAACAACTACAAACTGCAGAAAATTTATAAATATAGAAAAATACTTTATACTGCCATTATGAAATGGAATAAAAGAAGTTTTCTCAGAAACCATTGATTTGGAAAAAAGAAAAAATATACACAGACAAACTTTTATGAAGAATGATTATCCATCTGCAGTCATTAAAAAAATATTAAATAGACAACAAAAAACATTATTGGCACTGAAATGTCTCCATACATATCAAGAATCGTAGACAAACTAAAGAAAAACTGTGCATTTCAAAACCATAATACACTAAGAAAAATTCTAACATCTACAATATCTAAACATGAAATGGTTAAAAACAAAAATATATGAGAGAATGTATCTTATTGAAAAGCTATTGAATGAGCACAAACTGATGATTAGAAAAGACAAACAGAGATATCAAAATAGTAAACCACACATGTATCAATAAACATATGATCAATTGGGAAAATACAAAAATATTGGAAAGAGTGGACAAAATACAAAAAAAGAAATTTCAAAGAAGATACTTATATGACTGTTGTAAATAATCTCATAAGTTGATCCAGTGTGATAGTACATAAAATCCGGATCCATTAATTAACCTTGCTTTTAAAAAAATGGAGAAATCAGGAGGATCCTCATAGATAATTGTATGAAATTTCTACTGGATATTGCCTTTGTCAGAATATCTCTGTTTGATAAAACATTACCTAAAAATTCACTGTTCAAGATTTTAAAAATCTAGGTTCAATTTTCTTGATAGCACTGTCACTCATTGTGCCAGAAACACCAGAAGAAAAGGGGGAAATAATACCACTTGAAATATTGTGTTAATTACTAATCTAACGAACAGTTGAATGTATTTGGAAAAGTTTAATTTTTTTTAAAAAATATTCAGTTCTTGAAATTAGTTGATGGAAATAGTTCAACAAATTATTAATGCTAAAATGATCATCAGAAATCTTCCAATACAATGATATTATATAGCTATAGAATCAATTTCAGGAAATACTTTATCCAACTTTTAAATGTTAATAATTGTAAATCAGAATATGTTTCTATTATATTAAGCAGATTTTATTTATTTTAAAATATGAAAGATGAAATATTCATAACTATTAAATGTTATACTCTTTAACATATTTATAATTAGATTCTGGATAGACAGTAATTTTATATGCAGTTCCATTTTTCATACTTTTTTGCATTAATATATATATATATATATATATATATATATATATTAATGTATGATTTGATGTGTATATATATATATATATATATATACACACACATCAAATTACACAACACTAATAATATATAATAATTATAGTTAATCAATTCAAAGTACTTTTTATATTAAAAGAACACCTTTTTTAAAATAAATAAATAAATAAATATAATTTATTATCATGTACAATCTGTTACAATTGATTACTTTGTTTTCTTGAATTACAAAGGATATAGTTCTAGATTCATAGCTGCTTCAAAGATCTGCTTTTGGCTGTTTGTTTGTTATCCGTTGATCTATTTTCTGAATTCATTTACAGAAATAATACCTTGTTGAAAGTTTCCTAAGTTAATTTAGAGTTGACAGCATTCTATTATTGTATTTGATGTTTTTACTATTGCAATGTAATCAGGCTGTGCATCCAGAGTATTTTTTCCGAATATTAATTGGCATCGAAAGTCACTGTGGTAAATGAGTGAAAAACTAGCCAGACTAATGATGGAATGATCCCTAGTGATGATATTGGTTTTGAGAGAAACAAAGTTAAAATGTTCACTATTTAGTGTGATTCATCTAGGTTTTCATTATTGTTCTTTAATACTGATAATAATTGAGTTACTATTGGGATTTTTAACTTCTTATCTTGAGATATTTGAATTCAGTTATTGCTTTGTTCATCTGCAGACATCAAGGGTTAAAGTATATATGAGTTGTCATACTGTTTATCATCAGTTAGTTTAAATCTTTTCTTTATTTCTTTTGGAATTGGAAGCTTTATTCATGTTTGCATTATGTTCAGGGTTTTCAGTGTCCAAGTCAACATTTGAGATGTTTAATCCATCAGCCATGGAGCTGGAGGAATCATTAATTTTCCTCTTCATGTGATTAATGCTCGGAAGTTGTTTAAATTGGGCCTTTGGTCTGATCTGCTGGCTTGTGCAATCATTTGCTTTTGATTTGGAGGGTGAAGGTTTAGTTTTATTTGATTGGGTTTTAGTTGATATTTTTTTCCAGACATTCCTTAGATTGTGAATCAACTTGCTGAAGATTTGGATTATCTTCTATAGTGCTTTTCTGACTTTTAGTTAAGTTTTGCAGAGATTTATTCTTTCGTGTATCTGTTTGCATTTTTTCAGCCACCTTTTAGCATCAAAATAATTTACATTGCATATGAAAAATGAATAAATTTTTACTTGTTTTTCATGATAATATATAGTTTTATTAGTTAGACAATGATGTTTATTAGAATAAGTATAATCTCTTTATCACTGTATAATTTATATTTATGTCTTTACTATTTGGTTATTTAATTTTAAGTTTATCAAAATGAGTAATTTTATCTTGTGAATAATGAAGCTTATATAAGCATTCTTCGACAATCAATTCAGGATTTACAACAGTCTTTTAGTATCTGAGAGGATGCATCTCAGTGAATTGTACAAACATAATCATTTTAAACATCAGATCCAAGATTGTGCATTATCCCAGGGTATGAAATAATCATGACACTATATAACATTATTTTACATTCAAACTTTAAACAGTAAATTATTTTAAAACAGAATTGAAATCAACTACAAATTATAATGTCTAAAATATTAATTTCTTAATAGTAATTAACCTTTTATATTATAAATCAGCAGTACACAATAATAAATAGAAAATTATACATTAATTATACAAACAAAATTTAAGCACAGAATCATTTAAACTGTTCATACTGAATTTACCAATCTTTGGCCTCATATTAAAATAAATAGGCATAAACTCCTTGGCATAGTGATTTTGTAACTTATAACATCAATCTAAAACAGACTTCATGCATAATGCTTGCATCCCAATAGAATGTACAAACTCCAGACACTGTAAATACCAAATCCCAAATCACAATACATGTTAAGACAAAGTTGAAATAAAGTATAACATTTTAAAATATTAAATACTTTGTTGTGATATCAAAGCTTAGTAATTTTATTATGTAATTTTATAGGCTTAAATTTTAAACTTTATTTGACCAATTTATGAAATATTTCCAATTTGACTTTGAGCATATTTAATTTATTGTTAATATAGTGGATTAATCATTATTAAATAATTAATCTAAGTAACATTATAATTTATAATTGATTTTAATTTTGTCTTAAAATAATTCTATGTAAGTATTGAATCTGAAATAAGATTAGACTGTCATGATTATTTCCTGCCTTGAAATCTTTATAGTCTTGGATTTGATATTTATAATGATTGAGATTTCTATCTTGTATTGGATTATAAACATTGCATTAATAGACAATTGAAGAATTATTCTAAGCTATGAAGCAATCATATTAGAAAGCTTCTACTTGTTACTTTTACTGCCATGTTGAAACGAGACATCAGTAATTATATTGTTGCAATTTTAAACTTTTTTAGAGTAATTAATTTATGCATTAAACATGTTTTATTCCTAGTATAGTGAATTAATTATTTATAAATATTTAAGATGTTATAATTTATAGTTGATTTTATAAACTGAAATTTATGTGGGCTTAGATTTGGTATTTAACGTGATTGACATTTATACTCTTCATTAGGATAGTATTATAATTGCTGCTACTTGAAATTTGGTACTATAAGCCTTGAAATGATCATATTAGAAAGCTAATAATGTTGATATCAATATTTTTATGATTACTACCAGCAATTTAATTGACTATAATCTTAAACTTTATTTAATTTATGTGTTTGTATAGGTATAAAGAAAGAGTTATTTACTTGATGAAATTCACATTTCATTAACATTTTTTGACTTACCATTGGAATATTTTACTCAAAAAAATAATCTAGGATTTTTAACTTTCTAGATAGTCTCTTTGTCATTGAATTATTATGTTGAGGGAAGTCATAATTTAAATTAATTCACTTAATTTTGTTAAATGTTAAATTTAAACACTAATTTTAAATATATTTATCACAGATGTAAAAAAAAAAATCACAAGTACACAGTTAATGAAATTTCATTCATCTTCCTCATGGTTAACATGTTTGATGTGATGATTTCTAAAATAATAGTGAATGTGTGCACTATGTAGTCTTTATATTCATTGTCACTTGTATCTACTTTAGTTTTCCTTTTTCGACAACTTTAAAATATTAATAAACTAATAATCATAATTTAGGTAATACTAACAGTCACTAAATATTCTATAAAGTGTTAATTTAAACAAAAATGTATAAACATATTGCATTTTTATTTTGTGAAGAATTCCTATTTAATGTTTTATTTTAGCTATTAAGAATAATTTAACTAAGTTAATTAACCAAAAAAAATTACACTTAAAAGCAATTTGCATAGTTGTGTTCAACTTTCTTTATTTATGATTTATAAAAATTCTGATAGCAAAAAGTAGCTCTTAATAATGTAACCTTGAGAAAAATAAAGGAAACTTCCTTGGAACTTTAGATGTCTATGTCAAGAAGATTGTTTCTCATCAATAGATCAGAATATGAGGTCGAGGTCTGGTAGTAGACAGTGTTTCCTAAAAGTGTAATTTTATTTTTAGTTATAAAACCTTTATTACAGCATATATATTTTAATATTATGGGCATTGGCTAACTCTAGTCATGTCTATATTACAAGCTGCCCAATAAAATTAGTTCAAAATAAGTTATTAAATATTTCCAGATAAATTTGAAAATTACGGAATAAAATATAATAAAATATTTTATTAACATTCTTTCAATTGATCTCACGCATTTTATGTATAAGTTAAATTTCTAGTTATTTTTATTTTTGAAGATTGGTCAAATGTGTAAAACTTTCTAATATTTCTAACACATTGAAGTAAAAATTAAAATTATATATTTTATAATTTTGATTAATAATTTAATAAAGGTTACAATTACTTATAAAAGTATTATTTATATTGTGTTGATAAGATTTGATTATGGATACATTTAATCAGAATCACAAGTTAATGTAATTAAAGGGATTACAAAAGAGAAAACTGAAACCAAGGTTTAAAGATAAGGCACAATATGTGTAAGCTTTCTGAGATTGGTTCTGGCTTAATAAAAGGTAATAAAAACAGATTACAAGGTCTGAAAGAAGTGTGGGATACATATTGACAATCGTGTATAAACTAAAAGTTTAATTTTAGCTGAAGAATCATTCTAGCTTGTTTCAAAACATGAATTGCTAAATGCACCAGAAATATACCAACCAAAGCTTACAATGTAGTCTTGCCAACTTCAGAAAATTGCCAAGAAGAATTTCAGAGGACCTAGTAGAATTTACCTTTTGTCTACTGAACTGTTTTTCAATCACCTGATTTTATCTTTTTTTATGTTTCAAAGCAACAAGTGAATTTAAAAAATCTTGCCCTAAAAATTATCCAAAAGAGACATTGTAAGAATTAAAATCATAAATAGTCATCTGATGGTAAAATTACTAAATTCTTTTGAAGCAATCCATATAAGAATATATTGATTTATACATATATGTAATATAATTTATAAATGTTAATAACTAGTCTTTTAATTGTTTTTAACTTTTTATTATTTTAATGTATATTACTTAGATTGTTTCATTAACAAATATTTTTAAGATATAAAATATAGATATAATTTTTTTAGATGTGAATATATTTCTAAATCATCTATACTTTTTTATCTTTTATTTTTGTATATATAATGTTCACTAAATTTATTTGTTTTTTTTAATGAAATCAATTGAGAATGTGTGAATAAATTGTTAATATTTGATTTAACTTATTTGTTAGTTGTGCATCATTCTCTCAGTAATCTCATCTCCTTTGCATACTCATTGATTCTCTACTAAGTTAAGCACTCACGTTCTGAGCTGAGAAAGTGAGATTATTACAGTGAAAACTATTATGATGATGTCAGAGAACACAGTACTAAATATGGTTCTTTGAACACAGGTAATTAACTAAAGTAAACTTGTACATTCTTAAAAACCCTTATGAATGAATGTTAAATGAGATCCTCTGAGGTAGGATTTAGTATATGATGGTCAAGAAATATAACCAGAGAGCCTTATATAAATATTTACATAGATAACAGAAAATTTGATCATCATCATCAAATCTTATAATATTAAACTTAACACACACTATCAAAATACATATTATTATAGAATAATGCACAAGCACACCAGAAGCATTACTTGTGTGCTCTGATATATGAATGGTCAGGCTAAATAAATTCTCAACATTATTTTGTTATCATCAGTAGATGTTCCCAGTACAATATATAAAGAACTATTCTACACACATAACAATAAAACAATACAGAACGACTACATTACTTACTTGTAATTCTTAGCATTGAGAAGTTGTACTGGATTGTTTTATTGATAACTGAATTGGATAGTTTTGTGCATGTTATACAATTAGTATTATGTGATATATATATATATAATAAAAATAACAAATATAATGATAATTAACTATTATATACAGTCTTTCAATTCATAGAAGTAGTTTTGGTTAATTCCTTAACCTGCCTCAACTGCTGTTAAAGTCAAAAAACAAAACAGAAGCAAATGTCATCAATTCAAATCCCATGAAAAATATAATGATTGATGTTATTGTTTCATTCGATGTGACATGAAATGTATAGTTCTATTGATAGAGTGGATTCCATAAAAATAATTGATCATACATTAAAAAGTAAAAGTTTGTAAATATGTGATAAAATTTATTATTGAGTCTTTAAATTTTTTTTGATGGTAACATTGTTCCTTCTTTTGAAAGTGAATATTATAAAATATCTAAAAGGTGGCCTATAGGTCTGTCTGTTATTGCACAAGTTTGCAATTTTGTTTTGTCTACATATGAGAGTAATATTTTAAATATGTGGGTTTTTTTTTTAATATTAAAATTTACAAAAGATATGTGGATGATGTTTTTGCTTGTGGAAATACCAATACTATGAATTTGCTTGTAGACGAGTTAAATAATTCGAATGGCTTGAAATGGACTATTCAGAAAAAACTGAATAAAAGTATTAAGTATTTGAATTTAATTATTACAAGAGATAATAGTATGTTAAATTATAAATTAATAATCAAACCATTGCAAAAAAGAGATAGAGATATATAAATTGTAAATCAAAAGCATGAATTATGCATAAGATGGCAAGTTTTATATCTTTTTTGTTTTGTAATAAAAAAATTATGCCATTACCAGTATGATAAATTAAAAAAATATTGAAATATTTGCTCAAGAACTGCTTAAAGTTTATTATAAGATGAATATATTAACAATACTTTATGTCAATTTAAAAAGAGTTATAATGGTTTAAAGAAGTTAAAGATTGATAGTAAAAAATGGATATCTATTCCATTTATTTCAAATGCTGAAGTGAAATTTTTTAAGGATATATATAAGAATGTCTTTAATGTTTTATCTTGTGTTACAAACAAGTTAATAAATTAGTGAATAATTCTAAAAATGTCATAACCTGTCAAGCGAAAAAAGAATGTTATGTATCAAATTTTTTGTGGATGTATGTTATCCTATATAGGTGAATCGAGGTGCAGTATTGGAAAAAGATTAAATAAACAGCAATTGTTATACAAGGTTGTGAAAAGTAAAAATAATGATTTAATGACTGTTTCAGTTTTTTTGTATCATGAAAGGACATGTAAATATAAATTTATGTTTGATATTGAAAGTGTTAAGATTCTTCATGAGGTGAGAAACCATAATAAAAAAAATTAAGGAGGCAATTTTAATAAATAGAAATAAATTGAATATAATCAAAAGACACGCTGCTAACATTAAAATTTGTGATTCATGGGATTTGAGTTGATGATATTTGCTTCCATTTTGTTTTTTAAACATAATTAACTAAAAGTACTTGGGTGGACTGAAAGACTGTATATAATAGTTAATTGCTGCTATATTTGCTATTTTTATTGTTATTACAACAGTTTTTTGATTAGCAGACATTTTATTTATATATTGTAATCAATAAAACAAGAAAGCTGATCAAATAAAAGGGTCACTTAAATATAATAAATATCTCAGGATAGACTAGCTCTAATGCTAATCCAAGATAAAAATATCTAATCAATAGAGTACTCTAATACTTTCTAAGGAATCTTAAATTTGATGCAGCAAAGGTTATACAAAAATATTTCAAAATATTATTAATCTAAATAAATTTTTTTTAAGCAAGTTAGATTTCATTATCAACGTAAATCTTTCTTAAATAAATCAGATCTCGGGCAAAATAATTTTTTCTTAAATAAATCAGATTTGGGGCAAAATAATTCTCTTAAGTAAATCAGATATCAGGGTTCTTGTTATAATAAACTCTTTAATAAGTAAATATTATCTTATTCAAGTTCTTATAGCAACAATGAATGTGATCCTGGAAATAATAAAATATAATTCATTTTTGGGAGAATATCTTAATACAGTAAATAGGTACTATATTTAAAATTAATCATGAAAACTCTTATAATGAAACAATTATAGCATACTACAATTACATTCATGATATTATAAGTAGGAAAGGGATTTTGTTGCTACCCATATATCCCACAATAGATTCTCTTATAATCTTCAACCAAAACAAAATAATGTAATGTTGAAAATTTGGGTATGCAGTATCTTATCCATAGATATTATCTTAACATCAACATTATAAAATTTAATAAAGTGACTTTTACCATATTTTTCTTGAGCTCTCATAGTCTTATATCATTATAATAAAAATATATGTGTAACTTTTGTGGATTTCTGAGAATGCAGTTGATGATAGTAGAGATACAAATTCGAAAACTTACAATTAACACTAATCAAGACAACAAAGATAATCTTTAAATACTTTAATAAAAATCAAAATAATAATCATTACAAGTTAAAACTAAAATTGAACATTACAATTGCAAAATAATTAAATAAATAATTCTAACATGATTTACCTGTGAATTCATAAAACTCTCACAATTTATTAATCTAACTTTCATTTGCATATGTCCCTGTAAGAAATTTATTTAACGGATTTACCAAATAAATCTTACCATCATTGTGACATGATGAATTTGTAAGAACATGCTTAAATTTCAGAGCCACATCAATAATTATAAATTTAATGTAAAATATTTTATTAAAGTTTTTGAAACATATCAGATATGTCATGTGATCTATGACTCTTATTTTGACTATTTATATCAGATATGTGACTTAGGCATATCAACAATATTAACAGATGCTGATATCATCAAGAGTAAAAAGTAAAGGCATTGTTAGCATCACACATGACCTTAAAATATTTCAAAAGTTAAAATAAAGACAAGGTTGGTATTGTGCATGACTTTAACAAAATCTAACCAAGAGAAACATCAAGCAATATAAAAAGAAAGGCAAAAATGATGAAATAAACTCTAAAATATAACTTATCCAAAAGTGAAAGAAAAAAATAGGACTTTGTTCCTAATCTAAAGTATATGAAAAATAAATCATCATAAAAAGGGTTGCTAAAACATACCATTTTATGCTAATTGTCACTAGACAAATTACAGATCACTGGCATGATAAGAAAAATCTGTAAAACTAGAGATGAGGCTACTATCTCATATAACAATAACAAATAAATGATGTGCAAAACCGATAAATTATAACAATAATAGCAAAATATAGCTAGGCATATAAATTTGTGACTAAACAATTTAATAGGAAAAATATATCTTCTACTTCATAAAATTCTTCCATTCATTTATTCACATTCTAAATAATTCCATACAGGACTGATATGACACACTCTATTTATATTTTACACAGTAATATTCTGAGAACTAAAATGATAAACATATTAAAATTATTCAAAATATATAAAATGTGCTAACATGCACAGCGCATTTTATATATTTTGATTCATAATTAGCCACAAAGTATAAACTATTTGCTTATTAAAATTATTCATAAATAATACATATGAAAAATTATAGATGTTAATACATGTATGAATAAATCGTAAAAATAAATATTTATACCCTTTCACCAATTAATAATCATTAAATCTTGGTTTCAATACCATCGTGTAGATCAATAGTTCTAATAAAAAGTCCTTGGTCATAATGAAGATTTAGTAGAATATCTGAATGATTATAAATATTACATATTGGGAAACAAATAATCAAAAATCTGAGTGACATACAAATATGGCATTACTAAAAAGCCATTCAAAATAGTAATAAAGTATTTATCATTATAGCACAATAATAAGAACTATATTTTCATTTGAAGCAATAAAAAGTAGGAAGCGTACTATTCATTTTAAAATACCACATAGACATAAATATTGTTTTCTTTTAAAACACAATTCATAGTTTCATGTGATGAAACATTAACAAAGAACAGAATGCAAAGTAATATAAAGTATTATTCAGCAACAAACAAATCTTTATCAAGAACATAGTAGTCTTTTTAAAACAATTACACATTATAAAATAAGCAGATTTCAGCAAACAAATAATAAGTAATATTTCATATTTTCTTGGCAATAAAATCTTCAAAAGTACATTTATTAAATATAATATTTTTTATCAGCAATATGTAAATTGAAGGAAGTTCGTTTTGTATTATATTTGATTTTTTGGAGACAGATAAAATATTTATTATTAAATAAAGTACATTTAAGTATAATTATATTTCTAATTCTAGAATAAGGCAAAATATTTCCATACTAATATTCTTACACATATACTTCATTCATAGTTAAATATATGCAAATGACATTTTGTCTATTTTAAATATTTCATGACAAGAAATAATTCATAATAAATATAATATATTCATTTTTTTGCAATTTGATGAATAATGAAACAAACATTCCATCTATTTCAGAGCAATAATAATTTTCATGAATGTCATTTCAGCATATGTAGACATAACAATAAAATAGTTTCTTTCAGAATGAAGCAAAGCATTTATACATTTATAATTAGAATAGTCTAGGAAAAGTTCTAATTTGAATTAAAATATCAAATTAAGCATAAATGAGAACATTCTGTAAATGATAGCAAAGCTTAGTATTTGAAAAATATAATTTCTATAATTCTTTGTAAAATAAAGCTCATAAACTTTATTTAAGATTAATACAAAGTTATATAAAGGTCTGGCATTCTACACTTTAAAATTATTAATTTCAAACAAGTTTTAATCATGATTAAACAAAACAATTGAAAATTAATAACAGCTTGAGCAATATTTATATCTTCTGTAATAAAATGTTCTTTTGTCACAAATTATAGGAAAAACATATTGCTTCCATAATTATTTGTGTATTGTTGCACTTTCTATTAGTTTATAACTTTGGAGAAGTTATAAAGTGGCAGTTGGGCAAAGCTAGAAATATCTGAGTAGATGATTATTTTAGCACTGCTTAATAAAAATGGACAAAATAAAAGGTAATTATAAAAAATTATATTGTAGAACACAAGATAAATGATGAATTGTTGAAGTTGAGGGGTGTAAAATACATATAAGTTTAAAAAGGGTAAGTCATGTGATAGATTATTAATTAAGAATTGATTAATACATTGGGAATGTTTAATTAATTTATGTGACCTCATTCTTTTGGTAAGTCAAAGATGTTAAAAATAATATTTTAATTACCCAGTCTGGAAAATTCCATAGGTAAATAATTATTACATCATCTTACAAATTGTTATTTAGAATTAAAATTATTATAACAATAAATAATACTGAGTGATGCTACTGTATGAAGAATTTTGTCTCTGTGTAATAAATAAAAAATATCTTTATTTAAATATATGTTTTAAAATATTCTCAAAATATTAATTTTATAAAAATACTTTTTTAAAAAAAACACACAGATATTTCTATAAACAAACTTTACAATAAAGATTATTTCTTCCAGCTAAGAAAGTTAAAATATAATGTTTTTCTCTTTAAAAACTTTATCTTTAAACAAAAATTGATTACATGCATGCACTCACACACAAAAATATTTAAAACAATTGTTTAAAAATAAATAATTTTTAAGTTGCTAGCTAATTATTAAAATTTATAAAAAGATTAAAACATCAAATTATATCTTTACAATGAATTGTTTAAATAAACTGTAATTATTTATTTATGTTAATGAAAAGCAATAAAACATTATTTAACTATTTATGTGTTTATTTGATGTCCACATGGTTTAATAAAGAGGTGCAATAATTTATATTAGGAATACACTCAACTCATTCAACTATAATACATTTAAAAATAGGTTATACTTTAAAAATAATTACTTTATGATTTTTATATATTGATAAGCTAAAATTATTTATATTTATCCATATAAATCTGTCTTAAATAATAATATTTACAATAGTAATTAGAAATCGACAAAATAGCTTACAAAATGACTCATTACCGTTAACAGAGTAATAGCATCTGCCTAATAGAAAGTAAACTATGTGGGGAAAAATTTTTTTAGACATATTATTACAAATTCTTAAAATAGGGTTCCATGAACAGAATTTAAGGTTATATATATATATAAAGAAAGAAATAATTACTATTTAATTAATAGGTGTTTAATAAATGTATGATAAATCTCATATTAGAATGCTCCTGATGAGGTAAATAAATCTAAAGTAAAGCTAAATACTTGTTGAAGATTATTACTAAATTGAATATAAATTATTACATAAATAAAACTAGAATAAATTTAAGTATTTAATATATTTGCATATTTTACAAATTAAAATTTTAAAAAATCATGTTAAAGAATGTAAATTAAGTCTCAATTACTATGCACATATAGTTCATAATGGCATGTACATTTGTCATTTAAGAACTAATACATGAGTTTTAAATTAATAATTTAAAATATATGTATTAGTATTTAGTATTGTTATATGTAGAGAATTACTACTTATAGATAAAATTCTGCATGATAAGGTTTCAATATTTTTATTGCGTGTGTGTGTGTGTGTGTGTGTGTGTGTGGCATCTGACAACTGAAAGTGGTATTTGTATAACAAATTTAAACTTGTGCTGAATTTTATTCATAAAATAAATGTTATTTCTCTTTGTAAAATATTTGCATTTTTAATGTTTTAGATTATAGGTTTTCTTGAAAATGTCATGGAATATTGGGATGTTAAAAATGAACTTGATGAGTGCAAACACTTTTTAGATGATGACAAAATAAATGATTTACTACAGATACAACATGTTATTAGTGATCCAGAAACTTTAGAAACTAAAGACGATGAACAAAATACACCAAAAGGTTATGTTACATGAAAAATGTGTAAAGGAGGCCAAGGCTCAAAGAGGACCATTTACTGATGAAAAAATATTTCTTTTGTCATAGACATTAAAAAACGGTCTTCTTTTTGCATGTTGGAAATTTTTGGACTGCATTAAAAAATTGTGTCCAAATTGTGTAATGAACAATTTGCAATAATAATTTAATTTTTAAAATAATATAAATTAACATTTTTAAAATGCTTTTTATAAAATTGCTAGTTTAATTTCCAAATTTTTAGTAAAAGATAGTCTAAAGATTAACCAAATTACATTGAAACTAGTTACACCATCTATTTTGTCAATATTGTGATGATTACAAAGTTGTCACTATATAGTCTAAGTATAAATTGAGATTACGAATATTAGAAAAATGATTATTAGATGCTGTCAAGTTGACATCAACTTCTGGCACTTGTATAAATAATATTTATTTAGAATAATCCCCTATCCTTTTAGTTTTTCAACCTATTCCAAATAATGTATGTTTAATATTGTGGTCCTTTCATACAGGTAAACATTCTCATCTTTTAATGCCAACCAAATCATTTTATATATCCAAGACAAAATTTTTTAAACCTAACCATCTGGACTACAAATAAAACTTGAGATCTAATTTGAACAAGAACTGCTTGATTATTTTTCATGCAATGTATTTTATCTTCAAAAATCTTTACCAGTGCCACAGTTCAAAAGTATCGATATTTTTCTTATTTGTTTCATACCTAATTTTCACATCTATATAAAGTCAAAAATAACATTCAATTTGGAAAAATTATGTTCTTTGTTTTTAAACATGTGCTCCCAGTATTTAATAACAGTGACTTATTTCACAATGAGACTTTTAAGTATTGATGAATAGTCTAAGGTAGGAAACCTGTCAAACTGTTTTATGCATTTATTATTAATTTAAAAATATTGTCAGCATAATAATTTTTTAAAAAATATTTAATCATAATTCAAAAATTTTTTATCGTCTTTTTTTAACTTTTTAATAACTAAGATTATTGATATTTTTTTCACAATTCTTGAATGCACATTTGCTTTCATTCACTCTGGCTTCACTCATTACATATTGAGTATAACAGATAATAACAACACCACAAAGCATTACATGATTACAGATTATAATGTATCTAGTATCTTGGGATTATTTGGAATTTAAATATCTTTAATCCGACAACAATCTTTACTTTTTATATATTATCAAGTTGTCAGTCTGAAATTCAAAAACATCAAAATATTTAGAATGTAAATCAATTTTCTTGTATAATTATGTAGATTTATACTAGATGAGTAACTATATTTTATTGTTTTTACCTTTCTGAGAATTATAGCACCTTTAGTCTTTGACTATGATTAATATATATTCAAACCCATCATATGATAGCTTGCACATATTTTTCAGGAGAAAGGCTATTAATTCTACTTCATTGCTAACAAGTATTGTAAGTTTGAATAATCATCTGATATTAGATGGTATTCCTATTTAAATACAAAGGTCATTACAGGCAATACAAAACTGAAAACATTAATATATTTGGTTATTGCATTGGTGTTGAATCTTTAGAAACATTATAATGTTCAGCCGAGTTCAATCGGATTGTAAGTGTTTTTCTACCCCTCTGAAAAAGCTTAAGGGCAAAGTCATGACAACATTGGCACAGGCACATTTGGAACCTGTGAGTAGTGAATAAGTTGAACTACAAGTTTAGCCATAGATGGAGAAACCGGGTGAAAATGGAAATCCCAGTTAGTAAAACATTAACAACGGAAGTGAAAGTTTGGAAATAAAACACTTGCGCAGTTAACATCGGAAGCGGAGTTTCACCATGCTTGTGCAGTCACCATTGAATGTAACTGGTGAAGAAGTTCGGCAGCAAATTTGAATCGAACATTTCTAAGTGAAATAACAGGAAAGTAGAAATAGAAAAACAACAAAACACCAAGGAATCACAACAAGGGTTTTTCTGGAGTGGGGGAAGGTGTAGTATTTTGTAAAAATGGCAGACATGTTTGTGCACTCCAGAAAAACTAGAATGTATTCGAGAGGTTGTTTTTAGATCGTGTGCTGATAACTGTGGAATTTAATTGAGGCATTGATGTAATGGCGATCGACAATTCCAAGAGATATTTGCTGATTGCAAATATTTCTAGATAAGAGATGATACCTTATTGGACAGTGTATTAATTGTTGCAGTTATCAGAAAGTGATAAGAAGACTGGATAAGAACTACACAGGGCAACATTATAGTAGGCAGTGATTTGAGTACAACTACAGTAGAGATATCTCACATCAGTGCTTGCGGCTAATGGCCAGCACCCAGTAGAAATGAGGTCCATGGGTGTAACTGAAAATCCCACAGAGATGGGAAGACTGCAGCAGAAATATTGAGAGCATTCGTTTTAGACCATTCATTGGAAAGTATCCGTTTGCAGAGCATCTGTTGCAGAGCATTCATTGCAGACCATTCATTGGAGAGCATCTGTTGGAGAACATTCGTTGCAGAGCATCTGTTGCAGAGCATTCATTGCAGATCATTTGTTGGAGAGCATCCATGTGCAGAGCATCCATTGCAGAGCATTCAGTGCAGACCATACATTGGAGAGCATTTGTTGCAGACCATTCATTGGAGAGCATCCATTTGCAGAGCATCCATTGTAGAGCATTTGGTGCAGACCATTCATTGGAGAGCATCTGTTGCAGAGCATTCATTGCAGAGCATTTGTTGCAAGAGAACAGTGTGGGAATTCAATCATTAACGAATTATAGAGATAGAGTCTTGCAGACTATTCACTATTCAGACTATGTAAAATCTAATGAGTCTTATTGTATATAGTTATTTGCAGACCGCACAGTCAGACTTGCAGAAATAACATTGGTCAGCAAATAACTATATACAATAGAACTCACTAGATTTTACGTAGTCTGAATAGTGAATAGTCTGCAGGACTCTATCTCTATAGTTCATTAATGATAAATTTCCACACTGTTCTCTTGCAATGAATGCTCAGCAATGGATGCTCTCCAACAAATGGTCTGCACCAAATGCACTGCAACAGATGCTCTGCAAATGGATGCTCTTCAACGAATGCTCTCCAATGAATGGTCGACACCGAATGCTCTGCAACGATGATCTGCAATGAATGCTCTCCAACAAATGGTCTGCAACGAATGCTCTGTGATGGATGCTCTGCAAACGGATGCTCTCCAATGAATGGTCTGCAATGAATGCTCTCAATATCTCCACTGTGGTCTCCCCATCTCTGTGGGCTTTTCAGCTACATCTGTGGACTACATTTCCACTGGGCACTAGTTATTAACTGCAAGCACTGATGCGAGATATCTCTATTGTAGTTGTACTCAAATCACTGCCTACTCCAATGTTGCCCTGTGTAGTTCTTACCCAGTCTTCTTATCACTTTCTGATAACTGCAACAATTAATACACCGTCCAATAAGGTATCGTCTCTTATCTAAAAATATTTGCAATCAGCAAATATGTCTTGGAATTGTTGATCACTATTACATCAATGCCTCAATTAAATTCCACAGTTATCAGCGTGTGATCTAAAAACAACCTCTTGAATACATTCTAGTTTTTCTGGAGTGCACAAACATGTCTGCCATTTTTACAAAATACTACATATAATAAATATAAATACCCTTTTTAATTATAAATAAACTCAGGAGCCATAACCTTTTAAAGCAACTTCCAGTTAAAATTCCTCTCCATGCAACTTGAGTCATAGTGTTATGATTGTAAACTGTCAGCAATATAGCAAAATAAAAAAGGGCATTTCTTTTACTAATAAAAGACTTAAATTAAATATAAATAACTTCGGCATATTTATTTAAGAAAAAATTGAAATATAAACTTATGTCATTTTTCATTTTATTTTATGACTTCTTTACCCACAACAAGTCATAAACAATTTAATGCTTTTACTAGACCTTATAGATGATAAAATATTATAATGAATGGAAATTCCAGTTTTAAATGTTATTAAAATCTGCAATCACAAACATTCAAAGTAACAGTCAATTAAGGAAGAACTGCACATTCTGAGAAAATAATATCTCTCAATACTGACCGTGAATCAGGATCTTCAATGAATGCAAAATACAACAGCATTTTTTTTTATAAGAAAAGCAAAATGTAAGAAACTTTTTTCATTTTGAAATCAAATTCACCTTACTATAAGTCATGTATGATAATTTAATATTTTTAAAGGGTATTATAGATGATATTATAATACATACAGAATTTCATTTTTAATTGTAAGTAAAATTTGCAGCCATGAACTTTTAAAACAACATCCAATTAAAAAGCAGTTGTGCAGTCTTGGGGAAATGGTAAAATGTCAGCTAGTGCTATTGGTGGTCGAGAGGTCAGCACAGCTGTCTTACAAGTAGTCTCCCGGGTTAGCGGGTTCGCTTCCCGGCTGTTGCTATAACACATAAGAAAAAAAAAAGGTTAACTCTTTTGATTGTGACTCAGGAAGTTAAATTATTTCAAAGTTGTACATCATGTTTATATAAAAGTGAAAGGATCTAAGTATAACAAACTTCGTGCATTTCACATTTTGGAATTAAGAATCATTCATGGTTTATCAGATACGATAATTTAATGTCTTTAATGGACATTATAAATGTTAAGATATTATAATAAAAAAGAATACCATTTTTAATTGTAATTAAAATCTGAAGCCATGATCTTTCAAAGCAACTCCCAATTAAAAATCGTTTTGACTGACTAATGAACTTAAATGAATATAAATGCATACAGCAAATTTATTTAAATATGACAAAACTATATAAACAAACTTTTGTCATTTCCCATTTATTTTAAGCTCTTTTCCTCCAGCAACAAATTATGATTATTTAATATGTTTAACAGACATTATAGATAGTGAAATATTATAATTAATTGAAATTTCAGTTTTAATTGTGGTTAAAATATGAAGCCACAAATTTTCAAAGCAATAGTTAATTAAAAAAAAAAAAAACTGCAGAGGCTGAGAAAATAATAAACTCTCAGCACTATAATACACACAAAAGAGTTACCTCTTCTGACTGAAAATCACTGTCTTAAATGAGTGAAGAACATTACAGCAAATATATATGAGTATGAGAAAATCGAAGTTTAAGAAACTTTTCTTATTTTGTAATTAAAACTACCTCACAGTTAATCATGTATCGTAAATGTAATGTTTTTAATTAGCCTAAGAGATGATAAAATATTACATTAGGGAATATGTTTTTAATTGTAGCTAAAATCTACAACTATGATCTTTCAGTGCATGATGAGAAGATAATAAACTATCCAAGAGACTTAAATAAGTATAAATCATTCCAGTAAATTTATATAAATATGAAAAAACAGAAGTATAATAAACTTTTGCCATTTCTCATTTTATTTTAAGATCCTTTCCATATCAGAGAGTCATAATAATTTAATACTTTTCATAGAAATTTTAGATGGTGAAAAATATTATAGTAAAGAGGGATGGGGGGGGGCATTTTTAAATTATAGTTAAAATCTGTAGCCACAAACGTTCAAAGGAACAGCCAATTAGAAATCAATTGCACGAGCTGATAAAATAATAAAAATGTCAGAGCTATTATAATATAGTCAAAACAGTGGATACAAATACATATAAGTATGAAAAAGAAATAAAAAGTACAATGAATTTTTGGTATATATCATTTTTTTAATTAAGACCACTCCTCATAATGAATCATAGGATAATTTAACTTTTAATGGTCATTATAGTTGATGAAATATAATAAATGCCTATACCAATTTTATTTGTACTTAAAATCAGCAGCCATGAACATTGTATGCTATTATATTTATACTGCAGTCTTCTTAGGAGTAATGTTCCTGCTTGTTTATTAAAAGTAACACACAAATTTGTAAATAAAGATAATTATTGCGTATCTTTACAATTCAAAATACTTATATACAATATTTTATATGCATGTATATACAAACATTCATATGCAATGGATGTTCTCCATTATAGTTAGAATAATATACAAATCTAGTTGTTAGCAATATATGTAGAAATGTTGTGACCTTCCCTTTTGAATCCTGACCTTTACAAGTTACTGATGGTTTGCCTCATGTTCACATAATGTGATAGCTAGCAACTTTCCATTCCAACCTTGAACATACCTCACTATTTTCTACAATATTAATATACATACTGTTTTTTTAATGTCTGGTAGTTGATTGATATTGCCTGAACATCTGAAAATTGTTGTCTGTTTTTTGTTCTCAAATGAATCTTGGGTCTATCAAGATCCTCATATTTACTTGATCAGATTCACTGACCAAGCATTACAATTAGTTTGTTTATATTATGGGTTCACAATATTTTCTTTCCTGGAAAAAATATCTTTGAAATGTGTAATCCTTAAGATAGCTTTGTGAAGATGGGAATTATCTTCTTATTTTCCCTTTGTCCCAGATTTATTGCTGTTGGCTTTGGTTTCATCATTAGGTCTATTTTATTCTTATGGTGTAAATTCCTTATCTTATATGGTAATCTTTTCATTGCTGCATGGTATTTCATAATTGAAATCTATGCCTATGATAAGGTTGTGTATCAGTAGTTTGTACAACCAATGTATTTATGATTGTTAACAGAATCC
The DNA here is from genome assembly GCA_028023455.1 of Epiperipatus broadwayi. NCBI lineage: Eukaryota > Metazoa > Onychophora > Udeonychophora > Euonychophora > Peripatidae > Epiperipatus > Epiperipatus broadwayi. The sequence goes on along the minus strand of JAQFVV010000596.1, from coordinate 64,731 downwards.
ATCTGCAGTTTCCTTTGAGAATATGTTTTATGACTTGAGCCACATTTTTTTTTGTTTTTATAACTGTACTGAATAGGCTAAATACTGTTAAGTTTGTTCCAAGGTACAGATACAATATTTTAGCCAACATATCTGATTAATCTTTTTTTGAATATTTTGTTTTATTTGTGATCTGGCTCACTTTAATTACTGTATATCCCAAGTGGTTGTACTGGTTGTGGCCTAATAGATTTGTTCTTACTAGCTGTACAGCAACAGGCAAATGAACAGTTTTATTCAAAGTAGTAACTTTTTATTCCACTCAAAAGTGCTATTTGATTGTCTTGGTAATCATAATTATTTTATTGATAGGTTGCAGCCGATGATTTTTTGTTAGTTCATGTATCAATGGACAGTCAGATCCAGTATCGAGTTTTATTGTTATTATTATTTATAATTTATGTTTTGAGGGCTGAATTGGTGTTCCTTACAATATTTATACAGATATTGATTTTATTTCATTTTACTTTACCCTATAGGTTTTTTAGAAAGGGAGACATCCATTTTTTTCTGAATCACTTGCTTGTTTTTTTTAAACATATTGTTTCTATATGACTGACTTGACTATGCACATAATTTTCCCTGTCAAATCTATAGCCAACATTTGCATTGTTTTTATCAGTTTACTTGGGCAGCTTTTATTATTATTAATTGATGATGATCTATTTTTATTTTGATCATCTGGGTATTCAACTGACACTTTTTTTAATACTAAAATCATTCTTCTTTTCTCAAGGTACACTATGCTAGTGAACTTGGAAATTCCCAAATCAATAGTAATATTTGGCATTTTTCTAAATATATGAAATAATGGTATTTTAGATATGATAATATGTTAGGTTATTTTCATTATCTATCATTTAAAGATGAATGACTAGAAAATTTTAAATGTTATTTAATTTTTTTCAAATACAAAGAATTATTAGCAATAACACACAAAGACAACACAGGTCAGTAGAGTACACAATGTTTTGAATGGTAATATTCTCCACTCTTCTTCAGGTGTTGCTGGAGCTGACCAGAGACAATGCTAGCATAGGAACTGAATTTATATCTTTGGATTCTGAATATTGGATTTTAAGGTAATGCTATGACCATCTAAGCTATTCTGTCAAAGGCAATAGCCAGTAGAAATTTCATATACTTATCTATGAGAGTTAGTTCATTAAAAGTTTCACTTCATACTATGATATCTTATTCCACAAATAAAACAGTCTCTCAGAGTGCTTAGGAAATTCTTGAAGTCACTGTTCACTGAAATAGCAAAATTTTTAGATTTTTCCTATTCCATACTGAACACTGAACACAAAAGTGGAACTTGTACTTCCATAATATTGTTAGGGGATTTTAATAGAAACAAAAAGTCAATAGATATTTTTGCACTAAAATTTAACTTAGAAGAATGGGTAGGGGCTGCCTGAGAATATACAATTTTATATATTTAAGAATGACAAATGCTTATAAAAGTTGCTATTTTTTAATTCCAACTTTTTAATTTGGTTTGCCCTTAAAAAAGATGTGAAACCAACCCACATATGCTGGCTAATTTTCTAAATTTCCAGAATCGAATTCTCCTAGAAAACCAATTTTTGCCGTTTTGATTTTTTTTTCTACTACCTAATGGGAAAAAAAAAAATACTTCAACTTTTTCAAAGAAATTAGTAACTGTTACTGTTTGGTTCTTTTTTTAATTATACTAATGTGCTAATAATGTTAGCTGTCAACTTTTTTTTTCAAACAAATGAAAAGATCTAATCATCCTGAGAGAAAAATTCTGATATTGTAGTACGGCCAGAAGTAATATTTCTGGTCAAAAATTTAAAGATATTTATTATGCATATTTACAATACAATATATATATATATGTTAAAACGAAGATTTGCACGGGTTAAATATATAAAATACATATTTTGCGGGTTCATCCGTGTTAAAAATTTTTAATATTAATATACTGACGTTTCGACTTGGTCACACAAGCCATCCACAGAGTTATAAAAGGTAGAAAGACGGTTGTAGAGGCGCTACAATCACTGATTTGAATAAAATGTTAAAATTCCACCAATAGCAAAAATGTTAAATTTAGGAATGTTTTTTAAAAAAATCTTTCCAAATAGGAGGAAGTTTACATGTATCATCTCACTTATTGATACAATCTGGCCTTTTAAGTATCTCAATGGCTTCTCTAATTTTGCATTGGTAGAGATTATCACATCTGGATATGATCCTGGTACTAGAAAAATCAATTTTATGACCTGAATCTATAGTATGGAGTGAGAGTGCTGATGATGATGAGTGTTGTTTAACTGCATTAGCATGCTCATCTCTCCTAACACTGATGCGACGATTACTCATACCTATGTAAGAAGCTTTACAATTTTTACATGAGATTTGATAGACACCATGAGATTCAAGAGGGATTGAATCCTTAGGCTTGGTTATTATATTGCTGATCTTTTGATGAGCAGAAAATGCTGTATCTATATTATAGCATTTTAATATACGTCCGATACTGTCTGTAGTTCCTTTTACATATGGAACACAAATCCTAATAGCTGATTTATCATCTTTTTGTTTCCTATTTTGTCTATTTTGGGCTTGAAATAAGACTTTTTTTATAAATTTGTAATTATAACTATTTGCTAATAAAACACTATTAATATGATTTATTTCTTCTTTCAGATGTGTCTCATCTGAAAGTTTTATTGTTCTATTTAAAAGAGTTTTGGCTACAGAAACTATCTGAGTTGGGTGATGATGAGAATGGAAATGCAAATATCTGTCTGTGTGTGTATCCTTTCTGTAAATAGAAAAAGATAAACTATTTGGTATTCTGGTGACTAGAACATCAAGAAAAGGGTGTTTTTCATCAGACTCTGTCTCCATTGTAAATTTAATATGAGGATGCATATTATTTAAATGTAAGAAAAAATTATCTAATTTATTTTTTCCATGTTGCCATATGACAAAAGTGTCATCTATATATCTGAGCCAAATAAGAGGTTTTAAAGATGATGATTCTAAAGCACGAGTTTCTATATATTCCATGAATAAATCAGCTATTACTACTGAGATAGGTGAGCCCATAGGAGTACCAAAAACTTGTCTGTAATGCTGTCCATTGTATACAAAATATGTATTTAAGAGACAATGTTTAATTAAAGCAATAATATGGTCTGTTAAATTGCAACGTTGTGAGATTATATTTAAAGCTTCATCAATTGGAATGTTTGTAAACAAAGACACGACATCAAAACTAACCAGAATGTCATTAGCATTAATTTTTAAACTTTTTAAAACAGAAATAAAATGAAGAGAGTTTTTAATGTATGATTTAATAGATAGGATTGTAGGTTTAATGAAATCCGATAAGTATCTGGCTAAAATATGAGTTGGAGAACCTATTGCACTTACTATTGGACGAAGGGGGGGGTATCTGGTTTGTGAATTTTTGGAAGTCCATAAAATTTTGGACAGACACAAGATTTTTCAGAGGGATTATTTTATTTTTTATCTCTGTTTCAATAGGTGATTTATTAATAATAACTTTTGTTGTTTTTTCCAAATACGTAGTATGATCTCTTTTTGATAGTTTATAAGTTTTATCATTAAGCAGATCTAAAATTTTATTATGGTAAATGTCACGATCCATTACGACTGTGGCATTACCTTTATCCACTGGAAGTACAACAATTGATTTGTCTGATTTTATATTATTTAATGCTTGTCTTTCTTTCTTTGAAATATTATTTTTAGGAAGCTTAGCTTTTTTAAAAATATTACAAATATCAGCTCTAGCCAAATCAGCCGATGTAGAATCAATCTTATCGAGAGCTGATTCAACATTACAAACAATTTTCTCAAAAGGTATCCGGGAAGGTGTTAAAGCAAAATTGAAACCTTTTTCTAAAACCGAAATTTCATCTGTAGAGAGGGCTTTCCTAGATAAATTATAAACGGTTTTTTGATTTGGATACATAATGTTTGGGGATTGTGTTCTAATTAGCATTTGCAATTTTTTCTTTTGCTTTGCTGTTACAAATTCCGAATCTTTAAACGATATAAAACTTGCAATACGATCAAAACTAGTCCACAGTAAAGGATGTATTTTATTACTAAGGAATAAACGTAAATGTAGCAATACTTTATCAATTTTGTCTAAATTTTTCTGAGTTTCTTTAATAAAAGAGTTTAAAATAATATTGCTAGTTTTCCTTAGAATTTTACTAACATTATAATTGTTCTTGTGAAACACAATTTTACAGCAAGTGGGTATAACATTGTGATTTTTGCACGCTAATAAAAAAGATAAATTACAAAGTAACTTACATTTCTTAATCCACGTTCTTTCAAATATATGAAGCTGTTTAAAAATTTCCTCCCCGTAGAGGTTAATAATGTTAAAACGAAGATTTGCATGGGGTAAATATATAAAATACATATTTTGCGGGTTCATACGTGTTAAAAACTTTTAATATTAATATACTGATGTTTCGACTTGGTCACACAAGCCATCCACAGTTATAAAAGGTAGAAAGATGGTTGTAGAGGTGCTACAATCACTGATTTGAATAAAATGTTAAAATTCCACTAATAGCAAAAAATGTTAAATTTAGGAATGTTTTTTAAAAAAATCTTTCCAAATAGGAGGAAGTTTACATGTATCATCTCGCTTATTGATACAATCTGGCCTTTTAAGTATCTCAATGGCTTATATATATATATATTGTAACCATCCACTCGCCCCTTCAACTACCCATCGTGCCAAACCCGCTGCGGCACTCAAAATTGTAACCGTAAATTGTGTGGTCCCAACTACAGAAACGCAAATGCACTAAGAATCGTAACTTCTATCACTGATCAATTCCCGTTGCACATTGTCAGCTATTAAGAGCTGTATCCAAAAGCATATCATGCTATCTATTTTATGCACGAAAGTCCACAATCAACATCTGGGGCAACTTACCACAGACCAAACTAATGATCTAACTTAAACTTTTTATGATTTAATTTGATCGCAGCCAGGGTGTACCGCGAAGAACTACCATTGTATTATGATAAAATACTTTAATCAAATTATAAGTGTAATGTTATTATTTTCAAACCTTAATTTGCAATTTTTATTGTATGAGACCCGATGGCCGACCATGTACAAGATGGCATAATTTGTGGAATTACATAAGATTATGAATTTTTAAACCATCTATATGATTTCTAATACAGATGCTAGTCCAGGTAAAGCTTTGCAATAAATAAACATAAATACTTGGGTTCCTTTTTATAGTTTACTATATTACTGAGACTCTTATTATACTGACAAATGACAATTTAAAACGTTAAGTAAATATTCAATCATGTTATTATCTGATAAATCTGTTTACAGGTTTAATAATCAATTTATTTTGTATACTAGAATCAACTACGCAAAGCCAAAATGATGGAAAAGGTAAATGGGATTTTATTGTACCTTACACATCATAAACTACCAAAGACGAAAAGCATCTAAATGTTTTTTCAAAATATCACTAAACTCTTATATCATGTTGACGATAGTATGTACTTCAATGTATGCTCTATCCCAGGTTTATGATTTCTGATTTTAAGAATGACACATAGCAACGGCACAGTAAGTTTAATTATAAATCAACTTTTATTTACAAAATTATGAATAATAAGTAATTAATTCCAATGTTATAATTAAAGACATAAATAAACAAATAAAATAAATAAATTATAATTCCATCGACTTTCTTCAATAACATCTCATAGGTACAGTTTTTAAGAACCTAATCATACCTTATATTTCAATTTGATATAATGAATATTGAGAAACTTATACTAAATTCAGCATCAACTCATGAAATATTTAACGTCATTTCCAGATTCAATAAATCCATACCGTAAACTTATAATAATATAATAAATAATATTATGTCTGTAGGATTTAGCTATAATGTAATCATTAAATAAAGTGATAATTTAAACTTACACTCCGGTAAATAATAATCAACCAACAGTTAATTATTATGAAGTAACTTGAATAGAATGTCCTGCTACAAGTTGATGATCTAACTTATAAATTATGCTTACAAATGAAAGAAGATGATTTAGCAGATTAACTAAAATATTTGCCCAACTTATATCTATGAAGCAAAACATATTCCTGTGGATGTATTCATCTACACGGAGGAATTAAATAACACTAAACGTTTTGTGGATTTATACACCATCATAAAGCAATAAGTACAAGTACACCATTCCACGGATTAACCACCAGCGCAGGAATAAGTGTAAAATACAAAAATGGCAATAAAGTAATCTGCAGATTAACCACCAGCACAGATTAATGCCCTTTTCATTCTAAAACAACATTACTATTTTACTTCACATTAAAGTGCAAAATCATCCCCCTCAGTTATTCTGACCATTCAGAATACACTAACACTTTAGCAAATGTGGGTTCTTGCATAATAAATGTTACGCTAATCAGGACAACTAATGTACTAACTTATCTTTCTTAAAATAAAACATGTGTAATATAATATAAGTAATATTAGTATAGGAATATAAATCTAGAAAGACTAACAAAATAACTCATAAAGATTGATACATCTCATGAATTCATTCAGTACTTTTTAAGCTTTTTCGCAAGCGCTATTCTCTTGAATAAATATTTTATTCAACCCCTATTAATTTAAACTTAATAAAATATAACTTATGAACTTCACATGCAAGTTCATATAACTATAAAATTAAAGTAATGCATTATTCATCAAATACATAAAATTTAACAGGTGTGTGTATGATATAAATTAAACGTATCGCATTTTATAGCTCAACACATGAATTTTAGCAGGTGTGTGTATCACAAATTGGATTGTATAGCATTTTATAACTCCAAATATGATCCGTGGAATCCATGTACGATGTGTCGAACAATAAATATACGAAGTAATAGCTATAACCATAGTTAAATTCCATATATGCAATTTTATCCATTTGTATTAGTTATTATAATCACTATTAGATTAACGATTTTACGTGGCTCCATAAACATGAAACAATTTCAAGACATGACTCGCAGAATTTAAATGAAAATGTTTTTCATAAGTTATTAATCTCTACATTTCTCTATTAAAAATGTTCCAAGTTTATCACATCCATGCTAAATATTTATTGATCCACGCTTAAATCTAGGAATAATAATTACAGCAATTAATTTAATCATTCCAAACTGACGATAAAATTAGAAAATAGCTTTGATCAATTATTTGAAAACTGTTTATTATCCAAATAGCAAACAATTAACTAGCAAATATATCACTGGCATTATAAAGTTAAATATCAATCAATACTATATTTTTATTAGAATTAGAAACGGAAATATTAAACTATATTGATAACTTTAACATTTTACTTTAATTTAAACTTCTTCTTTTTTAAAAAGCAAATTTTCATTTTCATAAAATTTCTGTAATTAAAATACTTATTTAATTTTTCCAAATTGTAGAATAATAAACATTTTAAAACATACCAAACTCTTGCAATTAATTCTTTTAAACTGGGAAGCTCCGACATTTTAAAAATGTAATATTGGAAAATTGTTACCGGTGATTTGATCCACTTGGCCAGCCGACCTGAACAGACTTTTTAAATTTAGCAATTAATCTTAATTAAATACCACTAGGTTATTTTTACGTTTATAGCAAATTTTGTAGTAATCCGTTTACTTGTTAACTATTTTAAAATAAGCTTAGCAAATTTACACCATTTGCCTTTACCATTTTCTTTTCTTTCTCCCTCCAAAAGCAAATTAACAGACGATCTTCTCTTAAATTCACGCTCTTTTCTTTTATTACATTGAGACGCATACGTAATTACTGTATTTATTTTTTAATAATTAATTTTAATTGAACAAATGGTTTTTTTTTAATTCAATGGAAATAATTTAAGATCATTTTAAACAAATAAAAATAAAATATTATTTTAATAATATTTACCAAATTTTAATATGTTGTCAAAATTTTAAAAAGTTAAACATTCTGATATGAATTAGTATATGGAACGAAGCAAATTTAAATTTATTAAAATAATATAAGAAAGTAATCTGTTCAAAGTGCAAATCAAGCCAATCAAATCACCAAAAGAAGAAAGAGAAATTTTTATACCAGTTACATCAATTAATATATTTTATACTAAAATATATGGTTACAATATATATATATATATATACACAAAGTATGGTGAAGATATAATATGTGCTATATTTTGCTTTCAAATCATTTATGTTTTATTGCCAAACTTTGTTTAGAATAAAATACATATTATATGTTGAATTGCAAGTTTACTTTTCACCATACACACACTTTTATGTATACAAAGAAATCAAGTCCATATGTCACATGACCTAATTTATATATATATAATACATATGTTATTATACATTTATAGGATACTTATAAAAATTAAAATTATAGTATAAACAAAATTTTTTAAAAGAATAATAAAGAAGTTATTAGTAATAAAATAAAAAGACACGTTTACATATATATTTTATTCACTGAAAAAATAAAAACCAACTTTGTGTATCATACTGAGCAGCAGAAGGAAATATAGCTACTTCTAACAAGACCTGCCCTAGTGTGACAGAAACCCCAAAGACTTCAGAATTATTTTTTTTTTGAAAAATATTAGTTTTCTAGAGTGAGAGAAGAAATTGAGTGTTATAAAGTGATCATATATATATATATATATATTGTACCGGTATAAATCCACCACGCTTACTCATACACAGTACCCGAGTTCAAACCCAGTCCACGTTTAAGAATAAATTCCCAAAACGCCAACTGAATTCAAACCCAAACCCCGGCATGACCAACCGATGATGACTTTACACCAGCACAGGGTTATCCCTTTTCTAGCTCAGCTTAGAACATGGACAAATTCTTACAGTTAATGATATATAGGTTTACTAGACTATAGATACTGGGACGGTCATTCATGTAACGTATATATTTAAGTTGCCAATACAGACAGTAAGTGGCTAAATAGACTTAGAGAGTAATAAGGTGGAGGACACAAAGATTAAGATTAAATAAAGTGTTTAATAAGCAAAATATAAAGCATATAAATATAGTGTTAAATAAGACAAATAGAAAGCACACGAATATAATGTTATATAATAGAAATATACAGCATATAAATATAGTGTTATACAGTACGGTAAGACTTCATAAATCCTCTTGTATTTGGCTACTAGTCTTTAGTGAACGTTTTATTTAATAAACAAACTTATGCCAATAGCTGGATAGTTAAATGATTGACGGGTGGTTAAGAGAATCAGAGTATTAGAGCATTGGAAAAAATATTTATCTAAAGATTTTTGTTTACTTATTTTATTTGAATAGGCTCGAGCCGAAACGTAGACGAACAGTGGAGATGGTTTTATATAACTACGACATAAGAGATAGGTGAACTGGTGGTTTTATATAAATACGACGTGGGAAATAGATGAACTGGTGGTTTTATATAAATACGACGTGGAAAATATATGAACTGGTGGTTGCCTATATTCAAGAGCCCTACAGTAATCAATTGCGGTGCATTAACGGAATACCGGGCGGCTTGTTCTTTGACAAGGCTTAATGCCCCCAAGTAGTTCCGGGACACGACAACCAGCCGGGGTTATTTCGAACCCCGGTGATCCAAGAGATTACCGGGAAAGAAAACTGCTTTCATTCCCCAATGGTAGAATGGCGAGACGCTGACTTCAGCGAAGGAAAGGCATTGCCACAGACGTGAAGGACGAATACTTGAAGCGGATTTTTAAAAGAAATTATATAAAACCTGGAAACTATTTGTCTGTTTCTACGCCACAGGCTGAGATCCTTATCCCAATAAAACATAGCGAAATTAAACTGACGGTGAAAAAACAATAATTAGTTAATTTTACTCTGGGACTCCTAACCCTTCAGGTTGATAGGCGGTAGCGATAGTATCAAATTACGCAATGAATTATTTCTCATATTATACATAACATTAATGAACACTTTGAAACGATTATATATATATTTAAGATTGAAACTTGGATTGTAATTTTATAACAACTGAACATAGAATAATAAAGTGATTTAACATTTACTAACTCGGAATGTGAAAGAATATTTAATTCAGAACATGAAATTACTTTTAAATTAAATTGATCATTATTACACACTAGTTTACACAGATTTGGAAATATTACTATTGGCAATGTTTGTTTATGAAATAAGCAATACACAAAACAATATAAATGCATTCATTTAAATGATTATTACGATTAATTACAAATGTTATAAATTATTTCTAAAGACTAGAGCAGAGGGTTAAAAAGAAAAGAAAATTTACTGACAGGTTAAATAATAGCATTATAAATGATATAAAGACTTACATATGATTCACTTGATTAATAATATTAAGCACGGAAGAAAATTAAAGTTCGTGTAACAAAGTTCTCTTTTTCTTCATCCAGCTTGACTTGTAACGTAGGCGCGCATTTTTGAAAGTTATTTGTAAGGCATAGTAATTTAGAGATTGGAAGTTGGAAATTCTGAAGTATATGAAACATGATCAAACAGCGGCACGAGGATCCATATTGGCGGGCAAGGACCAGCTCCTGGCAATTAGCCCATGAACATGGCGATTCACTGGTAAACTTCTTAATAAGATATTTGAATTGTTATTAACTGCTGTGTTGTCTCGAGACTCTCTCTCAAACACCACCAAAGTTAGAATGTCAGTTTTTCTCTAAAGTAGCCACTGCTGACCTTTCCGACTTGTTTTTGTTTTAGGCTCCGCCTACTTTCTCTAGCCTCTAGCGATGCAGCTTGACCAACAATCAATTATCAGTTTTTAGCAATCTTTTAATTTTATACGCTATTCTTAAATCGATACATTAATTACATATAAAAATTCCTTACTAATTTTGAATACAACTTAATTGCTCCGAACATTTGTGCAATTAGATTTTAATTAAAAACACTGATCAAAGGAATGTGATTTTTGATCAGTATTTTTAAACGACTTTATACAATTTTAAAACTAAAATTTAAAACAAATACGCCCGCACTGAAACTTTAAATTAAATGATATAAATTCGCAAACCACGCACACACAAATATTATTTCATGGTTTGCGACATTTATATACGGCATCTTTACACATTGACTAATAAACTATAAAATATATAATTAATTTTTATTATAATTTGAAATAGACAAAACCTCACTGCGGGCGAACAGTGGTTTGAATTACCGTACATAAAAACACTTGAAACGAAGATCGGTTCTCCGATCTGTCTGTTTCATTTCTTGTCACTTTATAAAAAAAAACAACAAAAAAAAATGATTATACATAATTTCTGGTTACATTTTTTTCATTCATTTTTTCACATAATTGATTTTCTTTTTATTGATTTGACCTTGGAGAACAGTCTGGGTGAGGGTTTGAACTTAATATTTACAAAGGTGGGTGTATTGCCGTAGTTCCTTTTCTCATCATCATGTGCATGTCATAGTGGTCATTTTCCGGGTTATCATTTATTGTTTTTCTACCGTCTCCCTGGGTCGGGAGGTATATAAGGTTTTAAAGGCCTGGTCTTAAAACTATAGTGCTCCCATTCCCCTTTCGTTGGATACAAGTCCCCATAGTCGATCTGGTTGAGCAGTTCTACCGTGCTCTCGAACGACATGGGGCAACTCCCCAGCATTATCCTTTGCACCCACGGTGGAAGGTTATGTATGACGATGCGAGTAATGTGTTGCTCTGTGTAGTTGAAAGCGGTGAGGGATTTAAATATCATTGCTTGGTGCGTGAAGAAGGCTGCGAAACTCTGTCTGCTACTTTCGTCGTATTTCATATTTGAAAACTGGTGTAGCAGACCCTCCTGCTTCTCCACACTCCAGTATCTTTTTAAAATAGCTTCCTCATAGCCTCGCATCGTACTCGGTGGTTGTTTCAATAATTTCCACCATGCCTTCGCGGATTCCCTCAGATAATGGCTGGCGACTGTTATCCTCTCCTTTTCACTCATCGGGTGAAAACACATGAATTCTCTAATGCTGTCCAGATGCACGGCTGGATTTTCCCCGGGGTCGCCTCTGAACGTTTGAATGTGGATAGATGATCCTACGTGAGGGATGTTAATCATCCTGATTGGCGTGTCTACGGCCTGTTCTCTTTTTATTTCATTTTCTTTGTAGCTAGTTCCACTTTGCGCTATTTGGTTTTCGCGCTGGCCCTGCGCCTCAGTTCGCCTTTCTAATTCAACATTTGCGTCTGGGTCCTGGCCTGCCTTCTCTTCATTGGCTATTCCGCTCATAATTTCTACTTCCATCGGAATGGTTTGGTGTTCTTCTCCCTTCCTCGCACTAATACTTGCTTTACTTTCTCTAGCTTTTTGAACGTCCAATCCCATATGCCATTCTTCAATCTTTATTATACGCGCCATCATGGCCATCATGATCTTTCTGTCCTCCCTCATCTCCTCGAGCATCGCGTAAAATTTTGCATCGCGATCGCGCTCCCTCTGTTTGACGTTCCTCTCCGGTCGTCTAAAACTTTTTCTTTTATCCTGAAATTCCTTGAATACAACTTCGTGGTCGCTGGATGTGTCCGACGTCTCTGCTCCAGTCGCGGACACATGCTCGCTTCCTTCTATTTCTGTCATTTCTTCTTCCTTTTTACTGATAAATGTCTTCAACATAAAAAATTCGCTTTGTACAACGCTTTGATTTTTATATTTCATAAAAGGTTACTGATCCCTGCTCCTTGTGCCAAATCCTCCTCCGCTGCTGATACTGTTTGTGTGGCTTACTTCCTTTCTCTCTTTCTTCCTTCGCCTACGTTCAGTCTGGTTTTTGTTATCTACTCATTTTTTTTTTATTTAGGAATATCATATGACATGTCTAAAATCATTACTAAAAATATACAGGGAAAAAAAACTTTCTTTCACCCAGTTCGCACTGTTCTCCTTAGTCCTATAATACATACATATTAATAATGGGTACATAACATAGTATTTTTTTGTATTTCTGTCAGTAAATCTCTCTTTTTATATATGCCACCCTACTCTCTTTTAAAACAACACTCGCCACTGCTGTATGGACAAACATGTTTGCTGACAAATTTATTTGATAGGCGCCAGCCAGCAACATGTGACCAATAGATAATTTAATCTACTGATCCCCAAATATATACTTTTATATGACCTAATAATTTTTTGATTTAAGATTTATATATGCAAAAAAAAAAAAAAATTTAATACTGACTCCGGTAAGGTTTTTTTTTTTATATTACAACATACATATATATGCACACACGTTTTTATTTTTAAAACTCAAGAATGATCCTACTTCTTTGTTCTTTTTTCACAAAAAATATTTTTCACAACAACGAAAATATATATATATGCGTACACATTTTTACTTTTCAGAACTGGGCTTAATTCTACTTCTTTATTTTTTTCATATGATTTAAACGACAAGAATGAACTCGCAAAAACATTATGGAATACTCATTTATTTTAATTAATTACACGCACGAATTGCTTCCGCTCTCTTTTCAAAAAAAAATCTTCACTCTGACTTAACAATATTTGGGAGTACTTTACTGAACCTTTGTGTGAGGGAAAAAAAAATTTTATACATTTGTTTTCTTACTATAGTTTTCACTTGCGCATTTTAATACGCCAAATACGTATCAATATTATGACAAACGACAAAAAAAAATTGAATATTTTTATCATTTAACTGTTTACTTCCGTTCACTCTGCAGGGTGTGGGAGATTTCTTCATCGAGCACCACGGAGGGCGTCCAAAAATATAATAACTGTACCGGTATAAATCCACCACGCTTACTCATACACAGTACCCGAGTTCAAACCCAGTCCACGTTTAAGAATAAATTCCCAAAACGCCAACTGAATTCAAACCCAAACCCCGGCATGACCAACCGATGATGACTTTACACCAGCACAGGGTTATCCCTTTTCTAGCTCAGCTTAGAACATGGACAAATTCTTACAGTTAATGATATATAGGTTTATTAGACTATAGATACTGGGACGGTCATTCATGTAACGTATATATTTAAGTTGCCAATACAGACAGTAAGTGGCTAAATAGACTTAGAGAGTAATAAGGTGGAGGACACAAAGATTAAGATTAAATAAAGTGTTTAATAAGCAAAATATAAAGCATATAAATATAGTGTTAAATAAGACAAATAGAAAGCACACGAATATAATGTTATATAATAGAAATATACAGCATATAAATATAGTGTTAGACAGTACGGTAAGACTTCATAAATCCTCTTGTATTTGGCTACTAGTCTTTAGTGAACGTTTTATTTAATAAACAAACTTATGCCAATAGCTGGATAGTTAAATGATTGACGGGTGGTTAAGAGAATCAGAGTATTAGAGCATTGGAAAAAATATTTATCTAAAGATTTTTGTTTACTTATTTTATTTGAATAGGCTCGAGCCGAAACGTAGACGAACAGTGGAGATGGTTTTATATAACTACGACATAAGAGATAGGTGAACTGGTGGTTTTATATAAATACGACGTGGGAAATAGATGAACTGGTGGTTTTATATAAATACGACGTGGAAAATATATGAACTGGTGGTTGCCTATATTCAAGAGCCCTACAGTAATCAATTGCGGTGCATTAACGGAATACCGGGCGGCTTGTTCTTTGACAAGGCTTAATGCCCCCAAGTAGTTCCGGGACACGACAACCAGCCGGGGTTATTTCGAACCCCGGTGATCCAAGAGATTACCGGGAAAGAAAACTGCTTTCATTCCCCAATGGTAGAATGGCGAGACGCTGACTTCAGCGAAGGAAAGGCATTGCCACAGACGTGAAGGACGAATACTTGAAGCGGATTTTTAAAAGAAATTATATAAAACCTGGAAACTATTTGTCTGTTTCTACGCCACAGGCTGAGATCCTTATCCCAATAAAACATAGCGAAATTAAACTGACGGTGAAAAAACAATAATTAGTTAATTTTACTCTGGGACTCCTAACCCTTCAGGTTGACAGGCGGTAGCGATAGTATCAAATTACGCAATGAATTATTTCTCATATTATACATAACATTAATGAACACTTTGAAACGATTATATATATATTTAAGATTGAAACTTGGATTGTAATTTTATAACAACTGAACATAGAATAATAAAGTGATTTAACATTTACTAACTCGGAATGTGAAAGAATATTTAATTCAGAACATGAAATTACTTTTAAATTAAATTGATCATTATTACACACTAGTTTACACAGATTTGGAAATATTACTATTGGCAATGTTTGTTTATGAAATAAGCAATACACAAAACAATATAAATGCATTCATTTAAATGATTATTACGATTAATTACAAATGTTATAAATTATTTCTAAAGACTAGAGCAGAGGGTTAAAAAGAAAAGAAAATTTACTGACAGGTTAAATAATAGCATTATAAATGATATAAAGACTTACATATGATTCACTTGATTAATAATATTAAGCACGGAAGAAAATTAAAGTTCGTGTAACAAAGTTCTCTTTTTCTTCATCCAGCTTGGCTTGTAACGTAGGCGCGCATTTTTGAAAGTTATTTGTAAGGCATAGTAAATTTTGAGATTGGAAGTTGGAAATTCTGAAGTATATGAAACATGATCAAACAGCGGCACGAGGATCCATATTGGCGGGCAAGGACCAGCTCCTGGCAATTAGCCCATGAACATGGCGATTCACTGGTAAACTTCTTAATAAGATATTTGAATTGTTATTAACTGCTGTGTTGTCTCGAGACTCTCTCTCAAACACCACCAAAGTTAGAATGTCAGTTTTTCTCTAAAGTAGCCACTGCTGACCTTTCCGACTTGTTTTTGTTTTAGGCTCCGCCTACTTTCTCTAGCCTCTAGCGATGCAGCTTGACCAACAATCAATTATCAGTTTTTAGCAATCTTTTAATTTTATACGCTATTCTTAAATCGATACATTAATTACATATAAAAATTCCTTACTAATTTTGAATACAACTTAATTGCTCCGAACATTTGTGCAATTAGATTTTAATTAAAAACACTGATCAAAGGAATGTGATTTTTGATCAGTATTTTTAAACGACTTTATACAATTTTAAAACTAAAATTTAAAACAAATACGCCCGCACTGAAACTTTAAATTAAATGATATAAATTCGCAAACCACGCACACACAAATATTATTTCATGGTTTGCGACATTTATATACGGCATCTTTACACATTGACTAATAAACTATAAAATATATAATTAATTTTTATTATAATTTGAAATAGACAAAACCTCACTGCGGGCGAACAGTGGTTTGAATTACCGTACATAAAAACACTTGAAACGAAGATCGGTTCTCCGATCTGTCTGTTTCAATATATATATATATATATATATATATATATATACCAGTAATCTTGAGGAAATACTTTTAAATATGACTAAACAAGGAAAATTTCATAGAGTCATATATAAATTAGACAATAATGGAGATGATTGAATCTAAAACAAGTAATTTTTCTCAATTATCTCCCCAAAATCAATGCTAGTGATTTGAAATAGATTTATCCCCCAGCAATAATTTAATTCAAATAAGAAGTGATTTATTTTTAGCCATTACTAGGGTGCCATGCTCAATAAACTAATTGCAAATACTATGATTCTTCAATTCATGAGAACATTCTAGCATTTCATTTTCTCTAATGAAAATCCTTTTTTGTTTGTGATAAACATAAAATTAATAAGTGCTAAAGTGAACATTTTTAGTTGATAAATAAAATGGCACGGACAACTTGAATTTTTAAAACTAATACAATTATTTATTCAATAATTAAAATTACCTCATAGGTATATGCACACAAACATACACAAAATTAAAGCTAAGTTGAACATAATAAGTAAATAGAAGTAATTTTAGCAACAAATACACACATATATAAAATGAATTTCTAACAAATTAATCAGATTGCATTGACTTAAGACCTTTTCTATATATTGATATTTTTTTAAATTTCACAATGAATATTCTTATCCTGGTATTATTATTTTTAGAGCCTTCATTCCTAATCAGAATGGAGTGACAATCATGGTATTTGTCTTTCCACTTGTTTCATTTCAGATGTTCTGTTTAAAAAAAATAGAGGCAGACATTCTCCATTAGAGTTATATTCAATCCAGTGTTATTGCATTGAAAGTGGAGCTCAGGAACTTTTCAAAAGTCTAAATGATCTATGATGAATTGGCACCCTTTATTGTATATTTTCTCTCTGTATTAACAAATAATCCATGGACTCCATAAAGCATAAAGGATGATTATTTTTTAAATTATAGTAGCATAATTTTTCAAACCATGATATATTTTTCAGCCATGTTCACTAAGTTAAAAATATTTCTTCTGCCTTTTCCAAGAATCTAAGCTAAACTGTCCAGTACAGATTAATAAAAAAATGTTATTTATTCTTTCCCTTATTAAATCTTTTATATATTTTTTAAATTAAAATATATTATAGATTAGTAATTAACAACTATAGAATAAATTGGAGACTTCTTATCTTTTTATTACTATATTGTAATCAAATTTGGAGATCCTTTTTTGGTATCAATAAATCTGATCAAATTGTTTGTTTGTTTTTATAAACAAAAATATATATAACTTCAAGATTTTGTGAACTTTATCTTGAAGATGTAATACAAAATTTCAATTTCTTTTGCATAATTTTAAGCAATCTTACATGGATTTTTCTATTAAAATTTTATTTTAATAAATGTTTTATTTACCTTTATTTGTTTACTGAATCCATGTATGGTGCTTTTATATACATCCCACCTAAGCACACACATACATGCACATTTAAAATAATATTTTTAATTTAAAAGAGCTTGAAATAATTTTAACAATTCAATACATGCTTGCTATATCAACCATGTATGCTAGATGGCCACTATAATATATATATATGATAACAGATGGCGTTCTACCAAAAACACCGTCAAGCGTAGTTTTCTGTTTACATAAATGTAAGAGCGAGTATTCACTATCTCTAACTTTAATTCCACTTTCAGATCATGATTTCAAGCTATTTGCTATTGTCAGTGAAAGACAGGAATAAAAAACTAGAGCTAAACATATACTCTGAGCATTTATGAAACAGTTTCTATTCAGCTTGCAAGCATGAATCTTTTAGACACGTTAATGTCTTCAAACTCAGCATAGCAAACCAGATAGCTACATGGGTCTGATCTCAGTTCAGCATCACCACATAGTAGAAGCCTCTGCAATATACATCATTGCAAGAAAGACCTCAAAGGTACATTTATGAAAAACAAAAAAACACAAGTTAAAAAACTTGCTAACGCTTGTATTTATGATAACAGATGGTGTTCTACGCTTGACGGTGTTTTTGGTAGAACACCATCTGTTATCATAAATACAAGCGTTAGCAAGTTTTTTAACTTGTGTTTTTTTGTTTTTCATAAATGTACCTTTGAGGTCTTTCTTGCAATGATGTATATTGCAGAGGCTTCTACTATGTGGTGATGCTGAACTGAGATCAGACCCATGTAGCTATCTGGCTTGCTATGCTGAGTTTGAAGACATTAACGTGTCTAAAAAATTCACGCTTGCAAGCTGAATAGAAACTGTTTCATAAATGCTCAGAGTTTGTGTTTAGATCTAGTTTCTTATTCCTGTCTTTCACTGACAATAACAAATAGCTTGAAATCATGATCTGAAAGTGGAATTAAAGTTAGAGATGACATTTATGTAAACAGAAAACTATGCTTGATGGTGTTTTTGTAGAACGCTCATCTGTTATCATAAATACAAGCATTAGCAAGTTTTTTAACTTGTGTTTTTTTTGTTTTTCATAAATGTACCTTTGAGGTCTTTCTTGCAATGATGTATATTGCAGAGGCTTCTACTATGTGGTGATGCTGAACTGAGATCAGACCCATGTAGCTATCTGGTTTGCTATGCTGAGTTTGAAGACATTAACGTGTCTAAAAGATTCACGCTTGCAAGCTGAATAGAAACTGTTTCATAAATGCTCAGAGTTTGTGTTTAGATCTAGTTTCTTATTCCTGTCTTTCACTGACAATAGAAAATAGCTTGAAATCATTATCTGAAAGTGGAATTAGAGTTAGAGATAGTGAATATTCGCTCTGACGTTTATGTAAACAGAAAACTACGCTTGACGGTGTTTTTGGTAGAACGCCATCTGTTATAATAAATACAAGTGTTAGCAAGTTTTTTAACGTGTTTTTTTTGTTTTTCATATATATATTAAATACTGCCTAACACTATACTAGTAATAATAAATAAAATAAAATAAAAATTCATATAACATTTCAATACTAGCCACAAAAAACTAAACTTTACTCAAATTCTTCCACAATCATGGTTTCATCTATTTACAAATAGAACTTTTTAAGTGAAATTCAACTAAACATATCACCAAATAGCCTTCCCATCATTCACTTTAAAATATAACTTGCTTTAACATTAAAGTATATCTTCATGAGATTGATAGTCTCAGATTCAAAATATTTTATTAACAAAGTTTTTTATATTATTATTTTTATTTACTTTTTTCATAAAAGATAACCTTTGCATTATCAAATAATATTTTATGACCTGTATTCAGTTCATGAATATATGATATTTATTTTTAACTCTACTGTTATGAACTTTACTCTGGCCTATTTAAATTTTATGGTAACTACAAGGAACCCTATAAACTACTCCACAAATATATTTACAATCAATTAAGTGTTTTAAACCATTTAGTAATGAATTTAAATTCAGGCCTTTCTTCCAAGTGCTTTTATACCACCTAATTAATAAATTGATATATAACAATAGTTTTTTTATTGGATGGTATAAAAGTGACTTGTAAGAAAAGCCTGAATTTAAATTCATTACTAAATGCTTCAAAAAAGTTAATTGATTGCAAATCTATTCCTGGAGTAGTTTATAAGATTCCTTGTAGTTGTAATAAAATTTATATGCATCAGAATAAATTAAGACTTAATGAAAACATTAAAGTCGTAAGAGTAGAGTTAAAAACAAATATAATAACTTACCTTTGTATATTCATGAATTGAGTACAAGTCATAAAATACTTGATAATGCAGAAATTATCTTTAAGAAAAAAATGCTTTGAAAAAAAGAGTAAAAAGAAACTTTGATTATAAAATATTTTGAATCTTAGACCCATCTCATGAAGACCTCTTTTCATGTTATAGGAAGTTGGGGGTTTGAAGTGAATAATAAGAAAGCTATTTGGTTTGTTATATATAGGTGGTATGTTTAATTGAATTTTACTGGAAAATATCTGTTTATTAATAGATGAAATCATGGTTGTGGAAGAATTTGAGTAAAGTTTATTTTTTTGGCTAATATTGTAATGTTATATAAATTTTTATTATATATATATCAATCATATTGTTAAAAATAATTAACACATATAATGTTTCACTCTACCAAAATTTACAAGAAATTAGCTTGCACCGAACTTTAATTATTTATGCAAATTAACTCTCTATATATGCAGAACTCACACATACAAAAAGCAGCAATAGAGTAAATGTATGGGCAAAGACTTAGAAAATCAGAAGTAGATTTTCTTCTTATCAAGTAATATATATGCGGAAGTAATGGATATGCACTATTGAAGATGTTTATCTTAGAAACTGTTTTCTTAAGGATTAATATTTACTTTGCTTATCTATATATATATGAGTATAATAAATTCACAATTATTATTATTGTTATTGTTTATTTATTTAACTGCAATCTGAATGGTATTTATATACCCCGGCTGTACACAGAACATATAAGCACATTTTTTTTTTTTTTACAAAGTAAATAGCAAACAGACCTTATCGTTTTCTTTTTTTTTTTGGTAGTGGATTTCTGGAAATGATACGGACAATTATTTTCTTGTGATTTCTAGTATGTGTAGTAAATTGATACGCAAATAATGTAGATAAGTGGCATAAAATGAGATTCCTTTAGAAATTATTAAATATCGTCTTAAATAGCTTAATGAAATATTAGTAAAAAGAAACAATTAATTTAGACTTGGCAAACAACTAAAGTACTGTCAATTGTTAGGACATTGTTTAGAGATTTATAAACTAAATTTTTTAAAATTCAAAAATAAAAATTAATTGTTAAAAGAAATTTTCACTTATAAATCTCTGCTAATTGATTGAGATCATGTTTAGTTGTCATGCATTAAATTATTATTGACATATATATATATATATATGAAGCATAATGATTCTTAGATAACAGTTGTTCAAGTGTTGTCAGTGAAGAAAAATAGTTTGAAGGCCGATGGCCGAGCACCTGCCCAAAGATATTATTTATTCACACTACATTTTGTTTACTGATGATACTAAAATAAAGTGACCATTTCCAAGAAAAATAAAACAAATTTATAACCTTCTGTTTGCGTCGGTGTATCAAATCATAAGGTAAACATGCCATAAGGATTTTCAAATGAAATTTTAAAATAACTTTTGATGCGTATTTTTCTGTTCCAACATCGTTTGAAGAAAATTTGCAGATGCCTTTTGAACATTTTTATATATTTAAAATAAAGAAATAATCTTTAAATAAAATTTATTTAAACCTTTAAAATATGTAAACTCTTAAATGCTTTTATCTCGCATATAGGCAAACTTTAACGTATTTACAATAAAGCTCTTTCAATACCCTCCCCTTATTCTCATTCATAATAGACTATGGTTTTTAAAATAAAATTTAATTAAATTCCAATCTAAATATGTGTTTTTCCATTGCGACCACAGTGTGGATAAAATGTGTCTAAAAATAAAATTTAGAATTGTAATAAATTCAAAACAAAATTTATGTAATACGTTAGCAATCTCAAATCAGTAAACAAAAATATTGACACATTCATTAAAATTAAATAAAATTATCAATAAGACAAAAAAATAATTTCTCTAAATGGACTTAAAATGTAGATTATAAGCCATTTAATTCAGGCTATTTTTAAGGTAAAGAATTTATAAATAATATTTCTTAGTTTTAAGCTAAACAATTTTTATGTATATATTTATGAATACAGACGGCAAAACTTGTTAAAGGAATTTATCATTCAATTTCAGTACTTTATGCTTTCTGCCATCTAAAATATATTTACAATTTATTGTTTTCAATAATGAATTAAAGTGAGCATTAAATATTTACGTAATTGATTGGCTGAATCTATTATTTAACAAAAGATTTGAATTAAAAAAATGAATCCATCTTTAAAATAAAGGAAAGGTGCTCTCATTTTTTAGATGCCATAAAATAAAGAAATTTTAAATAAAATCGCATTAGTTATAATTTTCTGTTTCATTTTTAATGTCCTGAAATATCATTAAAACAACTCAAATTACTTCTTGTTTTCTGTTCAAGGTGCTATTTGATTTATATAAAATGTTTATAATTTTTCAATTGTTTTTTGCTTATAAATGCTTTTCATTCAAAATTATTATTTATTTTAGAAATTGACTCAACAAACTATTATGCATGCTGGGAATATAATTTTTTTTAAAAAAAAAAAACATGTATTTTAATGTAAGATTATCTAATCAAAATCAAATAAAAAGAAAGGGTTGACAGGATCAGTTTAAAAAATAATTTAATGACTAATCAGTTTTAGAATGATAGATTTATGTTGGATATCTTTGTGATATTTGATTGAAAAAATAGAACTTTACAGATTAGTGTCTTCAGATTAAATTATATACTGTTAATTTAATTTAATAAATGTTATTGTCTGTGAAGTGAATATATAACATTCTATATAGTGAAGTATTTCTTAAGTGACTAAAGCATTAAATCATCAAGATATAGAGCCAGGTTATTGTCATATTCAGAAGAAAATTTATCAAAATGCAACACCCATAATTGAATTATTATAATTATACCAAGAAGATTAACATTGAGAAGGGGATATAACAGGGTGACTCCATATCTCCAAAACAATTTACAGCAATTTTAGAAGATATCGTACTTTTTGAACTAAAATGGGAAGCCAAGGGATTAAAAGTAAATGGAGATTATTTAAATCATTTAGATTTTGCAGACAATGTAACTGTTTTTGCAAATAATGACTCAGAACTCAGGAAAGGTTCCAAGAGCTATCAGATAAAAGGAAACAAATGTAAGATTAAAGATAAATGCTGAAAAGACTAAAGAAATACTCAGTGATTTTTCTCAAAAAAATAAAGATTATTATGATATTAGAAGAAGTTAACAATTACAAGTATCTTGGCCAAATTATTAATACAGATAGAAACCTAATGGATGGAATTAATATTAGAATTAAAGTTATTTGAAGTGTTTTTGGTAAAATAACAATATTAAAAGAAATATGCCTATGAGTTTGAAAAGGAAAGTTTTTAATAAATGTTTTATTAGTTTTTACTTATGGATCTGAAATGTGGATACACAATAGAAGAGGAATACAGAGATTTCACATCACTATCAGAGTATGGAGAGATGGCTGGTAGAAGTAACAAGAAAGGATTGAAAATAAAATAAATAGGTGAGAGAACAAAAAAGTATTATTGACATCATTGAAAAAATTAACAGACTGAAATGAAGCTGAGATTAACATATTTCTAAAAAAGATGATAATAGATGGGCAGTTCAAACCTTAAACTGGATCCCAAGAGATTGTAAAAGATGTAGAAATAGAACCCATGAGAGATATACAGATGAAGTAGAGAAGTTTGTTGGATTGATGTGAAGAAGAGGGACTAGAAATCTGAGAACTGGATTAAACTTGGAAAAAAACATCATGGTTAAAAATTATGATGATCGATAATTTTATTATTTAATCACTTTCAAAAATTTTTAACACCAACATTGTAATGAAATATTCATGTTCATTCACTCAAAGTTAGTGCCCAAACATAATTAGTGATTTTAACAATTTTTTAAAGATCTCTTATATATTTATTATTTGATCAAAAATAAACCTCAGTTTTTGTAATAAAATATTATAGTAGAATGGAAAAAAATCAATAATCATTTATGAAAATAAAATATTAAATATAATTTTAAAAAATATGAATATAAACAAAACATCTATCCAATTAATAAACAAAAGTTATTTAAACATGAACGGAAAATTATATAATGATGTGTATATGTGTGCAGATTTATATAGTATTCTACATATAGAGCTGCATATGTACAAAATTTCAATTAAAATAGATAATTTATAAATAGATCTGAATATATATGTGTGTGTATTATAACAAAACAATTTTTATGCAAATCTATATTTATAATAATAATAATAATAATAATAATAATAATAATAATAATAATAATAATAATAATAATAATAATAATAATATAAACAATAAACAGAAAAAAAATCATTACTTTTAGCTTATCAATACGGTTATAAGAGCATAAATAATGTTGTTGTTTTTTTTTAAAAGGAAGGAAAATAAATTATATTTTAAAAAAGTTCACCATAATGGACTATTGCTAATCTTGCCAAAAAAGTTTTTTTTTTTTTGTATTAAATAATATATTTTTTATTTTGTCATCTTTTGTGATTTTATTTATTTACTATAAAATAATCAAATCATTTATCACTTAAAGATCATGTGATTTTCCAGCATCTGCAATAATAGTTTGAACTGTAATCCATAGATCTTTAGCTCTTGAGTACCATTTTTCTATTATTAAATTAATCTATATAGGGGCTTAACTTTCCATTATAAATGTTGATAATATTTATTTTAATTTTTGAATGCTATTAAAATCTTTCAATAATATACATCTGTGCAAGATTCACTGTAAACTTTAATGGTAAGATATTGGATTTGAAATATATTAATTTATTTTTTGTTTTAATTGAGATGTGAATATCTATTTATTAAATTTATTGGAAAGATGTTTGAAAAATGCTATTTGAAGGAATCCTATAAAAAAACTTGAATTAATTATCTCTGTTTTTATCTTGCATTTCTAATTATATATAATTGTGGGGTTTTTTAAAAAAAATGTTCATACTATTCAATAAGTTAATGATTATTTAAATATTATATTAAGTTTCATACACATACTAACACTGATTTATTTAGATTATAACAAGACATTTTTTTTAACTGCAAGATAATAATATTAACAAATGATTGTCAAAAATAACCCTACACTATATTCAAGATATCAATGATTAATAAAATAAGTAAATCAGATTTTTAAATATCTATGTGACATATGGACAAATCTGACTCATTTTCTCTCAATAGCTTATATTAAAACAACATTTTCACTATGAAAGTTTTTCAATAAAAAAAAGGACTTATAATTGGAATTTTCCTTTTTAATGTAGTACCTAAATTATTCCAACAAAGCAATATTCAAAATATTATTTAAAAATTGGTATAAATAAAAAATAATTTTTTTCATTAGGCAAATCTGTTTAAATCTATATTATAATTATTTATTTTTTATATTTAATTTTAATAATAGGTTTATATATAATGCAATAATATTAACAATGTTTTGACATGTAATATATTATAACCAATACTTCAATTATAATCAATACTTCAAGAATTCAGAAAAAAATTAGTAATGAAGTAATATTAAAATAATTATTTATACCTAATTGATTTGGTTCATCAATTTCTTTTCCCTTTTTTATCATGCTTTTGTTAATATAAGTTTACTTAAGAAGTAAATCTTTTTTTAAGTGATAAATTTTTACATTTTTGATACTTTACAAGTTTTGTTATGAGGACCCTGGACAGTAATTACAAAATATAATACAATCTTCTTCTCTCAAATACAGCCAAGCAAGTGTAATTAATTTCTTTTATTCACCTATTTTGTTTAGAATGATATTGCAAAACATAAAAAAGCTCAGCAATTTCAATATTTTTCTAAAAATAGTAATTCAATTGGATGGACAGTTGAAGAGTTGGAGGGTGTAGTGGATTGAAGCCTGTCCATTAATGTATGAAGATTGGCTATCTTAATATATATCTGAGCACTTATGTTGCATATATGTGTGAAGATGGTAATCTGGACCAACTGATGATTGCTGGTTTAGCATGAAATACATATATTGGTGATTATTTATCTTTTTGGCAAATGTGTGTTCAAGTGTATCAGTGTTATGAGATAGAGTGAAAAGAGTGGTGTGTCATGTTAAAGTCTGTGCTCATATACCCTATATATTATATATATATATTGATACAGGTATATAATAAGCCTGTATTTCAGTTATTACATAGTAGAGATGTCTGCCCATGCCTTGTATATGTATTAAGTGGATTATGTCCTGTGCATGAGGGGTCAGATTAACTTTAGGTCAACATGGGTGTGACAAGAATCTCAGCCTCAGAGTAGTCTTTGAGCATTCCATCATCAGATTTTCAATTGGATGGACAGTTGAAGAGTTGGAGTGTGGAATGGATTAAAATCTGTCCATTAATATATGAAGATAGGCTATCTTAATATATATATATATATATATATATTTATTTTCTTATATATATATATATTATATTATATATATATATATATATATATATATTGTGCCCTTTTGTATGGGTCACCATTTAAGTTTTGTGCTAATCTAGTAGAAAATTTTAAATTTAAGAAGTATTTTAAATGTGTGATGTTGACTTTGCTTGTGGTAATGTTACCATAAGTTTAATTAGAGCAATCTATGAGTATTTGATATGTGAATTGTATTGATATTGAGAAAATATTTAAAATGATGATGATTATGATATAATACTGCATTAATATGTTTAATAACAAATGTTTAAAGCTAAAGTATTTAAAAGATTTAGTTAAAATTAGACAAAGATATTTATTTAATTTAAAATATATGTTAAAAGTGAATAGAAATATTTTAAATTATAAGTACTTAAATTGAGATTAATATTTGATTTTAATCATATCAAATAATTATTTTAAAATCTGATATAATATCTTATTTATTTTTAAAAATAAATATTTATTTTTAAAAAGCAATTGTTAAGTTTATTTTTAGACAAGCGTTTCTTGTGTTATAAAGAACAGATGTTACACACACATGCGTGGAAGTTGTCTAATAAAGTTGCATAATTATTTTAAAAAATCATGTTGTAAAATTTATAAATAATACGTGAGTTATCACGAGATAAAAATAAAGATATTAATGTAAAATATTAGATCTGATTTTTAAAAAATATTACTTTAAAAATATAACGTATTTAAAAGATTTAGTTTATTTTAAATGATCTTATAAAAGTTAAGATTTAAATCAAGTGAGAAAGAATATTTTAAAAATTGTTTGATAGATTTGAATAAACGATAAAGATTATTTTTAAAAAATGTAATAATATTAAATATTAAATAAGTCATTATTTATTTTTAATATTGTGTTGGTAAATATGTAAATAAGCAAAGTTTGATTGTTTAAACGTACCAATCAGATAAGGAGTTTCTAGCAGTATAAAAGCTGGATTCAATTGTTGAGGGGGGCTCTCTATAATTAAATTTCTAAGTTAATCGTGCTATTGAGAAAATAGCCAAGTAAATTTATAAACGCTCTTAAAAATCAGTTTTAAAATCATAAGAGTGTTATTGTATATAATTTTATAATTTTTAAATGATAAGTATGCAGTAGAAACTTAATAATTCCCTATTAGTCTTCTCAATATCGAAACTCAATTTACATACAAATAATCATGGAAACATCACATATCGGAGAAATATGTCAGAAACTTTATGCTAGAGAAATAATAGACGCTGGATTAGTACATAAAACTACGAGATGGAGAAAAGTAGTATTTTGGACTATAAATAGTTTTAAAAGTTTGAATTACTATTGTCTATTATAAATAGATATTTAAAAGAAATATGAATACTTCTATAGAAAGAAAGTATTTTTGTAGATTTTAAAAGATTAAAATGTATATCTTAAGTAAAGATATAAGAAGTAGTAATTTTAATAAATACTTGCCTTGTTAAGTCTTTGTGCTTAAAAGACTAAATATTGACGATTTGAAAAGGCAAATAGATTATAAATATGATTATTTAAAATCGTAATATAATAGAAGTACTATATTGAAGTAATCTAAAACGCTGGACGTTATAGATGGAGAAATTAATTCTTACCTGAATATGTTAATTATAAATGCGCAAGTAATACATGGATGTCCAAATCAAGTCAAACTAAACCAAGCAAGCCAAGTTGATTAAAGTAATTTAATGAAAATAATATATAAACTATAAATTAGTTTAAAAATAATAACTTTAAAAATAATATTTTATGAAGAACTGGATCCAGAAAGAACTTATAAACTATTTTTTTTTTTAATTTTATTTGTTTTCTTATTGGAACTTATTTTTTTTTAAAAAAAGAACGTTATCATTTTATTATAAACTTTCAAGAAACACGTGATTCAACGGAACAGGAAATAGTGTTCTATTGACTTTGTACATAGGATTTATTAGAACTTTTATGGTAGAACAAAAGTCGTCGCTGGAATACGTAATATAATTTTTATTTTATTTATTTAACATAAAATTTAAAATATTATTAAACTATTAAAAAGTAGGTTAGGTACATTTATTAAATAGTAACTTAAAAATAATATAATAATTAATTACATAAACTTATTTTTATAATTAATATAACACGGAATATTCTAATGAATGTTTATGAGTGAAAATGTGAATGATTTTTATTTTATGAAGCTGCAAATTCCGAAGAATGCTGGATAGCAGATTGGACATTATTATTATAATGGTAAAAATATTGTATGATGATTTTTAATGAATTTAATAAGTTTTTCTTTAGATCAACTGAATATTATGTTGTTGTAGAATGAATGGATAGATATTTTATGAAAACACATACATTATATTGGCAACGAACTTTATTAAAATATGCATAAGTTTTAATCTATAATGTCAACATGATACAACATTACGTAAGAAGCTTAGAAATAATTATATGATTCTTTCGTAAATAATTTTGATATTTTATTTATGCTTAGTATTAAAATGATGTTTATTATTTATCTTAATAATTATTTTATTTTTTGCAATTTAGAAAAGGATTTTAAAAGTCTATATTTTTTATATTTTGTTTTATTTAATAATTTAAGTTACGTTTAGGTAGAAGCTTATATTTAGATTGAAAAGTTTAATAAGTATAAACGATGTAGTATAGGTAATTTGGATAACGAATATTTTGTTTGAAGTTGATGTTTGTTTTCCGGAAATGTTAGATAAGTTTAGAATATGTTTTATAGATAGAAATTTATTAGAAAGGATTAAAATAACACATAAAGTAAAGTAATGATTTTTTTTTTTTTTTACTCAGAAAAGAATCATACAATTTATCTAATGTAATGCTTTATGAATTTAAAATTGATAAATGATTTAAATAATAGTATTTGAACAGTACAGATATGTAATGCATATTTGATAAAACATATAACAGGAATTACATTAAGTAAAGTATAATTACAGTCAATTATTTGTTTTACATTACAAAGATACATTAACTTTATAAAACTATTAAGCAATGCTAATAATAAAGTAAATATATGATGATACATTATAAATGGTAATACTTAATTAATGTAGCTATTTAATTAGTAGAGCTTTATTGTTTACACATGCTACATAAATAGTCTTGACATATATTGTATTTGTAGTAATTAAAGTACATTACTATTTATTTTAAAAAAATCTAAGTTTTTGGAAAAACATACTGTAATATTATTAGTATAATAGTTAAAGAATGTATAATTGCTTATGAAGTACATGATTTAAGAACAGTGTAAACAGATTGTATTATTATTTTCTTACTTAGTTCAGTTTATATTTGTTTTCTTAAATTCTAAAATTGTAAATAGTGTAAATAAATTTTATTTGAAGTTATTGTAAATAAATTTGTTAATTTGTTTTAAAAGTGTGTCGAGTTTCATTATTTTTCACCACAGTATTTTGACATCAGATGATTTGAAATAAACATAATATTTGCACAAAATGAATTTGTTATTATTACTTAGAATTGAATACCATATTTGCTTAACATTATTTTATAAGAATTGATTGACATGAACATAAATATTACCATGGTCATAGAGTAATTATAATGCACATTATAAGAATACAGTATTGTTTATTGCCACATATTATTAATTATAAGATTTTGATTTATTCTAAAATGAAGATACCATATGAAATAAAAGATATACATAGGATTGTTTATTCATTTAATGATTAATTATATCATAGAAATAGATGAGATTAAATTACACTTTAAGATTAGTATTATTTATTATTATTATTTAAATAAGTTAGGTGTATTTAAGTTTGATATAAAATCCCATATCATACTTATTTACATAATTTATTATTATTTTAAAAAACAACTTATAGGAACCTGAGATTGTTTAATTATATTTTAAGTTAAAAGTTAGGAATTATTTTAGTATTATTAAAGATAATTTATTTCATTTAAAAGTCATAAGAATGCTATAGATGTAGTAGTAAAATGATAAGGTAGTGGTAGTATTCTTATGCCATTGAGACAGTATCTTAGGAGATATTGACTCAGTGTAAATCTGCTTATTACTTTGTAACTTTACTTCGCAGTCTCATAATTTTATAAATACTTATTTAATTAGTATAATTTAGAACTATATTGATTTTGATGATTGATGATAAATTTAATTAAGATATGGTAATATAAAAGTATATAAAAGATAGATATGCAAATTTTAATTAAGCATAATAATGTAACTGAGCTAGTTGTATTTTAAACTATTTTACATATCAAGAAGTAAGGGTACAATATATATATATATATATATATATATATATATATATATATATATGAGCACTTGTTGCATGTATGTGTGGAGATGATAATCGGGACCAATAGATAATTGCTGGTTTAGCATGAAATACATATATTGGTGATTATTTTTTCAACATATACGTGTTCAAGTGTATCAGTGTTATGAGATAGAGTGGAGAGTGGTGGGTCATGTGAAAGTCTGTGCTCATATACCCTATATATTACATATATTGATACAGGTATATAATAGGTCTGTGTTTCAGTTAATAACATTATTATTAGTCCAATAACGTAGTATATTGTTCTATTTATTGATATTCATTATTTATATGCAATTTATTATTATAGTTGTATTTCATTTTAAATATAATTCCCAATTTCAATATTTTGTCCATTTTATGACCACTAATGTGAATATAGTTAAGATTATTCTTACATTATTATTTTTTTAATTATATGTAGAAAGTTCTTATTCTTTAATTAAGTTGATTTTTTTTTAATGATGATTCCTATACTAATCAATATTGTTAACTTTGCTAATAGTTCAATTAAATATTGTAAGAGAATAAAAAAATGGATTTACATCTTTTATTTCAATACATTTGATTTTTTAAAATATAGAAATGAATATAAAATATGAAGGTGGGTATATAATAATTCTCTTACAAGTTTAGAAAACTTTATCAAATTACAGTTAATTTTTCATGACATTGATATTTATAAATCTAAATTATCTTAGTACTTCATTCTTCAGTTAAGAGTAACCAAATATTTATTTGTTAGCCAAAAATACATAGATACTTAGTAATTTTTCAACCATTGAGATAAAATTTTAAGCTCCATTTTAGATTGTAAACATTGCGTCACATGGATAAAAATAAAATATTTAAATTGGCTTGCTACTCAGAAAAGTCATGTAATACTGCTGTAAGACTTTGAGTCCAAAAAATACCAATATTGTTTTGTACTTCAGTTTAATAAAATTTACAACAAAAACTTTAATTTGTTTTTGAACTATTAATAAAAATAAAAGCAATCTTTTTGTAATTAACATAGTAATATAAGTAAAAATTAGTTTTAAAAATTAAAATAACTGTAATGCAGAAAATAGAATTTCTTCATCCACATTTAACATTGAGAAAAGAAACATATTCAAACCTAAGACATAGTAGCAGTAATATTTTATTAAAAATGTTTGATCAATACAACTTCACTAGTTGATGGAAAGAACGATGATGCATCTTATAAAAAAAATAGATAAAGAAGAAAAAGTCAGTATGATTTTTAATCAAACAGCACATTCAAATTTAAAACTAACATTAATAACATAATATAAAAGCAATAAAAGAAATAAAAAACATCTAAAAACTCTTAAGCAAGTCAAATAATGTAAAAAATGGAATAGTAAAATTAATAAATGAAATGATTGTTTAATTAATTGGCAATTTTGAAAGACCGATGTCTCATAATAATGAAATGTAAATATTTTTTTGCAAGAAAAATTTAAATCACTAAACATCACATGATCACTATCTCATACTAGCACACAATTGTTATTAAACAAGGCAAAACTCTCTCCATACAGTAGTGCCACCCTGTTCCAATCAGAGTAATCAATGGATGCCAGAAGGCTTGTGCATAAAATCCCTATCTAATGACTACTCATCCAATATCCCCAGACTAGTTTCTGGCTTGTGGCCACCATCAGTGAGAAACCTTGGTGCTGAGAGCACTGCACCTAGATCTTAGGAATCTGGAGATATTGGATGAGTAGGCATTAGATAGGGATTTTATGCACAAGTCTTCTGGCATCCATTGATTACTCTGATTGGCACAGGGTGGCACTACTGTATGGACAGAGTTTTGCCTTGTTTAAAAAAAAATTTGTTAAAAAGAAAAATAACATTTACTTGTGACTTTAGTTTGTTTATTTTTTTCTATCTCCAGGTGTACAAATATAATATATATTTTTAAGAAATTCTTCTAAATGTGTGTAAGCAACAATTTTATTCATTAACAATAAAAATAGTTTCAACTACAAATAATTACTTTTAAATTTAAGCACATCGTGGATTGCATAATTATCAGTGTATATAACTAATGGTTTTGTCTAATATTGAAACTTTGAAAGAGTCGTTCACATCAACATTTTCTAAATAAAAACTTTAATAAAAACCCTAACTCTTACTTTATTGGCAGATTAATTCAATATATTGATGAATAAACTTTTTTTCTAACCCATATCTTGCTAAATATTGTAAAAAAAATTTTTGGTTTAAATAATGTAAGAAAATAAATCCAATAGCAGTTCAAATTAGTTATATTACAAAGCTTCAACAAAAAAAGTTTAATAGAAAGCTTGTACATAATGAGAATTAGATATATAAACTGCCTAAAAAATCAAAAGAGAAATTAGTTTATGGATTTAATCATACCATTAAATATTTTATAAAGTTACTTTGTAATATGTGAGAAATACTAAAATGATTAATTGCAATGTAGAGAAAATATATTATTTTCATATGTACAAGAAGTTTGAATTGTATAGCTAATAAAAATGTAATGCATTTGCACCTTTTTTCGATTGACTTTTGCTAAATGGATTTTTAAAAAAAAACTTGTAATTTCTAAAGTAAAGTTGATGGCAAGTCTAAAAATAATATTAAAAGGTTGGAGTTGATAATATTTTAAAAATTATCAATAAAATTTTAAAAGTTGGCAACAATTTTTTCTTTTTTTTATCACTAACTAATGTAATGAAATCATGATATAATTTCTGAAAATTTGTTTCCACAACATGTTGTGAAGGGAATAAAGAAAAATTTTCCAAAAATGTTGTAAAGAGACAAAAATCAAATCTTTTAACTAGCTGGACAGACATTGATTGTTTGAAAAACAAGTTGTTGTACAACATCAAGTAAAATAGAAATAGGTCATAAACAAGAAACTAGTATTTAGCAGAATACATTATAGTTCAATACAGTCAGAAAGTCTACACAAGTTTTATTTGATGATTCAACTTAAAAAGCAGTGTTGCAGTGATCCAATATAGAAGAGAGAAACCACTGATTAAAACAGTTTTTCACAGTAATTTAAATTGCTATATCCTTCTAACTTTTACAGTATTTTTCAATATTCCAGTTATAACAGTAAGTATGTATAACAACTTTTTTATTTATCAAGTGACATGCTTATTTGTAACAGTTTATTAGTGAATCACCCCCCCCCCTAAACATGCTGTGAAATTATAATATCTTGAGGAATATTTTTCAAAACACAAGATAAAGTATTTTGAAAAGATAAATGAATTTATCTTATCTTTTGTAGAAACCTCTTAAGCATTTAGAAGTGAGAGTGTGAAGGTCTTAGTTAATCATTTTAAATTCCTGTCATTGTATATTAATAAATGAGATTTGCAAAATTTTTACAATTTATTGCATGTTAGCATTAGATATAATATTATATATATATTGTAACAGGCACATACGCCATTACATTATTTATTTTAAAAATTGAGACATTGAAAAGTTCGCATTTAAAAACTTCTTTTTTTTAAGACATAAAAATTGAAAATTAATTCTATTTCAAACTCTAATATATAAAATCGCACAGATAAAAAATTATTAAATGAAAACTTTATTAAGAAGAAAAAAAAGTATTTTAAAACTAAATTTTCAGTAAAGATTTAAAGATAAAAATATATCTAAGTTTGTACAAAAAAAATTAATTAATGTTATTGAAAAATGGAAATGATTATTTTAATTAGTCCAAGTGAACTAGCCCTTGGGCATTTCAAAAATATATAAGCAAAGGTCAGATAGGAGAGGAAAATAAATAGGAACAG
The DNA here is from genome assembly GCA_028023455.1 of Epiperipatus broadwayi. Taxonomy (NCBI): domain Eukaryota; kingdom Metazoa; phylum Onychophora; class Udeonychophora; order Euonychophora; family Peripatidae; genus Epiperipatus; species Epiperipatus broadwayi. Next base: position 29,911 of record JAQFVV010000596.1, on the reverse strand, counting down.
AATGGCCAATGAAAAAAATCCATCGGGGAAATGGACCTCAATGCAAAGACCATCATCATTATCATGATGTAATGTTGAATTAATCCACAAAATTAATATAAAAAGAAAAAGTTTGAAAATAAATTTTAGTGAGTGAAGCAAGAGCTGGAGGAGAGGTGTGACAGCAGTGGTGATATGTGTTAGTGCGGAGTTGAAGGAGAAGGGATTGAAAAGATGCACTCTTCAATCCCTTTAGTTCTGCTAAAAAGAAAGAGAAATGACCAATTGTTTTCTACATTGAGGATCAGCTAAAGTAAAAGACCTCCAGATGAATCAATAAAACGGCCAACAGCATATCGGTCTCCCCAGGACATCAGGACAATTAACACTGGAACCCAAATCGCAACAGTTTAAAGATGAACTTTTCTAAATGTAAGAAATATATAACTAATGAACATTTTTTAAACAATAAGAACTTTAATTCTAAAACTTGTTCCGTATTTAAAATAATTGCAATAGAAATTCCTATCTGACAAAATGTAATCAGTTATTAATTATTTGATTGAACATATTATTTGTTTATAAATCATTTCCATTAATTTGTTTTTTCTGTTCTTTTAAGTTTTATTATGATTTTTTTCTTCTTTCAAATAGCTTATATAAATGTTAAACTTAAGTCAGGTGTGAATGGCTATATAGATTTGTAAACTTATATATGTTAGTTTAAGGGAGGGTAATCTTAGGTTATTTGTTTCATAATTAAATTGGGTCAATGGATTGGATATATTGGTGTAATTAGTAGATGTAGTATATGAGGTACTCTATGTGCAGGATCTTTTATATGCCACACACACCCTTTTTGCCTATGGAAGGGATAGTAAGATGGAAAATGCAGTCCCTTCCTATGGAGTTTTTTTTATTATTGTTCTTCTTGCCGACAGATGTAGCATTCCTGTTTGGTTGACAGTCAATGTCATCTATTAAACATGCTGTTCAGATGTACATTCCTGACAGTATGGTATTGGTGCAGTCATATTCATGCTACATTGAATACATCGATATATCAGATAGATTGGCGTTGGTTTGACTGCAAACTTTTGGCCTAAGGTTAAATAAGGGATAGAATATTTTCTTTTCAAATGCAATCTACGTAGTCTATTCATACTTGACACTCTAAATAAAAATACTAAACTCATCTGTGTGAACTTATAATAGCTTATAAAAGTTAAAATGTAAAGTCAAATTCTAAAATCCAAGTTCAAATCCAAAATAAAAGTTATTCTAAAATAATTTTAAATCTTATATATGTGTAAATAAATGTTTGTGTGCTAATTACTGGCAGTGGCTTGTTTTATTCTTTTTTTAAAAATATTAATATATTTTGATAATATATATCATTATTATAAATCTCTGCATCTCACTGAGCTAGTGAATGGGGCTAACGGTCTAAAAAATATAAATTAAAGTGGAATCTTAACTTACGTATCTGCCTACTATATAAATTTTCTTGGTTCAAATGCCTAGTGGTGCCCTGTAGTGCAGATATGTTAAGACTCATAACTTTTGGACCATTATAATATTTATATATATATATATAACAAGCTATTTATTTATCAAATACCATGTTTATTTGTAACAGTCATTAGGGAATCAACCCTACACATGTGCTGTCTAAAATTATAACCTTTTTGAGGATAATATTAAATATGTATAACAACTTATTTATTTAACAATCACTGTGAATATTCTTCAAAATGATATAATTTTTATAAGGCATATGTAAGATGATGATTCCCTAATGACTAACAGTAAGTATAATACCTTAACTAAGGAGAAAACTATCTTGGATGTGTCACTAGATAACCAAACACCACACCAGCTAAAACATCTGGAAAATGCAATTGGATTAAAAACTAATACCAATATTTGCCCAAGTCAGCCATTTCTTACTTTAATAATGCTATGAATATGAGGCAAATGGCCTTGAAAATGCTTAGTGTTTAATATTTTTTGTACTTTCTATAGTTTTTCTTTCAAGCGCTTTACATGCTTTTAATTTTATATACTAAAAAGTTAAAAGTTAGTTTGTGCATTTAATCATATTAAATATTTTATAAAGTTACTATATAATATCTAAAAAACAATAAAAAAATAAATTGCAATGTAAGGTAAGAAAGAGAAATTGTTTGATGCATGTAAAAAGATTGTATTGTGTAGCTTATAAAAATCTAAAGCATTTTGTAACTTTTCTCATTTTCTTTTTTCTAAATGGATATAAAAAACTTATCAATTTCTCAAGTTGATAGTGAATGTAAAAATGATATTAAAATTTTGTAGTTGATAATATCAAAATCAGTAATAGTTTTTTTTTTTTTTGCCATTGCTATGTAATGTAAAGAAAGAGAAAAAAACCTATTTTTTCTTTCATTATGTATCAAATCATGATGTAATATCTGTGAAATTGTTTCAACAACACATTGTGAAAAAAATAAAGAAAATGTTTTCCAAGAAATATGTTGTTGTAAAGAAACAGAGATCAAATCTTGTAACTAGCTGGTGACAAATCTGCTGTTTTGAAAACAATATAATGAACAACATCAAGATGGAAACAAACAACTAAGGCTAGTTTTTATTAGAAAATATTATAATTCAGTCAGATAATCTAGTTTCATTTGAAGATTCAACTCAAAAAGTAGTGTTGGAGTTATCTAATGCATAGAAGAGAAAAGGCTAGTTAAAATAGTTTCCACCATAATTTTAATAATTGTATCCTGCTGTTTTACAGTAAATTTCAATACCCCAGTTATAATAGCAAGTATAACTTTATTAAGAATATTATGCAGTATGCATGGTTATATAACAAAAACCACACCAACCAAAACACTCAGAAAATGCAATTGGATCCAGAAACTAAGATACAAGCTTGCCAAAAATCAGTCATTTCCTGCTTTGATGATACTGTGAAGAAGTGGACAATTCCATAATAATGACCTTAGACCTATTGCTATTATACCTTATCTAATATCACCAATGTTGCTTTATTTCTTATCTAACATTAACAGTGCATCGGGAGGATAAATACCATTTTTGGAAGAACTAGTGAAGAAAGCCATAAATATATTAAAAGAACAATATCTGCAAAGAATCATGGTTTGGAACAGTTTCATTATTTTATATGGTAAGATCTTATCATTAAAGATACTAGTAGGCATTAAATTAAAAATGCATTTATTTATTATTATATTTAACATTTTGTATATGTATTAATAGTTGTGAGTATATATATATTGTACCGGTAAAAATCACCATGCTTAATCACACACAGTAATCCGAATTCAAACCCAGTCCACGTCTAGGAATAAATTCCAAAATGCAAACTAAATTCAAACCCAAAACCCTGGCATGACCCACCGATGACAATATTACAACGGTACGGGGTTTTCCCTTTACTAGCTCATCGAAAAACACAGACTAAATTGCCTACAATCAGCTATTTCATAGATACCTTATAGTCGGGATATTGGTACGGCTAATAATTTAATGTATATATTTAAGTTGTCGATACAGACAGCAGGTGATTGACTAGATGTCGAGAGTAATAATGCAAGAGAGACAAAATTAGGTTAGATAAATTTTTAATAAATTATTGAAAGCATTGAATAATATTATTTACAGGTACGGTAAAACTCTCATATGTATTTTATAATAAATTGCTGCTAGTCCTCAATAATCGGTTTATACTGATTAACAAACTCATGCCAATATTTATGTGTTTAACTGGTTGTACAGGTTGATATGAGAATCAGAGTAATTGGAGCACTTAAAATATTTAACTACTAGTTTATATTAAGTTGTTTTATTTAATAGATTCAAACCATTGCGTATACGGATAAATGGGAGGCGGTTTTATATAAAAAATATAATATATAATACTGATGTACTGATGGTTGCAAGGATTAAGGTACACTACAATAATAACTTGCGGTGCATGGACGGAATACCGGGCGGCTTGTACTTTGACAAGTCTTAATGCCCCCAAGTAGATCCGAGACACTACAACCAGCCGGGATCATTTTCGAACCCCGGTGATCCAAGAGATTACCTGGAGAAGAATTTCTTTCTCTCCATATGGTAGTAAAACGAGACGCCAACTTAGGCGAAGGTAAAGGCATTGCCACCGTAACATCGAGGAAGAGTGATCGGAAGTGGATTTTAAAACGAAATTATATAAACCATTTTATCTATCCGTAACATGTTCTACGCAACAGCCTGATATAACTATTCAATAATAACATGGCGAAATCAAACGATCGCAAAAGTAACAATTAATTAATTTCACTCTGAAACCCATAACTCCCCAGATTGTTCGGAAGGTAATAATAGCAATAAAATATTCACTTATTATTATTACTCCGTAATAATATATAAAAAAAATATACTAAAATTTTAGACTATTTTAAGTATTTGAGATTTGGAGTGTAGATTAAAATATCATGACAAAGTAAAAGAAACAATAAAAATACTTGAATATCTCTCAACTCAACATAAATGAAACAATTTTTATTTCGATAAAAGAAAATTACTTTTAAAATGAATATAATAAATATTATGAGATAAACTTTACTGACTTTAATTAGAGTTGAGAAATATTATTATTGGCATCGTTTTGTTTGTAAAATAAGCAATAGTAAAAATATAAATGTATTCACAAATGGATTATTAGTAGGCACAAATATTAATAATTATCATCTAAAGACTAGAGCACAGAAATATTAGAGAAGAAATTTACTGACAGGTTTTTGTGTAACATTTTCAAATGGAAAACAAGAAATTTACATGCAATTAATTAGGTTAACAGATTAAATTTAAAATTATTACTGAGAGGAAAGTTAAAAAGTTCATGTAACAAAAGTTACCATTCTTTCTTCGTCCGGCTTTTCTTCTTGCGGTGATATGCATGAAGAACGTAGGCGCGCATTTTGAATTTCTTAGGACGGCATGGTTAATTTAAATGTTGGAATTTGGAAGACTGGAAGCACGGAAAACATTACAGATCAGCGGTACGAAAGATTTAAATTGGCAGAACAGGGATCAGCTTCTTGGACTTAGCCCATCATTATTGCAGTTTACCGGGCAACTTCTTAATAACGGTTGAAGTGATTGCTCTGGAACAACTACTTTGCTGTCACTTGAGACGATCTAAGCACAGCCAAGTCAAAAGTTAGAGTGTCTATCTTATATCTAAGATGGCTACGGTTGACCTTTCTGCCTAGTTTTAGTTCATGACTCCGCCTCCTTTGATTTTCCGTCCTCCAGCAATATCTAATTTTTGACTATACAATAGCATTTGCCTTTCTTGATAAGAGTTCTACGTTTCTCATTTCCATTGTTCGGTTTTCATTTATTTTTAAATTTAATACATGATTCTAAATTGACAAAACAATTACATCGGAATTCGTGAATACAAAAATATAAATTCATTATCTTAATTTATCGAAGTACAAACTAATTATTCTATACATTTTGTACAAGTAAGATTTTGATTAAAAATACTGATCAAAGGAATGTGACTTTTGATCAGCATTTTTAAATGACTTTGTATAATTTGCAAAATTAAAATTTAAAGAAAATATACACGCAATTGAAACTTTTAAATTGAGCTAATATAAATCCACAAACCACACACACACGAATATTATTCATCATGATTTGTGACATTTATACTCATACTCTTTACATTAAATTCTTTTTAAACAAACACAAAATAAATAACTTAAAATTTATGTGGCTTGGAATAGAAAAAGTCTCATTGCGGGTAAATAGTGGTTTAGAATTACCGTTCTTAAATGACAACCATGAAACTAAGATCGATTCTTCGATCTGTCTGTTTCAATATATATATAAATTATTAATCAATGTCTGTATTCCAATTATAAATAAAATATATATAATTAATCAAAACAATACAATAATTAATACAATAATTAAATTGTGGTATATATTTGTTTTTAAAATATTTTTTACTGTATTAATTATTGTATTGTTTTGATTAATTTTATATATATATATATATATATATATATATATATATATATATATATATATAATCATTATGTATATTCATTGTTAATGAAGTAAGTCATTTGTTTTTATTAAACCATTTAGTTTGTGTTTGCTCATTTAACTCAATTCAAACATTAAGCTTTTAATATTCAATGTACTAATAATATCCACTACCCTGAGAAATTATACAAACCACTGAGGGGCATGCAAGATGACAGTAATAATTTTTAAATGATGATGATCAGGCATTAAGAAGTTTTCAAAAGTAAACTTTCTAGTTAAAAGATTTGGTTCCTGAGGTTTATATTTTATTTTATCTTATAGAAACTGAAAAATAAAAATACTTTTGGGAGGATTTATACTTAGTTTAAACTTTCAGTGTTAGATTTTAAATCATCATCATTTTAGACTTTAGTTAATATTATATACTTAGATTTAAATCACTTTCATTCAAATTTTGTTAATCATTCGACTTTCATCTGATATAAATATTTAATGAAAATCAAAGATTTACTGTTCCATATTTGAATAATTTTGTTATTTTGAGTTTTAAAAAATGAACAATTATCAACATAATTTTATAATGAAATAAATGCCAAATTCTATTTTTCTCAAAAAAATAAAACATTTAAAGATAACAGTCAAATTTCATTATTGGTATTTGTTACAAATTAAGCAAAACATTAATATATCTATGGAACTTGAATTTGAAATAAAAGTAATGAATATACGCTATATTTGATGTTATCCTTAGACATCTTGGTACTAAACTATTGATTTGAAATGCTCATTACTTGGGGAACCTTTATATAGATAATAAACAGAAACATAAAAGAATATCAAGTTCAGATGGCTCTCTAATCTCTGAACTTGAAACTTGATTGCATGAAGTAAAGAATTATTATTAATTATAAATGACGAAGATGAAATCATGATATAAGTTGTCTTTGAATATTTGAAGTCACATTGGTTAAATATATTATTTATATGTTAGAATGTTCAAGAATACACTCTTAATTGGCCATAAAATAAATTTTTCATCTGGTAACTAATATAATCTTCATATGCTTACAAACTCAAAATAACATTAAAAATAGACCTAAATACATTCATCATAAATTGTTCAAAAACTACAATGATGACATTTTTATTTAAACAAAAATAAGTCACTTTTGTGCAATCACCTAAAAATTTGCACAGTGTATAGAAATTCTGATATACAAATGCTTGTTCTTCTGTTAGGTACTGAGCATTCAATCTTAAGCTTGAAAGTGAATACTTTTTTTTATTTTCTGCAACTTTTCTTACTCCACAATATATTCTACAGAAATGTATTCAATTACAGAGAATTTGAACACAGACTTTCAAGCTCTCTTCAACTATTTCCTCCATCTTATACAACCAAGGCACATGACCACACACATGTGAAAAAGATAAATCTCCAATATATATTTTGTGATGAACTACACTCATCAGTTGTCACAGATCATCATTGACCACACATATGTATAATCAGTGCTTAGATTATATTAAGATAGCAAATCTTCAAATATCAATGAATAGGCTTCAATATATTATACCCTCCAACTGTTCAGCCAACCATGCCATTGAAAAACTGATAAGGGAATGCACAAATTCCTTGCTGATGCCAATATTATTGTCATGACCATATTGACATTGTCACACTGAATCCTCATGTAGAGGACCTTGCCCATTTAAATACATAGAAGAGAGATAGGCAGGATACAGGCTGAATCTGTAATATTAAAATACAAGTAAATTATATATATACTTGGAGTGTAGATGTATTTTAGGGAATTTGAACACCCACTTTCAAGCATTCTTCAGCTATCCACTCTATCTAATACTATTGATACTATGACAACACACTTGTGAAAAAGATAAATGATTTCCAACATATTTTGGGCTGAACCAGCACTCACCAGTTAGCCCAGATCATCATCTCTAATACACATATATAATCAGTGCTCAGCTTATTTTAAGATAGAAAATCCTCAAACTTTAATGGATAGGCATCAATGCATTCCACTCTCCAAATTTTCAATCATCCATACTATTGAAAATATGATGATGAAAATGTACAAATCCCTTCATTGTTGATGCCAATATTATTACCATGCCCACATTCAGTTTAAGTCACTCTGACCTCTCATGTATAAGACCTTATCCATTTAAATACACAGAAGAAAGATGGACAGGATCCAGCCTGTATCCTGCTCATCTCTCCTGTATTTATATTTATAATAAGACTATTCATTATAATTACTATATAGTATATGTATTAATTTAAATGAGACCCTTACTTTAGATTTAATAAATAATAATAATAATTTATTAAAAACATGAACATTATAAAATCAATGAATATGTTATAATAATTTAAACTAAGATATCATATAATATTGTATTGGTTAAATAATCAAAATGATGCTAGAACATAAACACTCTTTCAAGAACCAGAAAAAATCTATCTATCTATAAATTTCAAATAGTCAATATAAAAAAATTATATGCCAGAAAATATTAATTTGTTATAGTTTGCCTATTGGACATTCATTGAAGCAAAACAAATTATTAAGTAAAATCTATTATGACTATAAATATAAAATTTAGTACTATCTTTTGCTAAGATCACATTCAAATATTCATCCACAGTAAGTAAATGTTACATAACCTGTTTAAAATAATAATAATAATAATAATAATAATAATAATAATAATAATAATAATAATAATAATAATAATAATAATAATAATAATAATAATAATAATAATAATAATAATAATAATAATAATAATAATAATAATAATAATAATAATAATAATAATAATAATAATAATAATAATAATAATAATAATAATAATAATAATAATAATATAATTTTAAATCAAATAATTACATATAAATTATAACTAGCCCATACAACCTGTGTTAATAGTGATTAATATTTATCACCAAGAGTTCTATTGTTCTTTATGTTCATTTGTTTTTATTAAGTTTCCAAAAAAATCCATCAAGAAAACCCCAAATTTTGATGTACAATAATCCAATAAAAGAGGAGTATGTTTCTTTAAAATACTTGAAATTTATTTTGTAAACTGATTGTGAATAATTCCCGTTAAAGTATTAATGCATATTATTCTTTTAAAATGATTATTATCACATTCGGAGTTATTGTCATATATCATTATAAGTTATTATTTTTTGGAATACATATATAAATACAGATGCATGTATATATTAAAAATTATTGGGTACTTTATTAATCTTTTTAACTATTAATTTTTTTATTTGTTGGAAAAGTTATCATTTTATCCTTAGCACATTAATAATCCATGAGCACATGATATATATATAATTTTATATGGCCAACACTTCATTAATATTTTTATAACTTTTAATTATTCTGTCAGTTGGTACAAATTCATTATATAAACATGTAGTAGGTTAAACTTTTTTCTAGCATACTTTAAAAAAAATAATTATTCCATTCATTGATTAATGTCATTTTAAATCCTTGGAAAATTTCAGTTTGTTTTATTTGAACTCATATATACTAAACATGTGAGTATATATGATACAAAACCATAAAACAATACAATACTAGATAAAAATTCAAATTTTACCAAATTCCTTACATGACCATGGTTTCATCTAGTAACAAATCATGTAAGGATTTTGGTAAAATTTGGATTTTTATCTAGTATTATATTGTTTTATGGTATTTATTACTAGTATAGTGTTAAGCAGTTTTGAATTATATATATATATATAATAAATATAATGGTAATTATCTATTATATATAGTCTTTCAATCTGTAGAAGTACTTTTGGTTAATTCCTTAACCTGTCTCAGTAAATACTTTCAATTGCTACATTAAAATTCAAGATGTATGGGATTTGAGTTGATGACATTTTGTTCCATTTTATTTTTGAATTTAATGGCAGTTGATGCAGGTTAAGGAATTAACTGAAAGTATTTCTGCAGATTGAAAGACTGTACATAATAAGTAATTACCATTATTTTTAATTGTTATTATAATAAAAAAATTTTAATAAATGGACATTTTATTTATATTATATGTATATATATACTCACTGTAATTTCCAAACAAGCATTTAAAAAAAAAAAATCCCAAATGATACAGCAGATATTAAATCCCATATTAGCTGTTGTTTTAAAACTTCTCAAGATCTATATTTTGTCTTAAGAGCAAATGTCAAATTTTTCTGTCTAGTTATTCATAATGTTATCCACGATATACATGTCTAAATATCATTAAAAACTAGACAATATTTAAACAATCCCAATATCAATAACAATCAACAATCTCAAATTATTGCTAAAGCAATCTTTTTTTTAACAACTAAGGTGAAATCCAGCCTTTATTTATGATTCAATATATTTATATAGATATTAAAGATTGCAACATGACCACAGAGATTGAAATTATTGATACAAAGATGTTTAAATAAATCTCCTTTAGCTGGTAAATATAACCTGTTCTGAATGCAGACTAATAAATAGTCTATCATAACATTACAAACTACAATTATAATTTTCAAATTATTCATTAAATAATAAGTGTAATAATTCTCAAGCTAAATGATTTTATAAGTAATTATTAAAACCAGTCATTACTTAGACAATCACAATATCAATAACAATCTCAAACTGTTGTGAAAGCAAACCCCTTTTATCGATAATTTCATTTTCTGTGATCAAGTTGCAATCTTCAGTGTCTATATAAATATATTGTACCATAACTAATGGTGGGATTCATCTTTATTACTAAAAGGAGGTTGCCTTGACAACAAATTGTTATTGATATTGGGATTGTCTAAGTTAGTTACATTCAGATTTATTAGCAAATAAAATTCTTACTTCAAGCACTTTTAGCAACATTGCATTTTTGCTATTTATAGCAAATTGCAATTAAAAATATCAACTATCTACTAATTTTCCATTTCTATTTTCATATCTCCAATATTTCATTCAAAAAAATTATATTTATTAGTGAGGCTGGTTTTATTTTTTAGGCTATTTTTACTCTTGATTTTATTATACTGGTCTCTACAGTCTCGTTCATTTTGCCATTTGGAAAACTTGCTAAACTTTTTAAAATCTCTATTATATTTTTGAAAAGACGTCTCATTAAACATATCAAAAGTTAAAATAATTAAAGTTGCTCAACAAAATCTTTGCTGATAATTTTGAAAAAAAGTTAAAGATCTGTAGTTATATTGGCTTTATTAAATGACCCATTTCAGAAACTGTCAGTGATGGGACCATGATAACCTTCATTAATATGCCTTCTATTTAAGCATTGTAAAGATTACACCAAAAACAGCAATTTTTTATTACCAGTTTTTATGAAAAGCATGATTCTACTTATTTTGCATGATTGTAAGTTGTTCTAGAATGTTTGCTTAAAATATTAACAGATGGATTTATATAGACGTAATTGGAGTCACTACATTAAGCTTCCATGACTTAACTTTTATCTGATGACTCTAACTTTAATATGAAGCTGCTTGTTTGATTACAAATGTTTATGAAAAACAAATACAATAACAATAATTCAAGTTATACTCTTTAAATTAATGGTTTGTTTAGAGATTTAAAATAAATCAAATAAACTAAAATATCTTGAATGAAAATCTTATGAAGTTATCCAAGATGTATATGTTTCTCAAATTTTTGTTTTCAATTTATTGCATTTGTCAATAGTTTTTTTTACCATATTAATTTCAAAATGAAACTAATCTTTATCTTTTTCCAAAATATAAAATCTTCAGGGAACCATGGAAACAAGTCTTTCAAATATCCCCATCATAATCTTTATATATTACATATTAGTTGTTGTAAAATAAATTGTAAAAGAATTCATGAATTATCTGCTTTACATGATCATTATTTGGGATTTAAATCTAGTCTGAATAAATTTTGAAGTTCTTTAGATCACCAACAGATTTAAAATTTTTTCAGATAAATGTGTCATAGATAATCTAACTAATAATGATTTATAAATTGAATGGGGTTAGTTATTCTTAGCTAGAAAATAATTATCCCAGATTAATCAAGAATATCAAGATAAAAAGCAATGCACTAACTATAAAAATAAACAAAATATAATATGATGTCATACTCATATGAGTGCTGATCCCATGGTTAACTTAATACTAAGATCCTTTTTATTCACACAATTCTTATACTACAATGATCAACTTTATTTCTGTCTTTGACAGTAAGAAATATTTTGTATAAGATACTTCTAAAAGATATCTTTAATGCGATATCTACATAACTTTCTATCTCACAAGATGTATACCATAAATGTTACTTTTCATTCTGGTTGCACATTTATAAATAACAATGTGTTAAATAATTATTCAGTATAATGAGTTTTTTTTCTTCTGTAGATATAAAACAGTATTTCTCTTTTTGGGAAATAAACAAATATTTTTTGGTGCTGGACTTATGAATTCTTTTTTTTTTTTCATAAATTTCTTTATAATAAGATATTTATTTATATAGCGCTATGTTAATAAATTGTAATTGTAAATTAGCGATCAGGCTAATGCACATGGCTTTACAGATTTTAAACTGTAAAGCGCATGTGCATTAGCCTGATCGCTAATTTACAATTATAAATTTCTTTAGTATTTTTCTAGTTCAATTTGTAAATTATTTTAAAATATAGATATATTCTTTATTAAAAATAAAATTGTACTTTAGAAATGATTTCAAATTCACATTTGGCATACAAATAAGTTACAACTTAGAAGAGTTTTGTAGTCATTTTTATACGTTTTAATTTTTGCCTGAATTTTAAAAAATGTGTGTATAGAAATAAGCTCAGGGATCTTTTAACATTGATAACATTGTTTACTAGAGTTTCTGGATATGTTTTCAAACACTTATATGTATATAACTGGACTGTTTTACCATTAGTATGGCTTTTGTATGCAAAAACTAGCATAAAATGAAATAGAAGTATGCTAGAATATGAATAACTCATTCTAAAATCTTATAGTTATAATATCCATTTATTTTAGTATTCTTGCCTAGGAAAAAAACCTATCCAACACAAATATTTAAAAAGAAAAATATAATATAGAATTTAATTATGTCAGAGTAAAACATTATAAAAGTAATTTAAGATTTATATATTTTAGCACTGTACATGAAAATTTAAAAGCCTAAATATTATTCCTGTAATGAAAACTATAATCAAACTTTCCATAATAAAAAAATATTATGCTAAACAATTTTCCTTGATGTTTGTGTTAATTAGTTTTTTTATTTTTCCAACTCATGTCTAAAATTATATGTGCAGCAAAATATATTCACTCTTTTATATATATATTTTTTTTACCTTTTACATTTAAAAAAAAAAAAAATTTCACCAGTAAGCACACAATGAAATAATTAGATAAAATTGATGTGAACTTTATAAACTATAATAAATAGATATACGTAAATTCATAATCTTCTTTTTCTTTCCTAAAAAAAACTTTGTGTTCATAATTAACAATGAACATATATATATATTATTATCATACACTTTCCGACGTTTTAACTGTTTTACATCATTACAGTCATTTTCAAGAATCTACAGATAAAAAATACATATGTATAAATATTATATTAACAACATAAATCATCTTTCTTATATCAATAACTTTTCATACCCATCACAATAAAAAACACATTAATAATACATAATTATATTATACTTACATCACTCTACCCCAACTTTTTTTATAATAAATATATGACGCATTATAATCAAAGCACAAAAGATTAAAAATGTAATGTATATGTGCATGTTACTTCAGCTAATAATATTCCTTAACATTTGATATTGCATTTGTGATCATTAAAGGATCTTGATTTTTTTCCATGTGTCATAGCATCGGCCAGGAAGCGAACCTGCTAAACCGGGACAACTATTTGTAAGGTGGCTGTGCTGACCACTCACCAACCAACAAAGAATCTTGATTTTATTATAAAAAAATGTACATTTTAGAATTTGTTCATTAATTAAATCCTTCATTGTAACATATTACTGTTTTCTTATATCATTAATAATAATAAAAAAATAAACATTTAGAAAAGTTTACTTTATATCTAATAATCAAACAGTCTTTTAAATTAGAAAATAAATTTAATTTTTCCTACAAATTTTATTGTAGTATTGACATAGATCTAATCTAATTAAGTAAAGCAAATGCCAGTTTGGTAAATTGTTGGCTCATTCTGTCATTTTGATGCATGAACGTTATTTAACCTTCTGTGCCTATTTAAAATTATGTATTATGATTAAAAATAAAAGTCTCAAGAGTGTAAAACAACATTTTGGTATTGGTAGGAAATTTATATCTGCAATAAGAAAAAAAGATGGAATTATTACTAAAAAGAGAGATGACATCATGAAATGGGTAGAAGACTTCTATCAAAAATTATATAGTAATAAAGAACAAGTATTTCCTATAGCTATTATATCTTCGAATTGCCCAGAATACATGCAATTAAATGTATGAAGAAAGGAAAGGCTCCAGGTAATGATGGAATTATAATTGATATATTAAAAAAAGCAGGTAAAGAAATATAATTTTTTTTAGCAAAGTTATATACCAAATGTCTAAATGATAAAGATGTACTAGATGATTGGAAGAATGCAGTATTAATATTAATATTTAAAAAATGTAATAAAGAAGATATTAAAAATTACAGACCTATCAGCCTTTTATCAATTTTATACAAAATTTTTACTAAGATAATTACAACTTATCTACAGAAAACATTGAATTTCCACCAACCAAGAGAACAAGCTGGATTTAAAAGTGGTTTTAATACAGTAGATCATATCCAGGTATTGAGAAAAGTTATAGAGAGGACAAATGAATATGAGTTGCCATTATTCTTTGGATATGTAGATTATGAAAAGACATTTGATTCTATAAACATTTCTTCAGTGATTAAAGCAGGATCATCAAGGTATAGATCCAGAATATTGTCATATTTTAAAGAATATTTATAAAAATGCAACAGCAACAATTAGATTACACAATGATACTAAGAAAGTCAACATTGAGAAGGGTGTAAGACAGTGTGACTCCATATCTCCAAAACTTTTTACAGCAATGCTGCAAAAAGTATTTTGTGGATTAAATGGGAAGCTAAAGGAGTGAAAGTAAATGGAGATTATTTAAGTCATGTAGATTTTGCAGATGATGTAGTTATTTTTGCAAATAATGCTTTAGAGCTGCAGGAAATGTTGCAGGAGTTATCAAATGAAAGTAGGAAAGTAGGTCTAAAGATAAATGTTAAAAAGACTAAAGTAATGTTTAATGGATTTTCTCAAAATATGAAAATAATGATTATGATAAGTTAGAAGAAGTTAACAGTTACAAATATCTTGGTCAGATTATTAATACAGATAGAAACATAATGGATGAAATTAATCTTAGAATTGAACTTGGTTGGAGTGATTTTGGTAGAAATAACTTGATATTAAAAGAAAATATGCCTATGTGTTTGAAAAGGAATGTTTTTAATAAATGTGTTTTACCAGTTCGTACTTATGAATCTGAGACTTGGGCACTTAATAGGAGAGCAATACAGAGACTTCAGACCACTCAAAGAAGTATGGAGAGATGTATGTTGGGAGTAACAAGAAGAGATTGAAAACACAATATATGGGTAAGAAAACAAACAGGTGTTACTGACCGCATTGAAAATATTAAAAGACTGAAGTGGAGTTGGGCTGAACTTATTGCTAGAAGAGATGATAATAGATGGACAATTGAAATCTTAAACTGGATTCCAAGAGATTGTAAAAGACCCAGAAAGAGACCACATGTGAGATGGATGGATGAATTAAGAAGGTGTGCAGGGGTGATGTAGAGAAAAGAAGCTAAAGATAGGAGAAGATGGATTGAACTTGGAGAGACCTTCATCCTGCAGTAGATTAATAATGTTTGATGATGATGGTGATTACAATTTATAATTCATTTTCATAATTTTTTTGATTCCCATAAATTTGTAAAATTACATTTATTTATTTTTTACATTTTTGAAAGTAGTGACTTTTACTTTTTAAATAATAATTTTATTTAGGCTAAACAAGGTTACATTGTCTCAAAACATACCTAGATCACCATGCATTATAATTGCGTATTAGATAAATCTTGTATACTTCATATGGTTTGAAGCTGATTAATGTAGAGATAGTCCTTGTGATATAAAGTTCATAGGTGTATGAAATAGCTTCCATGTCTTCTCATAAATAAATTTTGATGATAGTAGTTTATCTCTTTGTTCTATCTTTTGCATTGATTGTATAAAGCACAATCTTTCATCAGGGGAAGGCTGCAAATACATTTTTTTGCACCTCGCATGCCAGATTGAATATGTGATGAAAATTGACAATCTGATGAGTGGAAATTGTTTTTTTTAATGCAGTCTTGTAATGATATAATGAGGTAATAGTCTACCTTTATGTTTTGATAAACAGTAGATCTTATTGTTCCAAGTCCATTACATGAAGATAATATGTCTCATCTTCTCTTCTGCAGTTTGGGCATACTGGGTTTGATGATATGCCATTTAAAGTACAGGAACCACAATGTAGGCATGGCATCCAGGTTTATTTTAATGATAAAGTCCAAATATTTGGGTTCTAGAGCCCAATATTTGAACAACGTTGTTATTTTATAATTGGTTATGCCTAATTTTGTATTTTGTAAATTTTGATTCGGATTCATTAATTTCTGCCATATTCAAGTCCCTGATTATGAGATCACGTGTCTCACCCCCCCCCACTTTCCTGCAGCCGTCTTCATGAATAATTAACAATTAAAAAAATGTATTGTTGTCTAATTAAAGCTAAAACGTGAAATACATTTTTCTATTGCTTTAACTTTGATTATTTTATCTTCTGTAAAAGTTTTTTAATCCAAAAAGTAGAAAATGTTTTAAAGTAAACGTTAATATCGAATTTAATATTTTAACAATGTTAAAACTTTTATTCCTACTTGTCAAAAGAAAAAAAATTGTTTAATATGTCAAAAAATTATTTAAAATCTTCATACTTAAAATGTCAGAATTGTCTGTTTAAGATAAAGTATTATCTATAAAAATAAAAAAATGACATAAAAAGTTTTGGGGAGAGTTTCCCATAAGATCAATCCCCGTTTGATGGTCAACATCTTAAAGATCAATTTATCAGAAATAAAACTACTTGCTTTTGAAATATCGTTTGACATACAGCGATTGCTTAAAATATTGTAAATGTCACAAATGATAGGTCTCCAGATAATTATATAAAATAGTTTTTTTTTAAAAAAAAAAAGATACAAGTATTCTTCAAACCTATTTTATCGTTTTTGATCATATTCTCTTTCTCTTCGATAAAAAAAAAGAATTAGCTTTGCATATTCAAAAAAAAAATCCAGTAACTGAAAAAATAATTGCAAAAGTTATAGAATATTTTCAACAAAATGAAATCGTTGATTGAGAAAAACTAAAGAGATATTTTTAGATTTAAGTCTAATAAAAAAAAAATGCATATCTTTGTATATTCTTCTTCCTTTTTTTTTTCATATGTCAAATGCGTTGACCGGGAAGTGAACCGGGCCAGCTGCTTGAAAGGCAACTATGCTAACCGCTAGACCACCAACGCTTGACTATATTCTTCTTTGTTAAGTTTATATTAGCACAGTTATGACTGATATGTTTATACAAAGAAATATATAAAAAAAATAATTAATGCTATTTTTAAATTGGTGTTTTCAATCTGCGATATCTAAATTAGTGGTGTACTGCAGATATTACTGTCCACAGTAATGGCATCAATTAGATCTTATTTTCATGGGTGACTAGTTACGAATTGATTAGTCATAAACAAAATTTTGTGGATTAATTCTTGACAGAGAAAAACATAGCCTTAAATGTTGTCAATTTAGTTATGCCATTATGCTTTTATAATAAAGAAATTGTGCAAGAAATTAAAATGCAATCTATTAATTTGAATACATCCCATTATAACCATTAATGGATTGAAGTCATTAATGAATGACTTTGTTTAGGTTTAATAAAATAAAATAATAGACATAAACTATGCTTTTCATGGTCATTATACTATTATATATAAATATATTTTATCACAATTTATTTTTTTAGTTTTGTATAGGAAAAAATATGTTGACATCAATTTCTTTGTAAGAATATATTAATTTATACAAACATAGCATCATGACTTTTTATGCTTACATTCAACACCTTTTAGGAGCACTTTCAGAATTATCTTTTGTAAGCTTAAATAATCAGTGGACACTAGATGATAATGTTATATTCATATTTTCACTTACCTTCTGGATATTGTTTTTCTTCATTGAGCATTAGTAATATTGCACGCATAATCTAGTCACATTTTTTACTTTTTTTTTACTATCCAATTTAATAACCTGTGATTCAAAAGTACCCTAAGAATTTGGCTTTAGTTTATATTAACTATAAACAACTGTCATACTTTGTATTAAATGGCTTATAAAAACATGGTAGTGTCCAAATTGTTAGAGTAATCTTATTTTTCACTCAAGATGATCAATAGCCAGGAATTGTTGTAGTGATTTAGATAAAGCACTACCTACTAATGTCCATAACAATTGAAGCTTACAATAGATGGTTCTGGAATAATAAATACCAGTGATTTATTGTTTTTAAAGAAAATTTATTATCATTATTTTGTTTTCCATATAGATTTTTGTTGTGTGATTGTCAAATCAATTTCTTTGCTTTTTAACATATTATTATACATTTACCAGACTAAATTGTTTTTTTATTAATTACACAGATAAACACATAAAATATAAACCTTCTCAACATTTTTATCCTAGTAAAAGTAGGTTACATGGAGGAAGGTGATACCTAGCTTTTAGCTGAATCTAGCTCACGGTCTTCAATGTACAAGCCATTTTGTGGTTAAACTCATAATATGCTAAAAGCTTGATTAAAACTTCTGCTATTTTATTCAATAGTTTTGTACCAGCTGAATTAAGCTTGGGCTGCTCTTTCTTCAACAGCTAAGTTAGGAATACTTCTACTGTTTTTTTCAGCAACAGGATTATGATTTGATTGCTCTCTCTTCAACAGCTAAATTAGGAACACTTTCTTCTACAATTTTTTCAGCAAGAGGATTAAGATTTAACTGCTGTCTTCAACAATTAAGTTAGCAATACATCTACTGTTTTTTCTAGCAACAGGATTAAGATTTGTCTGCTCTCTTCAGCAGTTAAGTTAGCAATACCCTCTCCAGACACTTGGATATTATCATTAATTCACACCACCACATATATATTTTTCTAGCCCCACAAGCTAATTACAATCTATTTCTTACATGATAATTTTCATGACAACCAATTAGATAAAATTTTGTAAATACAATTAATTGATCAGCCAATTTTCTTCTTAAGCATAGATATTGAAAACAAGTCAAAAACTTAAATTAATATTATAAAATTATTGACATTCCTTTATAATTAAAAACCAAATCTTGCAAAAAACAACAACAAGATAATCAGTTAACTACACTGATTTGATTTTTTTCAGTAAAGAGAGATAAAAACTTTGATTATTTAAAAATAAAATTTACTAAGTTATTAAAATATTATTTTGCTCTTCCCTGTCTTTTATTTTATTTTTTATTTTTTAAAAAAAATACTCTTAAATATATTTAATGTTTGACAATTTTCATACTATCATATGAAGATTTTACAAATATTGAGTTAAATAATGACCCTTTAAAAAATAGACCTAAAAAAATTTATATATTATTTTCCTCCATTAATAAAATAATGTTTATCCTCAAAACTGAGGAATATGCTGCCAACTATATAATTATTTGTTTTTTTCTAGTGTAGCTATGTAACCAACTGGTTACAATATATACTAAAGTTTAACTTATTATTTTATGCTAGGATTATTAGCTATCAACAATGAAAGTCTTCCTGGTTTTACTTTATGTACACATTATTTGTGAATAGATTCAGAGTTAGTATTTCATATATTTTATTTAAAATATTTATTATCAACATTTTAGAATAGGCAAAATTTACAATGTATTTCCTTTATATTTAAAGTTACGCAATGTATCAACTTAAATTTCAAAAGAAAAGGCAATATACTTACATTTTGTTTAACAAAATAACAATATTTACGTATATGTATTTTGATAAGTACATTAATGCATGAATAACTATGTTTTGTGTGCATGAATAAGTTCACATGAATGTGTATGACTGATGTTTTGAAATGTACTTGTTGTTAATAGTAATCATTTGATAAATTTGACAAGGCAAATGTGAGAGAATTAAACTGCAACAATGCTAATGATATTTATGTCATTCTTTTAAAAAAGAAGAGTCTGTATCTCAAAAACAATAACCTGGTATTTTTGTTATCTTTTCAAAAAGTATTTTAGTTGCTTTTGAAGTCATTGTCTCAATAAACATTGCTTTCATTATGGAAATATGTATACTTTTGTGAACAGTTATATAAAGGAATCTTATCACTTAACTGGCTAAACAGAAGTTGGACATCTGCTTTTCAGATAACAAAATCTAAATCAATGGCTAAATGCTGATCAAAAATATTATCAACATTATGTTCAACAAAATTTATTCTTAATTTCAATGGAAATGATAAAATATTTTCTTTTAACCCTAGATAAAATATAAATATGTGTTTACCAAAAATAATACAAGTTCTCAGAAATTAAACCAGTAACAATATTAAGGAAACTAAGGAATAGTGCTAATACATAAAGACAAAATTATTATTTATAAAGGAGCATCAATATCTTGATTTTCTTTTATTCATTCTTGTTATTATATTTTGACACCATCTGTTGAATTATCTGCTTTATGCACATTGACCAAATCTAGTGTAAATCCATATTGTGCTTGCATTTATAGTCTTATATCCAAGAATAAAAACATATTATAATATATAAAATAACAGTTATTTTTTTAAAGGAATTATAACAGCAAGACCGAATGGAGCTCTTGAAAATTAAAATTTACATGCATCTGATATATATATATATATTGTGATAATTATTTGGATGGATTATTATTGCTAAATATTCTGGATATGAAATCACATTATGTTGTAATGGGAATAACTTTATTGTTTTATGAATAGTAGATAATTCTCTTGTATTGTGAAAGTTAAAATATAACTAGAATATAGTTATTGAATAATCACACCCACTGAAAATATCTAAATGCTGCATTGGAATCTTATTATATTTATTTGAAAAGTTGTTCAATATTTATGTGTTTTTCTTGAGATAAGTAAATGAACATAAACACAACTAGGTGAAACAAATAATTATTCCAAATTATGAATAATTATCAATTAGATGTTATATAAATAAATTATTTAGATTTTCTTGTGTTGTATTAACATCTCATAAGTTAAAGAGTTCTTTTTATTTTATATTCTTCTAATGAACATTAAAATATAGATATAAATATTTTCTCCTGGTTGTGAAAGATAAGTCTATTGTCTTAACATTACCATAGGTGCAAACATATATACAATTATTTCTTTTTGAAATCTCATATCTCTATTACATCATTAATCTGATATTTGTCTATCATGTATTTATTGTAAATGAATTATTGTTGCTATTATATTATCAGTCCTGAATATTATTTACTCAATAAATTGAGAATATAATACCAAGTATAAATAATAGATATATAGATCAATAAACTTTAACTAGTACATAATTTAAACCTTAATATTTCAAATGTATATAAATCAGTTGGTATTTAGATCATTATTCCAGATTTACATTATTTTAATAAGAGCTATCATTTCTTACTGATTTTTTATGAAAGCATATTCGTATAATTTCGGAATTTATGACCTCAGACATATAAATTTTGTTTTATTTTATGGATATTAAATTTCTTTATTATTGAAATTTGATTTTAGTTGAATAGTCCTTATCTCTTGGGATATTCACACTATTCATCCTGTTTATACTACCTTTATTGTTAAAAGAAGGTTGCCTTGACAACAGTTTGAAATTGTTGATTGTTATTGTTATTGGGATTGTCTAAGTGTTGACAGGTTTTTAATGAATAAACACACACACACACACACATATATATTAAATACTACATAAAAATATAAACTATCAACAATATTTACTTATACTCTCTGTAAAAATTTATAGAAATTTGGGGTCTTATACATGACAGTGTTTGATAAAAAACCAACCAAATCTTTTGTAGTATATATTTTTTTCAATCGAATCTGACTTCATCATGTTAAGAAATTGTAATCACATCAAACATAGCAACTTAGTTTACATTTGAACAAACTTGCAATACTTCATTTGAAATTAAAATTTGAATATGAATTTTAGTGGTAATTTAATAAAAACCTTTTTTGTATCAAATTAATGTTTATTGACATAGTATAACTTATAATCCAATTTATTTTAAATAATACTGCCATAAAATAAAAATTTAATTATGTAAATGTTAATTAATAAAATATAACATAATGTAATCTATTAACAATATTTATTTATGCTGTCTATAGAAATTTATTGAAACTTAAGATCTTATATATAACAATATTCAATTAAAAAAAATCAACTGAATCTCATGCCGGAAATATGTCTCTCACAACCAAACCTGACTTCATCAGTTGCTTGGGAGTTCAGTTAAAATCATATTAAAAATATCAATTCAGTTTTCCTTTTATACATTTGCAATGCTCACTTCAACGTTAATGTTTGAATGTGAATTTTTAAACTAATTTATCCAATATCTCTTTTGTATCAGCTTAATATTAATTGATAAGGCAGTGCCTATCATCCAAATTTTTAAACAATCTGTTTCAAATAAAAATTTAAATAGATAAGTATGAAGTAATTAAATACCATATAAATGTATGTATAATCAATTAACATTATTTATTTATGACTTTTATAGAAATTTATAAAACTTAGTATAATTTCTATTATTGAATGCAGTAATTTAAATAATGAGCAAAAAAAAACAATTTCATTTTAATAACTGAAATACAGGCTTATTATATACCTGTATCAATATATGTAATATCTAGGGTATATGAGCACAGGCTTTCACACGACCCACCACTCACCACTCTATCTCAAATCACTGAGACATTTGAACACATATATGTTGAAAATATAAATATTCACCATTATACGTATTTCATGTTATACCAGAAATCATTAGTTGGTCCAGATTATCATCTCGATACTTATATGCAATAAATGCTCAGATATATATTAAGATAGCCAATCTTCATACTTTAATGGACAGGCTTCAATCCACTCCACACTCCAACTCTTCAACCATTCATCCAATTGAAAATCTGATGATGGAACGCTCAAAGGCCACCCTGAGGCCAAGATTCATGTCACACCATGTTGACCTAAAGTCAATCTGACCCCTCATGTACAGTACCTAATCCATTTAATATGTAAGAACTGAAATACAGGCTTATTACATACCGGTATCAATATATGTAATATCTAGGATATATGAGCACAGACTTTCCCACGACCCACCACTCACTACTCTATCTCAAATCACTGATACACTTCATTTAAAATAAAAGTTTAAAAATTAAAAAAAAAGTTTACTTATTTCTAGTGAGATTAAAAATTTTAAGCCAATGATGTAATTATTTCACATGGATAAAAAACAGTTCATTTTGGTTTTTAAAGACAAGGTAGATAAAAAATTAAATAATGGTAAATACCTTTATTTGGTAAAAGATCATAGTAACTTGATTAAAATAAATTTAATATACATTATGAGAAAAATGGAAAAGTTAATTTTTCTTTAAGATTGGAATATTTAAAATGCTATTCAATTGATTTTATATCATTTACAATTTGTATGAATATTTTAACTCTTGCAAAGAGAGATTTCGCTTTAGAATTTATTTTTAATTTTATTTGTATTTCTGTTGAAGGAATTTTTAGTTTTCTCAATAATTTTTAAAAGAGTTTGTCAATTTGGAAAATTACACTATTTCATTATCTTTTTTATTAAGATGCAAGATAACTGGATGGATGATAGGTTTGATATAAAAATATGCATCAATCTGTTAATAAATTAAACTACATTGAGATTTTTATTTCTGTGTTACTTAATACTAGATCTTTGTCTAAAAGTAAAATTGATTTGCTTTTGCTGTTGTATTTTACTTGTAATGCTAAGTTTTATAAGATGACAGAAGGGTAGATAATAAGTTACATTATTTCACTTTAAATTTATTTAGTTTATATAAATTATTTGGAGAAAACATATTAATTATGAATGTGCATTTATGTTTACTTACAATAAGAAAAACATAAATTGGAAGAGCTATTAAATAAAAATTGGTTGTTCTGATTCTTTTACAATCTATATTCTATACATAATTTATATAACTGAGACTTGGACACTTGGTCACTTAATAGAAGAACAATACAAAAACTTTATACCCTTCAAAGAGAGATGCATATTAGGAGTAACTAGAAAAGATCAAAAATGTAATACATAGATAAGTGAAACAAACAAGTGTAATTGACATAATTAAAAGGATTAAAAGACTGAAGTGGAGTTGGGCTGGACATATTGTTAGAACAAATGATAGATGGACAGTTGAAATATTAAATTAAATTCCAGGAGATTGTAAAAACCCCACAAAGAGATCAGATGTGAGATGAATTGATAAAATAAGAAAGTGTAAAGGGGTTGTGTGAAGAATATAAGCTAGTAATCAGAGAAGATGGATTGAACTTGGAGAGACCTTCATCCTGCAGTGGATTGATAATGGTTGACAATAATGATGATGATTTTAAAAGAAGCCATTTGGATTTTGTTTAGTTAAAGTTTGTAGGTTTAGTAATGATATGAGCTATAAAAATAATTGTTTGAAATGTTATCATTATGTTGAAAATAAAGATTGAAGATCTATTCCTTAAAAATTTAGCTATTATCATGTTATTCATAAACTAATTGCTTTAAGAAATTATTGCTATAGATATGAGAACTTAGATAGTTTTAAATATACAGCTTTATTTAAAAAACACAATTTTTTAAGGATTACTTTATTACAAGCCATGATTGTCAAATTTGATGGTATGACAATCTCTTATTAATATTCACTCTCAGATAATCAATGAGAGTTAATGGCCTGTTAGGTGTTTGATAAAAAAGAAATTGGTTTTTAAAAGATTTTTTTTTTAAAGAAATATTCGTATTCAATAGAAAATTACAGTATCTATAATTTTTCTAATACTATAATTGTTGGAATAAATATAAACTACTTCTGATAAAAATAATAATAAAATTGAATGTAAAACTCAATGTTAATCTAATTACCATGTTTATATTATCACAGTTGTTTATATATTTTGTTGTTATTATCCTATAATCATGTTCATGTCTGGTTGGCTGCACCCTGTTTACATTTTAATTTATTTCTAATTGTCATACTAAACATATTTCTTGCATTTTTCTTTGATATATTTTCATTTAAAATTATCTCAGATAATTGTTGAAAAATTTTAGACAATGAAGTTAATTATCAAAACACAAGTTACTAAAGTTTAATATAACATACATTTTAGATTAGGCACATTTATGATAAAAAGTAACTTAAATTCTTATAACAAGTTATACATGTTTATACATATATGTAAATTTGACTCAACCTTAAAGATTTTTAGGATTTACATTTTGATATTAATTTATATTTAATGTCCAATGCCTGTGACAGCAGAACAATAGAAATACCTTTAATTTTAGCAATCCCCACTTTATATACAGTTAAAGTTGGATTTAACCATGCTAATTCACTTTTCTTTAAGTTATTTAGCTTGATAACTTATAAACCATAGTCCAATGTAAATGATCTGATAACCAAACTCACTCTCCTTCACATTAAAAATAAATTGTATGGTATTATAAAAATGTCATGTTTCTTGATCAATTGTAACATTGATTAAAATACAGTTTTATTATTCAAAAACATTTTGTAAAATAAATTTAATAAGTATTTAATATTAAAGTTTTTCTGGGAATCACAAAATTTTATGGCATTATCAAATGGGTTATTAAAATAAAAGATTTAGCAGCTCTGTCATGGGCTATTCTAATAAATTGATTAATGGTATTTCATTTAATAGAAACTCTGTTTGTTAGTTTAGGATAAATTTTGTAATCAAACTTTAGCATACTTCTATAAAATGGATTTCTCAAATTTTGTTCATATGCTAGCAATCAAAGATAGTATATGACAATGAAATATTGAAACAGTATTATTTGTCTATCATCCTGTTTCACCTACTATGTACCATAGTAGTCTTCTTTTTCTTATCCAAACCCCTACCAGTCCACAACATAATCTTATAATAATTTATTTTGATATGTAATAGCATATATTTATGTGTATGTGTGGATATGTGCACACATCTAATATATTAATGTCTGTATGCATATAACTGCAGTTATAATTTTAAAATTAACATATTAAAGTAAGTTGTGATCGTCATTATATTTGTCAAAGCGCATCTATGAATATATGCGAAGGTAACTGTAATGTGATAGATTTAGTAAACATTACAACTTTTCTAAATTATACCTTTTAATTAAGTTATTAAATTTATAAATTTGTTTGCATTCACATATAAATCTTAAATTCAGGGGTGACTGTCTTATATATATAGCAGAATGTTGACAACTTAAATTTTTTTTAAAAAAAAAAAGAGAATCAAGGTCATTGATTTCTCAGAAATACCTCTCATTAAATTGTAAACTGAGAACTGAAAATTCAAAGATTTAAAAATAAAGAAAAAAGACAAAGACAAAATCGTTAACCCAGCATTGCTTGTCAGTAACTAAGCTAGATCTTTTGCTTTTGTTAAAATTTATGCTGGCTATTAAAACTTAAAATTGAAAATTAAAAGTTGTAAACAACTTAATGGCTTGTGAGGGAGGATGATAAATAGTTAATATAAAAAATACCTTAAAATTAAGACATCAAGGTTCACTCATTCACTTTTTTTTTCTGATGAAAACCATTAGATAGAGAGTGACCAGTTGCCATCTTCCTTTTTATAAATTGGTCCAGGATGACAGATTTCAAGACTCACATCCTGCCACAAGAAGTTAGTTGGACAAGCCAACCTAATGAGAGAATAATAGTGCCAAATGCCATGAAGATGCCTCAGCTAGAAGATAATGTAAAATTTCTTCCCATAGAGCCATATAAATATTTCTCCAAACCAAACTATTAAATTAACTCAAAATTCTAAAGCTAGCTAAATGTTGAATGTCTGATAATTAATAACTTGTAATAACTTTTAACAAGTAAATTCTGTAAATTTTAATTTCCTAATAATAATAACCTTTGTAAGCATCTTGATCTGCCTAATGAATATTTATAATTTGATACTTTTGTAAATATAATAACAGTAATCAGTTATTATATCCATCTGTTTCTTGGTAGTCTGGGGTCATGCCTATTTTCTATTTTACATATTGTTAATTCATCAATCTATGTTATGTCTTCATTCAGATCAGAGACTGATAATATTAATAATTTTGGAGAGATGATTAGTAGCTCTCACATAGCTAATTTATGTTGCTTTTTAGCACACCTATAAATCTCTGATCTGAAAACTTACTTTTATATATGTTATCTAAGCTGCTATGTTTTAGCTTATTGGAATTCAGGTTTGCATATTAAATGTCTATATTTAGTTAAGTATGAGTAAAAGAATGACATTTTAAAGCAGAGTATAAAAATAATTAGCTAAATAACTCCCAATTATGCTTGACTCCTCATTAGTTTATTTTTATAAACTATAATGGGTTACTTGATGCAAACTAGATCGGATATAATAACTCCTTTTTAGTATGATTTAAGTATGCTAATTTATGAATGAGCTTTACAGTAGTTTCGACAGATCAAAACTAAAGATTTAGCACTTTATTAATTTTAATATTTAGATTTGGAAAGCTATGTATTTTTCTTATTTGAATAGGCTTTGGTGTAAGGACTACCCCATTATTCTTTTTATAGATTTAACAGCTCTCTTTTGAACTGGAACATGAGCATTCAGATTGTTAGATAAGCTGCTCTAAGCAGCTGACACTAAATGTGAACACATGATAATGTAAGTCATAGGGTACATGGAAACCGACTGTACTTGGTACTGAATCCTATGAGTAATTACACATTTGGTCCAGATCTCTTACTTATTTTATGTAGCACTATAAGTCTTGGGAAGTTATGCTACAATTGCCAGTTTGCCCTCCATAATATTATTCAGTCAGCATTGATCTGAACCTCAGATCTAGTCTATATAATACAATCTGCATAAAGAGCATATATTATTGTTCATTATGTAATATTAATAGATTAAATGTATCTGTTGATCATCATTCTCATAGGATTTGACTATTAGAAAATGTCATAGGTATGGCATAACATAATTAAGGCATGGTTAGATTGTAGGTTGTTAAATTTGTAATAAACTCTCGCTTTAAATTATAGTACATAAGATGAGATTCTGTTCTAAAACATTACTCATCATTGTTACACCTGTCTGGGACATTCAGTACACTTATGTTTGGTTAATCTATATTAAACAATACCAAAAGATATTAAATTATAATCAATGTGTTCTGTGTCATTTGTAGTTCATTCCTAAATCTTGGGTTAAAGTTATCAATATATGTATCAGCCATAGATGTGTGTTTAGTTAAACTATTAGTGATTTAGTTATTCTCTGAATCTCTTGCTCTAATCTTTGCTACCAAGGATACATGAATTAAGAAATTCTGACTGTAAACACATATATGTCATCCATAGGGTAGTGAATCATGGTATACTAGTGAAGGAGCTGAGGTGGGATCAGATTCAAGGTCATGACCTCCTCATCTTGGGATCAGCCTTGGATATAATTTACTAAAACTCTGGACTTGATTACAAGAATGTACAAATATTACCATTACAATATTTTATGTTGAACCTACTATAGTTGATGACAACTGAATTTCAAAGTGTTGATATCAGTTCAGTAAGTTTTCAGTAATTCTTATGGAGAATGCAGTATATATAGATATTTTTTAAAAAAAATCTAAAATTGAAAAGCATTTAAGGCAAATTCAAATAAAAATAAAAACAAATATTAGTTTTCTTAATTGTAAAATTTTGCTTTAAATTTTAATTTGTCTTCATTGTAAAAATTTCTTTGTTTTAAATGCTTGTTTTATAAATAGAATAATATTGGAGCTAATTTTTAATGTTCCACAAATTTCCTTTAAAATAGTTATGCAAACTGTGACAGTTTTTATTTACTATATTAAATAGGAATAATTACAAAAAATATCTGAACACTAAAAATTTAAAAATAATATATATAATATTTTATAAAACACTTATATGTTTTGCATTACAAATGCAAATATAATTGTTTTCTTCAACTATAATTGATATTTTTATATTTATCCCGAAATAAAAGTTATGAGGTGCCCGAAATTGAGCAATTCAATCAATTTTTATTTAAAAATTGACTTAAATAATTTCTGGACAAGCTCACATTCTTATTTCACATTAAATATAAATCCCCATTGTGGTTGTAGAAAATAATTTAGTTTTTGCTTTAACAGCACAGTATATAAAAGAATTTAATATAAAATATTATATATATATATAATTAAAGTGTTTACTTTCAAGATTTGGAAGAGAAATTATAAGATGTATGGAAAATAAGAAAATTGCTGGAG